>JAJTTS010000008.1:549339-957841 GCA_036971165.1 Arthrobotrys iridis | reverse complement strand
TAAAAACTTTAATCCAGTTGATCATCAGCGTCAGCCAGCCGGCCTGCTTCAACTATTGCGATATCGCTTGCCACGCTACCATTACTTACTCAGTTTGGTACCGCGGTAATCAATACACTAAACAGGTACCATAATACTATCACGGAGACTTCAAAATTCATAAACTCATATCATATTATGTTCATTTTTCATTTATGTTGCACGTGCACTCATGCCAGATAATAAACGGGGAGGGGGAAAAAAAAAAAGAGTAAAAAAAAAGATAGCTACATCAGTTCATAATATACGTATACGTAAATTTAAACCAGCAGAAAAAAAAGATAAAAACAAGAATATACACGGGAAGTAATCGTGATGATGGAGAGGGTGAGGGGGGTATAACGGTAAACTACTTTAAAAAAAAAAGGATAAAACTACTAATATAAACTAGGAATCAAAATATGTGTATATACTCCAAGGTTTAAAAAGGAAAAGAAAAAAGTCCGTCCAGTAGGCCCAGGAGGTGAATAAGAAGTCCAGGATAAGTTTGGTAGAGATAGAAAGGGTTCCACGGTCCATCCAGATGAAGATAATAGTCAGTAATGTCCAGGTATTTTATAGAGAGCCCCACGGAGTCATCGGAACCTAGATCGCATTGTCGTAACCAAAAGTCAGTAGACGCGTGTGTTAGGGGGAGGTCCTGTCCGTGGGACTCTCTCTCTCTCTCTCTCTAGACAACCTCGTTGCATCCGGGGGATAGGCGTTCCAGAATGAGAAAGGAAGAGAGAGAGAAAAAAATCCAGAAAGGGTCCATGGCCAAGGTTCATATCATCCCATACCGGTCCACGCAGGTCTTCTTATTCTTCTTTTTTTCACACTTTTTTCTCGCTCGCAACGATACAAGACTTCCAAAAGAGCTATTCACTGTACAGGCCCACGATAGATACTTTTTTCTTTAAACAAAAAAACAAACCCAAGCATCTAGAGACAAAACCCCGCCGAAAATAAAATAAATGTAAAAACAGCAAAACTCCCGATTCGTTCGAACGATGATGCTGTCTTCTAAAACTCCAGATAGCCGCAGGGGTGAATATATAAGAAAAGCTCCAATCCAGTCATAAAAAAGAGAGATGGGTGACGAAAGTTCCAGGTCGAGTATACAAAAAAAAAGGTAAAGGTCCACGGAGGGAAAAAAACAAAAATCCAGGTAGTGGTGTATATTGTCTGTCGTCGTCATAAAGGGTGGTAATCATTGTTTCCAGAATATAAATATATAAAAATGGGAAGGCTTCAAAGATATTCAAAAACGGTGGCGTCGAAAAAAAAAAAAGGTGGCAGAATCCAGAGTCTTAGTCGCTAGTCCACGGGAAATTGTTAATCCAAGCATCGAATTGCGCTTCGTCCGTGATCATGTTGTTCATCGACCCGATGTCCAGTCCTGCAGCTTGTGCCTGCGCGTAAAAGTTGAATCCAGAAACTTGCTCCTTAGGCGTATGGTACTCCGAAGTCACACTCTCCGGCTGCGAAGGCACAAACGACTGAACTAGCGTTTCAGAGTCAATCGAACCTCCCGAGTGGTCCTGCGTTGGGAATGAGGCGGCGGCGGCGGTGGTGGCCAAAGTCCACGCCGGTTGGACGAAGGAATTAGTAGTAGCAGCGGTCGGCACAGCGTGCGCGGGCTGGGGCCTTATTATCCTGGGGTGTTGAGCATAGGCTAGCGGCGATTGAGTCCTGGGTACATACCGGGGCTGTGTGCCATAGAATGGCATTCCTGTAGTGCTGTGTGGGGAATTAGTCAGGATTGGCGACGTTGCCGCGTCGACAAAGCTTTGCGCGTTAGAGAGCCCTAGTCCAGTTGGGGGTCCATAAGCCGGGAGTGGTCCTGGGTATCCAGCGGAGAATCCATACACTGCCTGTTGCGCTGCTGCTGAAGTTCCAGAAAATCCAGTCGGTATGACAGGGAGAGGTCCATATTGTTGTGCAGCAGTAGCGACAGCGACAGCGGAAGTTCCAGCTCCAGAGACAGAGGAGAGCGATGTAGCAGAGGGTGAAGCGCGAACCTTCTGATCCTTGGGAAAGTTCCTTGCAGTATTGGGAGACATCATCGGTGACTGTGAGTGTGGTCCAGTTTTGCCATCCATTCCGGAGAGAGCAGGAGACGCCGGCTCCTTTGGCGACTTGACTTCTTCCAGGTTACTAACAGAGACTGATACCACGGGTGATGCTGGCTGGGCGGCAGCTTCGTCGAGTCCGGTCCTTTCCCGAGAAGCAAGAATGTCCGCCGTCTCCAGCTCGATGGTCCTGGCCAGAGACCTGTTGCCGACAAGATTGTTGACAAGTCTTAAAAAGCACCCGGAGATACTTGGTTCCTGGTTCCTGTCCTCAGGGGTGGCAGCGCCATGTTTCAAGATAAGATCCAGTACGAGTTCCAAAGGATTCACTAACCAGAAACAAAAAAACCACCCGTTACGAAGAACGGGCAGGAAACGCGATCAGTACTCATACATACCCATTAAGATGTAGATATATAAAAAGAAATCTTTTTATAACAAAAAAAAAAAAAAAGAGTTGTTCGCAACCGATCCTACCCGAGGGTGGAATGCAATCCATATGCTTTGGATACAAGTGCTGGTTCAGGGACACCCATGTCCCGGTCTTTTTTTGTTGCATCTCCTGGTAATCCTTCGCCGGTAGCTTCCAGCCTTCATCGTCCAGAAGTTTGTTCCTAGATAAAAAGAAATGAAAAGTAAGGAACGCCATCCCGACATACAGGAAGAGAAAGGGGATGTTGACACATCTCTCAAAGTAATAAAATAATAATAGGTCCTAACTCACGTGATCTTTGAAATGTATTTGTATCTGTGGTCACGCAGATGGAGGTACTTGCGGGGCTCATTCATCCACCGAGGGTCCGGGTAGGATTCTCTGGTAGGGCCCTCCTGTTCCTCGCCGGATCTTTCCGGGGACTGTGCGGGCTTGGGATCTTTGACCGTCCGTCTCCGCTTGGTGGGGGCATCTGTGGCGCTACCAACGGATTCTGAGGCGGGGTAAGCGTTAGTTTTTTTTCTCTCTCTTCCCTCCGCGTATTCCAAAAGCATAGATCTTTGAAATGGTCAAGCTTATTCCGGTAAAACATCCAGAATAAGATAGAGTTGTCGATAGACATAAAGAAGAAAAGAAAGGAAAAGGAAAAGAAATAGAAATCTCACCAGACACCGACTTTCTCCTTCTCTTGGGAGTCGTCGGTAGAGCAAGGGAAGCAGCAGCAGCAACAACGGCAGCAGCGCTCTTGCTGACAACTTCGGCACTGCTAATCTTTGCTTCAATGGGCCGTTTCATTGTGTTTGCAGGGGGGATGGCCAACTTTGGCTTTTGCTGCTGGGGCTTGGGAAAGGGTCGAGAGTGCATGAAGGCGGCTGAATGGATATCTCGGGGCAAAGATGGCATTTGCAATGCTGCAGCTGCCATTTTATGATAAAGGCAATGTATTATATGGGGTGAAGATGGTTATAAAGAATAAGAAGAGGAAAAAGTAATAAAGGATGGGTATCAAGCTAGTGTTTTTTGCCCACGAAGGGAAGGGGTCCGAGATATATCGAGTTGAAGATATATCAGGTTTTTGTTGTAAAATGTGTGTTGTGGCTGAGTGCGGCCTTTTCTCAATTCAGCCAGGCCAGACGGACAGATGTAAGCTTAAAAAAAGCCCACACCAGAAAACAACAAAATAAATGATTTTAAAAAAGGTGAAGGACCAGCGAGAAAACCAATAGAGATTTGTTCTGATGATGGATGAGATGTCCGTAAAGCCACGCTGGAAGATTTTATGAATTTCAAGTGGTTTGGAATCTAGACGACCGGATTTCCAGAGCAGAAGAATGACATAGTTGTGTGAGGTGAGTTGTCAGTACCCCGCTCAGCCTTGTGCGTGCAGCTCTCTGACTCCCCGAAGAACTCTTCCTCGAACTTCTCCTGAAAATCCAGAAGAACTCGAGGAAAGAAAAAACTGGGCCCGATACGGCCTATTGCTGATCTTAGAGAATAACGACGATGCCAGGCAGGCAAAGCTCAGTTCGCGAACCTTCAGTCCGGGCGTAGAGTTGAGTCTAGCGGCTGCTTTTCCTCGATAGGAAAATAAAAATAAAAAAAAAGAGTAGAAAAAGGAATAAAAAATCAAGTAAAGAAGAATGTCTGAGGCGGATATTCCAAGCCAGGGTATGTGTGTGGAAGGATCAGAAGAGATCGAAATGTTTTTCCCCGTCCGGCTGCTCTGCTCTGTTGGCAAAAGGAAGACAACTAGAATCGTATAACCGGAGCGTGTGGGCTTATTTGCTGTGTGCGTGCTGTCTGTTCGACTGTGCGTGTGCGGCGTATTGGGTATATAATTTCTCCTTCTATTCCTTCGCTCCAAACCAGAATAAACTATGGGGAGTAATGGGAAACTGCAGGAATTAGGTTCTACCGGCGGCATCCAGTCCTTTTTATTAGCTTTGGAAAGTCAATCCAAGCAAAGGCCCCAAAGCAAGTATCCACCGCCCAAAGGAGTGTGCGTGGCCTGTTGTCATTGCACTCCCTGTGAGGACATGGATGACCCCTCCCGGCACAAGAAAACCTGAGAGGTCTGAAGAAACTTGGGCTATTCGCACGGTTCGCTAAAGGTCGACCTTGGCTTTCTTCTATTTGCTAGAAATTTGGCTGGAGGGGCAGAAGAAAGGATGCAATGCTTAGCAGACTGTTTTTTTTTTTTTTTTTGCATCCGGCTCAGGGTGGGATATCGCAAGACGTCAACATGATGTGTGTGACTACTGAACCAAAATAGACCTCTTCTCGCTCTGCTTCTCCTCATCCCGCTTTCTTTCCACATCGGGAGGCCCACAGCTAAAACGAAGGCTTCTGTAATGGATAACTCTCAGATAGAGCAGACCAATGGCAAAGCGGGCTCGGGCTGAACCGAGCCAAAACATCAATACCCCATCCGATCAACTGATCTCGAAGTATCCGTATTAGAAAGTCACTCAAGTCCCATAGGTACCTCGTATCTGCCCTATCAAGGGCTACACCCGCCCAAAAAACAAGTTTTTGGTGTCACAAGAGCGTTCCCGGCGCTAAACCCGAGATCATAATTTGAGGCTCTGCTTGTGGCTTGAGACAGCCACAGACAAATCCATTTCAAGCATGAAAGACAGAAGCTTCTTGCTGACGAGATTTAAAGTATTCGGCTAACAAGTAGGTCACGAAGGAATATATCGGTTTCAGAACTTTAATTTTCAATCGACATTGGTTTTGAACCGTAGGCCACTGAAGAATGCGCGGCAGCATGTGCGATTCGTGCTTTCTTCTCATTCCAGCCCATGCACCTTTTCTCGCATTAAACAATAAAACCAGGGAAGCAGGAATTTAGACCCCGTGAGCAAGAAAAGTATTAAGGGCCGTCGATCACTTTGTTCCTGAACGACTTTCGTTGGACCCTTTCTCCAATTACGATTTGCAATTGGCAAAGAAGCTAGTGGCCTGATCTCCAGAGGCTGGATCTGGAAGTCAATTGCGCTAAACCGTTCGCTGGGATCGATTATCACGATACCCTTTCGTTCGACTTCACCAGCTGAGAAAAAGAAAAAGCAACTTTCGTGAAATTCAGGAGTCGGAAAACTCAAATCCGATCTATCCGGCTTGACCAAAAAATACTCTACATATAGATCGAAACCAAAGTTTAAGCTTGCAAATCTCCAAAAAAATTTCGAAAAAATTTTCTACTCAATATTGAGAAGGGCAGAGTAAAAGAGAGAAAAGTCTCCACATCTTCCCGCTCTTCTCCCTGCAATAAAGCTGCGAACCCCACCAATTGAAGCATCTTTATATCCCGCAACCTGCATGTTGTAACCCTCCTAATGCAACACAGCATTACCCCAACCGTTCCTTGAAATATTATGGGAGACGTAACGAGTCAGCCTACATGCCGGCATATCCAAGATTCAGGTCAGGAACGTTAAGCTCTTCCGTTTCGCCACAGGAGACACACAAAAATGGTTTAATTTTTTGAACATCCCTTCCCAGAACAACGTGGAAAAATTAACGAAATTGCATACCCGCGTTTCGTCGCGAGCTCGTTTCAAAGAACGAGAGAAGAGAGAGATTTTCGGTATCAAAGGCGCTGGCTAGATCATTCTATTCATGCCCGGGTGGGCTGATAATCGGGAAGGATAGGAAGCCGATATACATAAGTACCGAGTGACCCCTCTTCAATGCTCCCGGGTCGGTCCGACTCCGACCTTTTCTTGAAGCAAATTTCGGTATAACATCTCGGACTTCATCAATAATGCTTCAAATTGAACAATTTATCAATCGAACAGGCTCGGGGAGAACAGGCGCCCTCCGCCTGACTCATCAATTACATAGCAGACACGACTCAAGGGACACAAAGAAAGACGGCTGGTGGGGGGAAGGAGAGATGTTTTCTTTGAAAGTTTTTCTGACAGCGGGTCTAATTCGAATGCTTCTTAATCCCTTGAAAGGTACTCCTCTTTAATCTTAGCACGTATGCGATGCATGCTACCAACCTTGTAGAGCGATCCGGATATCAGGATTTTAGAATATTCCTGGGAATTCCAAACTGTTTACTAATAATCCTAGTTCACTCGCGATCATGATCGATCCCGTCGTTTAAGCACAGTGCTACAGAATCGCACACTGCTTACTTTACGCATGCGACAGAAATACGCTCACAAGGCTGGACCTTGGAGGGCTGAGAGCATGCATACATGCAGGACTTTACCGTTTCGTACAAGCCCTGGTACATTTACATGGCTTGCGCTTTTGTCCGATGAATTATCTGAGCGTGGGAGCCTCCTTTGTGAGCTGTCGGGGTTTTCTATTCTTTTTATTCTTTTTATACTTTTTTTTTGTTCTAAGATTGAAATCTTTAACATATTATACTATGCTTATTCATTATTCTCTTAATCCGATATAACAATTTAATATATCCTATAGAGGACGTCATGACATGACTCAAGTGCAGCAATGTTAACTTGTTCTTAAGCTCCAACATTGTTCAAAATATTCCAATTTTGGTAAAACAAACGGCAGGGAGAAATCGCTCAAACTACGTAAGAATGGTGCCAGTCTCCGTACCCAGAACGGTGTGCTGTCTAAATAACGAGTGAATAATGCAAGAAGCTGGAAGTGGTTCAATGCATACATACCAGACATCTACCATCCTTACCTTCAAAAAAACAAAGAATCCCAACCCTTTTTTTAATTCTCACAGTCGACTAACTTCCACAACCCCTTCTCTTCGTCTGCTCACCCCACTCTTCTCCCAAACCTTCACTCCGAACTTCCAAACTTCATCCACCCCCACGCTGCCATCTCCCCTGACTTCAAGGATACACAAGTCCGCATCTGCGCCGGGCTCTAAGCAGCCTTTCACCCCTTCCAAACCCAACATCCTAGCCGGTGTCTTTGTTACCGTCTTGATAGCCTCAGCAACGCTTGTATCTGTGAACCTCATAAAGTTGTTCAGACACTCCAGCAAAGTCACACAGCTTCCTGCAATCTTCGTAGATCCCTTTAAAGTCAGGACCCCTCCTGTTTTTATAATGCTTTCCCCGTTGCCCCATACGTACTCCCCGTCTTCCAATCCCAGCAGCGCCATTGCATCTGTTACGAGACATAATCCGGACGGGTTGCTGTGGTATGCCCATTTTATGTTTGCAGGGTGAACGTGCACTCCGTCTGCGATTATTCCGAAGAAACGTGGTTTGGCAACCGATACATCTGCCAATACCGCGCCGGGGATCCCCGGCTCTCTTTGGTGCGGTTGATGCATTGCATTGAAAAGATGTGTGACCATGGAGATATTGGAGTTCACCAATTGGGAGAAGGTGGCAGTTGAATGGCCTGCAGATAATATGATGTTTTTGGAAGCTAGAACAGATGGCAGGGAGGGGAGGGAGCTTGGCGGCAGGAGTTCGGGCGCTAGGGTTATGACCTTGATGTTGGATTCGAGGTTTTGCTTGCCGTAGACAGTTTCCAGTGATTTGAGGCCCTCTGAAGGTGTTTGGAGAACATGTGGGGGGTGTATGCCATTGCGCTCCGGGTTCAAAAAGGGGCCCTCGACGTGGGCGCCTAAGGAGCTGGAACCGAGGGTGGGGCTGCGGGCGGAAGGGCCTAAGTGGGGGAGAACCTGTAATAATATATTAATATCGAATATTCGACTGGGGTGCTTCCAACAAAGCATCCGCATCGGGCTAACCTTGTGATATACTGAATTCTTCTGACTGGTTATTGTTGGGCAGTAGCTTGTAACACCAGTGCTGACGAATTGTCTATTCACTTCTCTAAGCCCTCTGGCGTACTCTTCATCCGTCTTTGAAGAATCACTGAAGTCGAAGCCATATGCGCCATTTATCTGAACGTCTATAAACCCCGGAGCGACGACCCGACCCCGTAGATCGATCGTCGACGTCGGCAAGATCTTGGAATCGTAGAATACATCTTGCGGCGAGATTATCAGCCCCGTAGTGGAGTTTATCAATAACGTGCCAGGTACAAGACGGTTGTCAACCGGTACAAGACAATTTGTAAGACGAATGATTGTATCCGTGGGGAGATAGTGAGTGCGGGATGGTCGTGTGGCAGACATCCTGTGATTGGTAAAGAGCAGGTACTGCCCACTAGAGCTAGAGACGAGGCTGGGGTATATTTCTTCGGCTATGGCTATGCTTCAAGCGGGTGGCTTCTTGTACCGAGATTCGGTCGAGCTCGAATTGATCTTGATCTTGCAGTTCAGTCTTCGTCGCCTGGAGGTGTTGTATTGCGGGCGCATCGTGAAATATAGAAGGATAAAAGAGAAATAATAGAATAAAGAAATATAGACTGGTTCTATGGGGTAGGAAATGGATTTAATATAAGATTTTGTTTTTGGTGCTCTCTTTGGACTTCATCTCTTCGCCACGCAGGTACTGAACATGACTAGTCTCTCGTGCTATCCGAAAGTCTATCGACAATGGCGTCACTGTGTGTGTGTGCGACATGGCCGGTAACTGAGACAAGGAGATTGCAACAGAAACCAACGAGAAAGGCTTGTATGGGAACGTAGTAGATGGCCGTCCGGAAGCGAGATCGTGTCAGTTGTGGAACCTTTTGAGATCTTTTTTCAAAATGTCACAGTTGTAGACACTGGCTTTTTCCTGGGACGGTTAAAGGCAGCTGATTCACTCGTTGACTGGTGGCTTCGGTCGAGTCCCGGTTCAAATGGGGCTGTAGAATTTAGAAATTCCAACGGACGTTAAGGTTAACGTTTCATTCAAGGTTTTCGTTCCCCGCCTATGGCTTGAAAAGCAACGGAGCTTAGTCACGGTTAGGTTTGTCGAAGTCTTGAAGGTTACTTTTTTGAGTGGGGAGGAAGGCCATGCAATTATGGAGTTCATTCAATGCGGTGACCATGCCAGTGGGCCCACGGATGCAACGGGCCATTGTAACCTCCTGCCTCCTTAGCCTCAACACTGGGATAGTGTTTGGCGAAAAGATAAAGAAGATCGCGAAGAAGTTTTTTCGAAGAAGCCTCGCGCGAGAGCGAACGATGCTCGTTAACTCTGGCTGTTTTAGTCGGGGATGGGGAAGGAAAATTTTTTCTCTTTTTTTTTTTTCTTTCGTGTAACAGGATCGATCGCAAGATATCAACGGAACACAGCTACATAGCGAGCTGCGCTGCCACGCTAGCTTCATTGGCAGGCTATACCTCTGTACTTTAGTTAGTGAGGGAGCCTTTCAGATATATATTGAGCATAGATCTTGAGGGGAGATATGTGGGTGTGTGCGCCTTGGGCCATGGGTGCACTCCTTATGCAAGAACAACGAGCCGGATCCTGCTCCGAAGGCTACTCTGGTGCTCCTACGGAGAAAATATATCAGTAAACGTAGGGCCCGCCAGATGCATGCGAGGGACCGTACCTACTGGTATCTTGTGGTCCTAAATGAGGCTCGAAAGCCGAACTGCGCGATGGAAGTACCGGCATTGGATGCGTGCGCAACATGCAATTGTTGGGCTCATGCACACCTTTGCACTTACACGGTTCGGATGGTAGATATATGACCAGGAAAACTTGAAGGGGAAAAAAAAAACACCCTTTACCCAAATTAAACAGCAAGGCTCTCGGAAGGGCTCAATCTTTTTCGTTGATACGTAAACTACAGTCCTTTGTCGACGACAACGATGTGGAAATGCGAATGGGCGGAGTCGCTGGAAAAAAGTTGCTACATGTCCAGCAAAGCGGAACGTCAGCCAAGCGGTCCTTCTTTATCCCCAGCGTGATACCCACACTTCGCGGTCTCGACCACAGGGCAAAGCAAAGTAACCCATAGCGAGATAGTTTGGTCCGCAGAACGCGAGTTGTCCGCAGCTCTGCCTCCGCCAGCAGCATGGTCGGTCTCTCGACATCCTCAGAAGTCGCCGGCGGTGGATATGGTGTGCCGGGCAGAGGCTGTATACATAAGTTCCGAGTTTCCCGAGCGAGGACGTCTGTTCCTTTTCATTTCCTGTCTAACCACTCTATTAAAACTGCCTGCTCCTCCAGCGGGCTTGTTTCATCCTGAGGATCCAAGTTTCTCTTCTTCTTTTCCCCGCTCTCGAACTCTGCCCGCGAAAAAGGTGGAAGCTGATGAGAAGGAGGAAAACAAAGGAACTAAGGGAGTACATCTGCTCTTTATATCCTTTCCATTCTGTGCCGAGAGCGACATCTGAGGCTCCCAAGAAACGAGGCAAAGTATCATCTCCGCGAGATCTCTGGATCACACAAATCATAGCTGTACAGCGTGCAGTATCCTCGCATCTTCGAGGAAGGCGTGCGCTTATAGAACTTTGATTAATCCTTTTATAACCTCCTTGGTGTTCTGCTACCTATCGTATTTATCTCTCTTTCTTATCCTATCATTTACTCGGTCAAAAGGATTGGTTGATTGAAGATTAATTAATCGTCGTTGATCCTTCCGCAACGTGTCCTAACTATACAGCTCGAAAGCTGCAGTCCTTCTTGAGCCTCAGTCCAGCGGGTGGATAGCTGTCTAGACATATCCATTTGTCAAAATGGAGCAAGGTTGGCCGTACGTATCTCACTGATGAAACGCTCATTTTATGTTCAATTAGTTACGTTATGTCTATGCACCATGCTAATGCTAAAACTTTGTAGTAATGTAGCTGCACCTCGCGGCAGAGGTTCAAATCTTCAGAGGGTCAGAGGTTCGTCTGGAAGGCCTCAATCTGCACTACACCAGCAGAGCTCCTCCTCATATGGCTACACCCAAGGGCCGTATACCGTAAGCGCGCAGCAGTCTGCGACATCTTTAAAACCTCCTCTTCAGCGGTTCCTATCACAGTCTCCCGGAGTAGAGCCAGTCAATGTGCAACCGCAAATGATGGGACTTGGAGGGTATGGCCCGAGGGGAGCATCACAGACAGACCTCACACTACCGTCTGACCCGCAAAACAATTTCGATAATTCGCTGTTTCCGGGTTTCGATATGCCAGGACCCGTGCAGTCCGCCTCCAATTTCCCAGCTGTTGCACACAATCATCAGGAAATCAACTGGGCCGAGCAATTTCCCGTCTCTGCTCCTACGGGAAACCAGTCGCACCCGGATCCTATACCGGCTCCAAATCCTGCTCCTGCGACTTTAACAAGGCCCGGATGCAACTTCCCTGATGCCGAGGGTGAAGCAAGGCGACCGAAACGGCCCAGGGCACCTACTCCGAAGCTGAAAAATATCCCACCGGAGCACCCGTATTATAACCTGTTCAACTATCCAGAATACCAACCGCCAAAGACCCCTAGCGGAACAGCTATGGGCACACGCTCAATGGACCATCATCCTGATTCCGATCTGGGCACCGTGTACGCTTCATACCTATTTCAGAACAACCCTATCAAATATTGGATTCTGCGAGATGTTGCAGAAAAGGTTCCTACTAAGATCAGGTACGAATGGATCAATGATAGTTCTTTTCTCGCAAAGGCACCCGGCTAACTTGAGGTTTTTTCTCGATACTATATAGAGAGAAAGAGATTGCGTACTTGAAGCAACTCGGTCTACTCTCACAAGCTGAGGCTACACTAGTTGAATCTAAAGGCAAAAAGATTGTGGGCGCCACTAAGTCCGCATTTCGAAAGGCTTTTACGCCGGAACGGAAGGGGAAAAGGCCAAAGACGGGTCAAGAGGGTGTGGTGATGGTATCGAAGGGTCGTCGAAACTGGAACGATAATTATGCAGAGAAGTATCCAGACCAACCAGTCCCATCTTCAGGTGAGCCGATACTGGGCTATATCAATTGCACTCCACATATCTAGCGGCTCGAGTTAACATCTGAAATAGTTCCGAACTGGCGGCCGACGGTCCATGCACTTCTTCATGCAGGCAGGTCCACAGAGGGTCCTCAGGACTTCAACTCGCGTTTAATCAATACCTTAAAGAGATGCGATGATCCGGAGTTCCGGATGCTCCTAGTTGAAAAATTGGAATCCTACCGTCATTCGCCGCCCTATCTGGCACAGGAGCAAGAGTGTTCCGAACCTCTACAGTTGGAAAACCCTCACAGAGCTATGGACCCTCACCCTCACCATGCAGAATTTTACGAGGGCGCCCCGACAGATACCTCCATTCAGGTTCACCGGATTTCCCGCAATTCTAGCCTCCGTGGTTGCAATGTTTTCAATCGAAATCCTCAAAGGGAGCCGTCAAGTGCCAATGCCATCTCTCAGGATTTCCCGGATATTCACTTTGCGCCGTCGCTCCAGATTCAAACCAACGTCAGGCCTGGTTACCATCCGGACAACTCTGCGGCACGAGCCGTCTCGGCTACGGGAAGTGGCAGATTCCTCACTCCGACTGTATATAGCGCCGGCGGCGACGGACCCATGTCTGACGGTGTATCATCCCTTTTCTCGAGCCACGAAGACGCGGACGGAATGTTCCAATCACATCAAGGGACGACAGTGCCAGAGGCGGATATAGGAACTTCAGGATTCTCAGTGACCGATGACATTGGCATCGGATATCCTTACCCGGAGGTGCACGACTTGGAGTCAGACATAAAGACATGAAGCTCAACTGAGGCCCACGACTGACGCAATACGAAGCATCTATGAAGTTCATATGATCATGATAAAGCTGCATAAAAAAATCACGATTGATGCAGTTATTAATGAATTATTTAACGAAGGTAACCTGATATTAGTTAGTCGGTTTCTTCCTACTGTCTCCCTGGCGGTGATTCCAGTGACGCACTGTGCCGGTATCTTCCGCTCTTTAATGTTTTGTTTCTAATGGCCTTTTCTCTCTTTTCTTTTTTTTCTTTAAAAAAAAAATTTCGTTTCTTCTTCGATGTCTTTTTTATTTTTATCTATTTTTGGGTAATCGGCCTCATTTTCTCTGTATCACTGTACTTATAGATAGAGATGTAATGCTCTCGCAAGAGAAGCGAACAAGGCTGTACTTACTGGCTTAGACTCGGCCTTATTTTTCACCCCTTTCCCCTTTCTTTTCTCCTACCCATTTTCTTTCCTTATATATATACACACATTTCTGTAACACTTTTACTGTTTGGATTTGGCATTTTGGAATTTACTAGGCGCATGGAAATAGGGATGAGGCGCACGAGAGATAAAATATTGTATGGATGGTTCCATTGTTATTCATATGAAGTTATCAATGATGACTTCGGTATCCAGATCACACAGGGATATCCGAGGGACGTTTTGGCACAAGGGATCATGCCAGACACGGACATTGAATATCCACAAATATTAGAGCCCCTTGGTTGAATTTTGAATTTTATATTTCCTCTTATAGTTATAGAGATGTATTATAGACCGTGCTTTTGCCATGCTTTAGAACTACTACTCTTGACCGGCAGGAAATGATAGAGCTCATGGGTTTGATATTAGTCTTCTCTTTTGTCTGTCGTCTTCTGCGTAGAGCACATGCCTCGGCTTCTTTCTGGACCTGACCTTTTACCCTATTGGGCAGAGAAGAGCAGGCGCCCCCGCCAGAATTTACCCCACCACAGAGCCCGCCACAGCGAGGGGGGAGCTAACGAAGCACCCGAACAAGTAACAGCTACATAAGCTCTCATCGTCCCCTCCTGCATCCGAACCCTTCCCAACAAAAAGTACCCTCTTCTTCCTTCGTCATCGCAGGAAAACAACCAGAACTATTACGCAGAGTCTGTCGCCTACGAATCAGATATTTCGTTTATATACCGCTCGGGAGTATTTACAGCCAAATAAAACCTCCAAAAATGCCATCCGCAAAATTCGAGGAAGCCGCGGCCGCGGCCAACGCCTTCACCAAGAAGCCAGGCGATGATGAGCTGTTGAAGGTTAGTACCCTCTACTGTCTTGTGGCGTTCGAAATCCCGGAATCAGTCTTTTTTGCTATCCCCCCCTTTTTTTTTCGTGTATCAAGGTATACTAACCTTTTCATATCAGCTCTACGGTCTCTACAAGCAAGCTACTGTCGGCGACGTAAACACCCCTCGTCCGGGGATGATGGACTTCAAGGGAAAATACAAGTGGGACGCCTGGAAGACCGAGGAAGGAAAAACCCAGACCGAGGCTGAGGACGAATACATCGCCTATGTCGAGACGTTGAAGGCCCAATTCGCCTAAAGTTAGTTGAGGAAGTTGAAGGCGGGGATATGAGAGACCCCCCCGAGAGGTTTTAAGGAGCGTTTTGTCGGTTGTTGATGACCTGACGGCTCTTTTGATTGGGATATCGACTGGGGTGAGGATATAATATCTCTAAGTGGTACCTGAATAATACTATTTTCTGAACATCTGCGTCGTCTTTGTGAAGTGATAGCTGTGAAGTCGTAGATGTAAGCTGCGTAAGGGGACCGGGCCGCCGACCATCACAATCGGTGGACTGGTGCTTGGCATACCTACTACATACCCCAAGTTGTAAACCACAGATTTCCTGCAAACCAGCTGAAATCTCGTAAACTAAAATATCAAAAATATAGAAAAGTAACGAATAGCGTGTGAGTTATTGCTTTTTAAGGTGGTAAATTAAAATTTTGCGATCTGTTGATAATACAATAATATAAAAGGGACCAAGCAATACCTTGTCCCATCGAAACATCAGATTGTGATAAACCCAAAAACATCCTTCCTCGAGCCTATGACCTCGAAGGCACCCCTGTAAAATGGCTTCCAAAGGTACATTCATAGCTAACTACACTACGCATTGTATCATCATCTAACCTTCATGTATGTGCGCACGTACTACAGAAACATGGACTGTCCAAGCCGCCCTCGCAGGCTTGGAATCCCTCCAACCGCTGTCGCCTCTAACTTCGACGTCTACCGCACCTCTCGCCTTTCTACACATAATAGACCGCTTAAAGCACATCCCACGGACGGGCTGGGTAGTTGCTGGTGTCGAAAAGCCTGGTAAGTACCATAGTTACTCCAAAAATCTCCGCCATCTATGAGATGGCGAGAACATAGTAGTTGGAATGGAGGGGAAAAAACCTACCACTGTATAAAAAATCTTCGATATATGGTATTAAATATTATAAAAGAAACGATAGCATCACACATGTACCGCATGGCCATACTCGCAATGCTCTGCCCGGACAACTCAATCGACCGCAGCAAGTGTATAAAAATGGCGCTGGTGCACGATATAGCCGAAAGCGTCGTGGGCGACTTTACGCCGTACGATCCTATATCCAAAGGTATATATATTAATACTTATTGCTATCCTCTCCCTTCCACCCACTTTTAAACAAGGGAACTGTACCTCGAGAGGTTGACTTTTCTATATTCTTGTTCAATCCTGGCGACAGAGGAGAAATATAGAAGGGAAAGCACCACGATCGAGTATTTTTCCAAAAATCTGCTGGAGGGCGTAAACCCCACGGTGGCAGCGGAGTTAGTAGAATTATTTGAAGAGTACGAGGCGGGAACGACGAAGGAGGCGGTATTTGTGAAGGATATCGACGTTTATGACGTATGTACCTTCCTATCTTGCTATATCTGCTCGGTTTAGAGTCACTAGTCTAATTATACGAGGGATGGCAGATGCTACTGCAGGCATTTGAATATGAAAAGGAATCCAAGGGCGAAAAGAGCCTGGAAAAGTTCATGGGTTCTGAAAGACGGCTGATGACTGATTATGTACGGCAGTGGAACAAAGAACTGATGGAAGAGAGAACTCGGTTCTGGGAAGGTATTAATAAGACTTGAGGAGGGCTCGGCCTCGTTGTTTTTCCTTTCTTTCAAGATGGCGGAAAACAGAAAAGAATAGAATTAAGAAACATATACATTTTTGAAGATATGAATTATTATGCTATATATCACAGATAAATGTCTATTCCCTCTTTACGAAATCGTATCCATCTCCTCCGTCCCTTCTGTTCTCTCGTGTGCCTTAGACCATCGTCAATCAGCCTGGCAATGTTTTCTCTATTTTTATGTAATATTCTGCCATTTTGTCCACCAGCCTATAGCAAAAAGGGCACGATCACAAATTTCTTCTTTTTATATTTATCCCCAAACTCCTTCCTATACCTCCGTTCTTTCTGACCCGCCCATTTGGTCTGAATAAACAGCCCACTGGCGAAAAACACAAGAGCCGGGATCTTCCACCCAGACATCATGGCAAATGCAAACCACCCTAGCACTTCAAACATATAATTCGGACAGGTTACTAGATTAAACCCGTACCCCGTGGGTATTCCCCTATCCGTCGTTCCGGGTCGTCGAAGGTCACGGAGCGTCAGGTGAGTTTTGAAGTTCGATAATTCGGCGAATATCCAGATCGCAAGAGCCGTGTAGAAGATGTACGGCGAAGGCTCGCTGGTCGAGGGTGCGTAGAGGAAGTATCCGAGGGAGAGACCGCCCATGGTCCAGTAATAAGCCGTGTTGCGGATCAAACTGCTCAGTGGCATAGTGGCCGAGGAGAACCGGTGGATGAAGACAGTTTCCATCTCACGTTTGACATAGTGGATAACGACCATCATGCACAATGCAAGCTGCGTGGTTGTGGCAGGCGTAGACTCTGGTGTGCCGGACCATTGTAGAAACGGTGGGCGGAAGGCGTAGATTTGGTTACGCAATAGGAAGAAGAGAGGGTGGATTAATAAGGGACCGAGATATTCGATGATGAAAACCGTCTGCCAGTCGATTTGAAGACCGAGGTCTTTGACGAAGAGGGAGGATTGGTCGTAAAGGTTGGAGTCCTCGAGGGAGACGGTGGGAGAGGGTTTAAGGTGGGTGCTGTCGGATTTCGTAATCCGAAGCCGGTGACGGGAGAAACCCGTCAACTTCGCAACGGCCCCGTATAGAGCATCTATAGAAGCGTCGGAGCTGATTGGGAGCTCGGCGGGTAGCTTTGGAAGTGGTGCGCCTAGGTAATTCCTTGGGTGTCAGTGGTGTCCCGCATTGCCAATAGTGAGTGAGCAAAGACCGCGAACTGGTCGTGACATACCTCGTGGATTGAGGCGCAAGGCAATCTGTTCGGCACCCATCGTATAGTCAAGTCAATCAGATTGACTAATTGATGCCAGAGTGTTTGAGCAGATGAGAGACTATGATGGGGAGAAGCAGAGGAAAGAGAAGGGGAAGAAGATCGAGGTTGAGGATATGGTATTCTCCCGAGCCCAACAGAACCGCGCTGTGCCGAGGTCTGTCTGCTGGACCTCGTGCCAAGGATCACTCGCTAGCGTGCGAATAAAATTACACACTCAACTCATATCGATATCGATATCTTGTATCACGACACTTCGTGTCAAAATGTAAATTCTATTCGACAACGTATTTCAAGATACCAAGTTCTACCAGTTCTATCTATTCTAAGCAGTAGTAATGGTATTCGCAACGGTATCCAGCACTAAGGTCTGTCCGTCACTAATAGCGTTCGCTTGATCTAAGCTCCACTGCACCCACAGATTCTGCGACCTGCTTTGCGCCCCAATAGTAGCGGAAACACCGCCTTGAGATACCTGGAAATATCTAAACGTCATCCTGTTTGGTCTTGCTTCCTCGTACCTCATCAAGAAGTGATAGAATTCCGCGTTTCTTCTGTACGCGCTAGTGTAGAATTCAAATGAAACAGCCCTACTCCCGGCAACAGTTCCATCGATTTGGTAGTATATACCTTGCTGGGTACCTGCGTAGATGTATAAATCATCCCAAAGCGCGAGAACAGAGGTGTTTGGAAGCCTGTTAGCACCCGAAACATCGTCGGGGACGGGCAATTGACTGTTTATGAAAGATGTTCCGGGCTGTTGGTCGAGAGAGATGAACCCGTTGACCGAAAGGTATATGTCGCTAGAAGAGACGTTGTACATTTCAATAGGGAAGGGAAGAGACAAAGGTGCCCAAACATCGTCGTAATTGGCGGGACTGCCATTGACGGCATCGCCGAAGACTGCCGTCGGAGAGGATAACTGAACGACAGGTGCAGTCACCGCTATGCAAGGTGCCGATGATTAGCTAAATTCATACTTCCGCACTTCAGCTAGAAAAGCAACATACTGGATTGGATTGTTACAGTGGTGAGACCGATAGTGGTGATATCGGTTCCAGTGAGAGTTTCCGTCAGAAGGAATGTGACAGTTCCGTCTAGCAAACTCTGTGTTAGCGGACAGGATTAACATATGTGAGAATTGCGTAGCTTACTCCGAACGGCGGTTGCTGTGCTCGTTGTTGCGATTACGGTGGTTGAAACAGTCGAGTTGAATGTGATGGTACTATAATCAGTTGTCGTAGTCGTAGCGAACTCTGTGGCAGTAACTCCTGGGTCTGGGGTAACAGTTACTGTGCATGTGCTTGTTAAGAAGCAAGCTATGTAGCCCTTAGTGTTAACTTGCTTCAGATCTTCCCCAATTATAATTCAGGGTAAACACTTACAACAGTCGGGATCCAGCAGACGGTAGCCTCGGCCTGCTATGGCCCGTTTTCTTCCTCTGGCAGTCGCAGTTATTGTTGTAGGAGCATCGGTTCTATAATTATAGTTTAGCATGCAAAATATTGAAAAATAAAACTTGTTTGAGACGGTATATCATACACTGTGAGGGTAGGAATCGTGGAAGTTATGGTCGTAAACTCTATGGAAAATGAGGTGTCCGTTTCCGTAGGCTCCTCGGTAACAGTCACAATAGATATATTGCTAAAAGTCCGTGTCTGAAGGAAAGTAACAGTGGGGGTCACAAATGTGGTCACTACGGTAGTTTCAGTCACTAAGACCGTGCTTGCGCCGATGGTACTGGTCACGGTGCAATGGTGGCGCGGGATCCCTATTCCTTCTGAACGATCAATATAGAATTAGTTGTGAAAATATTAATAAGTATTTATTGAATATATATAGAAGAGATGACAGTACCGATGCTACTGATGCAGCTTGCTGATTTCGTTGCATCGACGATTGAACATGTCTCGCATGCCGGTTTACAGGTGTACGCTAAGGCTGTACCCAACCATAGGAGAATACAAAGAAGAAGCTCCATTATAGTGCTCTATGATTTGAGATTAAAAAGAGATATATCGAGCCCTGAAGACAAAATTGGAAGACAAATTATCCTTTTTCACAGGTAGTCAAATCCCGCTGGATCCGGAAGACATTCCCTCTCAATGCACGGTTATGGGTATGGGATTTATAGATTTTGAGTTTGTACAAAAAGGGCGTATTATAATTTGGATAAGTTTAATTCACACGGGTTAGGAGAAACGTGCTGGTCTAAGTGGTCTGTGTCATAACACTAGCTATCAATCTGTCCACGATAATTCCCCGAGCATGTGGTCTACAACATGCTGGCTTCGTCACCGTAGGCCTCACGCTAGTCAAGTTGTGACATCGCTTACGCAGAGCATAAAAAAAGGGGAATCTAAAATCAGTACATGGATATCATGGAGGTTGTGTTCGCATTTGGTGCTCGTCCGTGCCGTCACTCTACTGAAACCGGGAACGGGTGGGTACATTTAATCTTCACCATGTTTCGACCGTTCCACGATGCTGATCGCACTTTACATAATGCACGTCATTTCGATCTTCTCGGTAGTTCATGTCTATATGGATCCTGGAAATATAAATATCTCTTTGGAGTTTGCACTTTCCAACTTTGTAAGTCAATGGTAGATCTGAAGAACCTGCATAAGGACTTATAATCTTATTGAACTCACAGCCGGCCATTCCGTGTGACATCGGGAAGGCAGTCCGCGTGTGACGTTTCTGATACCGTGGTACTGCACGCCGTGATTAAACCCTGGTATATTGTACAACGTTGCGCAACTTGAAAACGGAGATGTTGCATTTTCGGAACCACCCAGAGATAGCTTTATTATATGCTAAATTTTTCAATGTTAATTCTAGAGAAAGGTCTGAGTATTTTGAGACGGATTGGGTCCATGAATTCAATTGATTGCACACGAAACTACACACCTTGGGGAGACCCAGTTGCATTGATAGGTTCTGTTACATGTGATTCTGACAGCAGTAGCTACAACTTTCGAATATTCCATATAAATTCTGCAAATCCATGCCCATAGAAACGGCAGGCGAGGTTACTGCGGCAAGCATTGCTAAAAACCTTTAGGCTATGATCATAGTATAGAATAGGGGCGGTAATCTGAGCGTTTGCAAATAAATACTGGCTCTGCCTTGGTCTCCTCGAATATCGGCCTGCTGGAAGCTTACGAAAGCAGGCCGCTCCAAGACACCAGAATTAGCAAGTTGCTGAACACCGATCATAGTTCTACAGTATCTATCACTGAAAAATCCAACACCTCTTGCCCAAGCGTAACCGCGGTCATCGAAAGTCGTAGGATTTCTATCAAATGCAAACTTTGTAGCCCACATGAGACGGTTGCTGCCTGTATTGAAGAGAATATCGCTCTCCGCGATGGAGTTTCTGGCCTTTGCTATCCATTGAACGCATCTACCGATGTCCTCAACTTTGAAGTGGATTGAGATACTTGCTTTTCGGTATTCGTCGCTGAAGTATTCGATCAGGCCGGTAATCATTACTGAGCCAGAGTTTCTGGCTGACATCATGTTCGGGTAAATAACATTGTCTTCTGGAGTTGGGGGTCTCGCTGTGACAGGTATGATATCCTGGATGCTGTATGACGGGTCTGTCTTTGCAGGAAGTTCTTCTAGTGGCTTTGCTGGTGGCGGCGGCGGTGTTTGGACTTGAACTGGCGGCGGCGTAGAAGTCTCTGCTGTTTTGCTTTTACTCCCTCCAAACCAGTCACTGATGAAACCGAATATTGGGTCTGCTCTTGGGGAAGGTACAGCGAATACGCCCCCTGGGAGAAAGGCCGCAATTAGTAGAAGGAGCCCAAAACCTCGGAGGCCGCTCGGAGCTACAAAGCTCTCCCTCCCTCCCGGATGTAACTTCATTGCAGACAACTGTTCTGTTGGTAGACTCTTTGAAGTAATTACAAGGGATTAACGGAGAGGGGTTCTTTGTGTGAGGTTTATATTGGTCTTGATCGCATGGAACATGGGATTCCCACGAGTGAAAAACGAGGCATGCCTTATGTACAAATGAAGAAACATGGGTAAGATTCGCATTTAAACGCCGCCATTTCTCAGTTTTGAGGCAACTGAAAAATAATATAAGAGGCAGATAAAATGCTTTAAAGGAAACAAAGAGCTCGAAATACCGGTGAGTGTATGGAGGCGTGCTAGCAATGCTGCTGAGGCCATATGAGCCCTTTCGTCTTGCAGGCCGTGACAAGGAGTATCTGCGATA
This sequence comes from Arthrobotrys iridis, assembly GCA_036971165.1. Lineage (NCBI taxonomy): Eukaryota > Fungi > Ascomycota > Orbiliomycetes > Orbiliales > Orbiliaceae > Arthrobotrys > Arthrobotrys iridis. The sequence continues at coordinate 936,114 of JAJTTS010000008.1, read as the reverse complement.
CCGAAAATTATTCGAATGATAACGTAAACTATGGTCTTGGTGTGCAGAAGACCGAATCAGTGCAAGTTACCTTATGGTGGCCGAGCTCCCCCACAGTTCCCTCTTTTTTTTTCCGAGACCCTCGCCAAAATCCTGAGACCGGCATTTTCACTTCGTGGACAAGATAAAATGCGATTTTAACCGCGTTTTCGTCGTTGTTGAAGGCTCTGTCAATTGTAAATTGAACAGGCCCTCCTTTTTTGTCGAGCATCGGAGTTAAGCAATGCTCCTCTGTGAAAAATTCAAATGTATAGTCGTAGTCTTCAGACCATTTGTTTTCGGTGTGCTCTATGAGATAGGGGTTGCCTGGATGGAACGGGTTCGCACTTCGGCGGGTGTGAACTTTGATCCAGGCATAGTTTGCCGACTCATTCAGCAATCTTTTCGTCCATTTCTTATGAGGGATGCAGAGGTCAGCCGAGTAAGAATTGCATATCTCGTTGTAATCCAAGTCTGTCTCGATTTCTGAGTGGCAATTGTAGTTTTTGATACCTCCTGAGTCAACGTTAAGAGCCACACTAGACGGGATGGGTATGCTCGTGTTCGTCTCTTCCGCTAGATATGTCGTACTGTTGTGCCATCCCCATACCATAGTCAGCTGCATGATAGCCTGGGCTGGAGGAATAAGCCACAGAACAGTATAGATCATGAATATGGATTTCCACATTTTTTTAGGTGAAATATCTTTTGATCAGATCTAGTATTATATTGCAAGTCGATAGATATGAGATTAATCGCGGTTTCCACGATGCGTAGGATTGAGCCTACTCTTTATAGCTACGTATATAGTGTAATCGGCCTGGTGCTAACCAGTGAGAGCAGACTGCGCGTATATCAAATTAGCACCCTGCATAGCCAAGTAGAAATACACCAGTTTACTTGATAGCGGTGCTGATAGCGGTGGTTTTCATAGCTCGAGATTTGGGACTCCGCCGATCGGATGATCCATATATGCTTCAAGACCGTATCATATTACTCGATTTGGCGCGTATTTTTATGTATAAACATGCACCTGGCCGGCCATGTGGCAGGAAGTTAATATATATAGAAGTATCCACATCGGATCCTAAACACTGGTTTTTGTTTGACTCTATACTGTCGCAATTCTAGCAATCTGGCGGACCAGAAACGCTCTTAAAATATATCGATATACAGAATGTGCCAAAAGGAGAATTTTTTGAATACTATTCCAATTGTAATCTAGACTATTCCGAGACTGACTATTTGGCGATTTTTGCTCTCAATACTAATCCAACACCTATTACGGCCGTAGTAACGAATTTACACCACATTAATCCTCTTCGTCTAGCTGTAGCTAGGATACGTACTTGAATGTGCTGCAAGCCCAATGCTTACGTGGTTTCAGGGATAGATACACTATGCAGGAGTTTCGTTGGAGCTGTTGCTAACTTCAGGATCGATATCGAGCTTGGGGAGATAGGTTTTGCCGTCGGCCAACGGATCTAGTCCGAAAAGTTGGCGTTCGGTAAGCCCTAGAAGCTTATAATAAAATGTGACATGATCGCCAGCAACAAATTTAACATCCTCTGGTGGCCAGATAGGTCCCTCATCAATCCGTTGTTGACATTCCGGATCGCTATAAGCTAGGGCATCAGTCCCGAGGGCTTGCGTTTTCCCCATTGAAAGGCTGATCTCGTCGCGCTTTGTATCATCTACCCATGTCATCGTAGCATCTTTGCAGACATTCAGATTGTCGAGTCTTCCATTCGTCTGTGGCAATTTGCCTATATTCGAGACTAGTTTACCGCGAGGACCCTGGAAAGTTATTTCCATCTCAAAAATATCTGTGCTCTTGGCAACTTGGTCAATTGCAATAGCCACGGAATTGGATTGTTGCTCAAGATTAGCTTGAGCGTTGGCTCCTTCGACTACGGCTTTTGAGGTGTCTTCTGCGTCAGCTCCTGGTTCTGTTGCCTTTACCAAAGCGCTGTCTCCGCCTTTCAGCAGAGGTTCTACGATGCCCTCGATGTTGGCTATCGCGGTGCCAGCTATTGCTTGATCGGCAGACAGGGCGTTCGCGGCCGCAGGAGCCCCAGCCGGAGGGTTCTCGGCTTGTCCGTCTTTCGCTGGCTCTTGGGATTCCTCCTTAGGTGGCTCTTCCTTTTTTTCTTCACTAGGTGGTTGCGGTTGGTTCCCATCTGCGGTTGGTTCCTTAGGAGCTTCCGGCGGGGGCTCCTGGGAGGATACATCGACAACTTCTCCATCGGGGCTACTGACTTGAACTTCTTCCTGGGCGCGAGGATATGGGTTTGCTAAGGCAGCCCCTAATACAGGCGAAGCATATAAGAATGCTAGCACGGCGGCGGACAGGAATCGACCCTTCATTTTCCGCAACTGAATTTAGTAGTGGATTGTTTTCCGTCTGACAGAATCGTGAGATATCGTGTGAGGAAAAAGAGACCCTAGATTCAAATCTAAGTTTACCTCGATGGAGCAAAACGATCTTTATAGCTTTAGGGAATAACGTGGGACTCGCGACTAAAACGTGGCTAGTATGTCCCTCAATATCGAGCTCCGACAAGATCGTGCTCAACTGCGGTTGAGACATATCAAGGGTGTTACAAACCCTCTATAGTCCTCATAGTTCTGATATCGCGCGAATTCTCGTTATACTAGCTCACGGTCAAGGTCTCGGACGAATTGGACGTACCATGCCAGCCGCGCTGGTATCCCCTGTTCTACGATAGGGCTGAATGCCTTCAGTTTTTAGCGCGCGGGGTTGTCGGCTCTCGCTTTTCATCCATGGCTTGTGTGTCTGCGTTCACGTAATTAAAAACCTCGATATACTCCAGCGTGTTACCCGCCAGTTGCCATTCCTGCTGCCTGTGGACAATGAGGATCATGATCCGTGGCACTATGCACATGAGTAAAGTTTTGATATGATATAGGGTAGCCGACAGAAAGACTCTAGAACTATACCTGAAGGATTTTGAGAGCCATAGTAGCGAATTCTAAGAATCATAGTTTATTGTGGTATGCTTTATTATCTGGTTTGCATTAAGATTGAACATTATCTATTAATTGCCGCTTTATCTTACATCCACCTCACTTGCATGGCAATCGTTACTCTGAAGCCAAACTTAAGTATTCGGTTTGAAGAGGTGAAGAGAGAAGGAGAGGTGGCGCTATAGGATTGAGGGTGGAGCCGGATCTAGCTCAGACCTCGAGTCGAACACGAGTGGATAGTTATACATATTTCGGTTTTGATTTATGGAAGGTAAACGGTGCTGTGAATAGCCTTTGGAGGATGCCAGGATATTCGAAATGTTGAGAAGCGATTGGAGGCTATTTCACGATAGCAAAGACTTCCAGCCATAGCGATTTGCGTATAACCGTAACTGCCGCTCATCTCCTAGGATCCGTAATTTTAGATCTCCATTTCCGCATTCTCCACAAGTGTCGCAGAATACCAGTGCTAGGATTGACTTGGTTTTTCCATCATTTTCTTTCAATGAACAGCTATAAGATGGAACCATAGATATGTTAGCGAGATTCTAAGAATGCTCCCATACTTGAGGGAACTTTTGAGACGGACTACATATACAAACCGTTGGAAACTGAATTGAATGATTCTGTTGCGTTGAGGATGTGTGAATCTGGAGCCTGAATCTCGTCTAGGGATATTCTCCATCATTACGATCAAGCTTAACGAGAGAGTAGATATTTTCAGCCTTACGGGGTGTAAAAAGAGCGTCTACGAAGCCTGACGTAGACGACTCCGCTACTTCAGCCTTACTTATATGCTCTGACGCCATCTACGAACTTTCGGAATTTCGCTGCAACCCCCTTATGCGCAATACGAAATTTTTGCGTCTAACGATAAAAAAGGATAATTCCTCAGCAGATTGCGGTGTTCGAAAACGCACGATTGGTCATTATCGTTGGTTTTTTGGGATCAATATATCTCAAATACGGGCGGCGGGCGAACACTTTGGTTTCGTTGAGCATGGAGGGGTTCTAGAATGGAGCGACAAGGATGCAAGGGCTTTTTCGATGAGGTAGATTGATACAGATTATTTAGGTTAACGAGAAAGCTATACATGGCTGCCATATGCGACAGCCTTTTGAATTACTTATTCCTGATCAGCTGAGATTTCCTATTTGATCAAAGATCATCCTACTCCACGACTAATACGCTAACTATATATCCTCACTATCGAGTTAACAATGTCAACGCTAGTGCGTTTTCATGTCTTTGTCCTGACCCTTACTGGCATTACCTGGGCACACGACCACGAAAAAGTGAACGTAAACGGTAAAAGCGATTTTTTTACCGTCAACTTCGATCTCTATCCAAAGAATCACGGATACCTCCCCGGCAGAGATCTCAAAATCGACCCAGGTTTAATCGACCAATGTATAGATTTCTCAGCCATCTACAATCTGACGGCGCCACCTCGATCCGAAACCCTTTACTTCCCCCCAGAACCGCCCCCAAAATATGATTTACGACTATACCAAGATGGTGATTGCTCAAAGCCGATCTATGAAGATGAATGGCCATGGGAGCCCGAACTTGAAGGCTGGGAGTGGGATTTTGTTGTCGGATATTACCGACTTACCGTTGCAGAGCCCAAAGAGCCAACGGATGAGCCACAGATCGTGAAACCAGCTCTGCCAGCCTCGTAATAGATACGTATAATACAGCGCAGCAAAGCTATAGCATTTGCTGTGGTCTATTTTCTTCGCAAACGGCTCTGTATGGTTGGAATCATATTTTACAGTAAATGATGAAAAAACCAAGTCAATTACCATCTGAGGAGTATTAAGGGATGTCAATTTGAATCATGTATACTTTCAAAATTCGTACAAGCTTTTGTGTGAGCGCTGGTGTCGTCGGAAACTTTCACTTTCCCACTTTCCAACAGTGGGTTGTGTTGGTGGCTCAGAAATTCTAAGGTCGATGCTTGTCTGTCGATGCTGACATGCGTAAGCAGTGTGAGCGCATTTGCTCAAACTCGAGGCATATAAATGCTCATACGCCCCGGCCGCCCCGAAATTGCTTCTTAAACTTGCTCTTATTCTCTAAACGCCTTCCACGCCATCGGTAAATATTAACCGTAATTAGTTCTACAATTGCAAACCACAGGCCAGAATCTATCAGAACGGTTGCGGTGAATCTACAATAGCGTGTGCGTCAACATGGCAAATATTTTGGCTTAGCTCACACATGGGACGCTAAAGGTACTCTTGTGAAGTTTAAGGCCGATTAAGTTGGCATACCATCGCTTTCACATGCTGGACCAAGATGGTCGGTAGAAGTTTGACGCCGACTCTGCTGGCGATATTTGCCCCCGCCTGCGTTTATGCAAGGGATCCTTTGCAGAATGCGATATCCGTCAATCTTGCTCCACCTCCTGGGTTCTCAGAAACATTATCTATCTATGGTGAGCCCGAGCCGAAGGTCCCTCCGCCAAATGCGCCGGCTACCACTTTCAGCATTTATCTTCAACTTAGCTCGACGAATGAATGGGAGGTTTTCAATGTATCCGCGATCGACTACACAACCTGCCATACCTTGAACCAAGCTCCAAGAGCTAGAAAGTCGCATATTAGAGCCGCAATCAGTTCAACTGGATCTCGAGATGCGCAGCCGGGTATCAAAAACATGATGTTTTCGTTTCCCGAGAATACGATAGCTCCCGATATTAGAATAATGATTTTTCGAACTGCGCCGCCACCCGCTAAGACTGGAAGAGTAGCATCTGCCAGTGCGAATCCATCCGGTGCCTGCTATGATGCAGAAAGGTCAAGAGATCCTCGTATCGTGAATCTTCGAGAGTGGGCAGACAAAAATGAAGATGATCGGTTGAATTGGTTAAAGCCGAGATGGTGGGCTCCGTTCTATTATCGATTGCGGGTGACCGATTCCTTTCTAGTGCTGCCTCCGGTTGTAGGAAGAGTGGCTGTAAGACCTCTAAGAGCGCCTCCAGCAGGGGCTTCGAAGGCTTTGCAGACGCAAAAAGATCGCGAAAAATTTCAACAACGACAAAAGTCTTACGCTGTACTCAGAGAATTAGGGGTTGATTTTGCATAGCTAATTTCCTTTCAACTTTCAATTATTCTTATTTGATCTTTGGGGCATAATAAAAAAATTAAGAAATATCAAAAAACGGCGAAAATATATATACGCTTCACAATTATCTTTGGAGAGATGTAGGAAGGCCTTTTGCTATTATATTAGCAGGAATATTAATACCAAACATAGTGCATGGGAGCGCTGGGTGGTGGGATTGGCTTAAGCATGTTGATATAGTGAAGAAAGTAGCTGAGTATGTTAAGATGATTTAGTATTTTGGCCTTAGATTAAGAATATTGTATAAAGATTTGTGTTATTTTGCCATATTTTCTCAGCATCCGTAAAATGACCATGATCGATCGGAGAATCGTAATATTCTCTACTGAAATACGATACGCTTCTCAAAACCCCCCAAAATTGTGTTGCGTGGTGTGTCATGGTTATGTTATTACTTTATTAGGAAATACTGGCCTGTAATGGGGGCAGGGAATTCGATGGGCTTTTGAAGCTTTCCGTTCACCTCAATACCATGGTACAAAATTATAATATATCTATGCTATTCCATGCAACCTACCATTATGGAGCACTAGACCTTAGATCCAATACATATGTACCGGCAGGGGGCGAGTTCTACATCTACAGCAAATCCTTGTCCACATATCTTGTCGGCGCTGCTTCATCCTATCTTCACTAGGTGCTTGGTTGATCTCGAATGGAATATAATGTTAATATGATGATATCAGAACATGCTCTTATGTACTACTTTTGAGTTCGAACGAACGTAAATCCCAATACGCATGCCTCGCTCCGGTGAACTCCCGCTCGTCTATCGTCGGGACTATATTTGAAGGCATGTGCCTCGAAGTTTTGTTACGAAGTTATGACTCTGTCGTTTGTTATGCATATATTGATGAACGAGAGATTCGGGTAGAAGGGCAGCAAAATTTGCAACATTAACTTTAACGTTACTCGGTCTTGTGTAAATTCATAAAGATCTTGTTATTGGTCGTAATGCTTGGTTGCTCTTTGAAGTTTGCAATGTACTTAGTGTGGAAAAATATTAAAAACTGGCTTGTCTTTCGCCTACGGTGCCCATATGGTTCTGTAAACCGGAAATATGTTTTTTTGTTTTTAATTGTCGAGCTAGAAAATCGCAAAACGACAAAAAACGAAGCTCTCTAGCCATCTGATTTAAATGTTGGATGTTGTGATCGTGGAATGGGCAAAAGAGAAAAATGTATATATGAATCGACACCTGTGAGATTCGAACTCACGCACCCGAAGGTACCAGCTTAGCAGGCTGGCGCGTTAACCACTCCGCCAAAGTGCCGTGTATGATTGGAAGTTTGAGAACAACTTTGGTGTATCTTGCAGTTGTGAGTGACAGAACAGCACAAATTTCTAGCGAACACCGTGCGATGACAAGTTTTAATGAGGATATAGAAAAGATGAGAAGGGGATATCTCGTATTGAGACTAAAGGAATATGAGGAGGGATGAAGATATCCATAAAATGTGGACTGACAGTCTTGTAGAAAGGCGTGAAATTTCAAGTTGGAGACATCAAACCTCGTTATGTTAATTAAAACTCGAAACTAGAAACAACCTTCTTATCATGTTTTTTTCCCCTCTAAGCAATAGGTTGAGCTGATTTTAGCCAATCTGAAGAGAAAAATTTGAGCTCCAGACAACGGCTCATGGTTTCTTAAACTTTTTACCGCCCTTCGATTTCCTTATCCTTGGTGTTGTTTATCCGATGAATTTGCGAAGTGGAGCTCAGAAAGGGCTGGCTGGCTGTTGTCGTAATGCAGACCGGAACGGGTGCCGAAGTCTGGATATATGTCCGGCCGAGCATAGCGTCGGAAAATTTGCAGCGATCAACTGACCTGTATGTAAATAGACACTGCGAGTTCATTCATTTATTATGTAGACATATCTTTCAATCAAGCCTTTGTCTGCCGTTAGGGAACTGGGAAAAAAAAAAGTGTCTTGAAGTCTATACTGAAATCTTGGCAGAGACAAGGCAGAGTCAATATATTTCGGTTGCGCTGCACATCAGACGAAACAAGATGAGTTTCGAAAGCTCATTTCAGAGAATTTCTCTTGGTATTAGCTAGTAAAGCTAGGACGGTATGAACGCGGGTAAAGTCAGACAGTCAGCACGACCCAAGACGGCGGAAGAACTCGCCCGTGGCGTGGGATTTGACCTGGTTCTGTGGGCTTCCAAATTGCAATGCATGCCTTGGGGGGTATCCAGCTAACTTAGCAGGTGTGAAAAGGGTATGTTTCATGAGGACATCCCGTCGATTGGGCCGAAAAAAAGGGAGGCTCGTCGACAGGGAAGCTAGGGTGAAGAGGCAGTCTCCGATCGATAGGTATAGATACACGATAGAAGCAACCTGTAAGGCTGGGCTGAGCCGCTTTGGTGTATGTAGTCTTCAGTTCAGCCCCTCGTCAGTCATTCATTTAAACATCGAGCCATCTGTCGATACCAGAAACAAATATATCCCGTTCTCACCGATAAATTGCACCTTCGCAGTGGCTGCTGAGGTAAGAATCGATCTGAACGGCTAGCTATAACAAACCAGGTATGTTCGGAAAGCCCCTGTTCATATCCTCGTAAGGATCCGTTAGTTCTGGTGGTTGCGGTAGCGGTAGCGTGCGGTGGCCTTGGGAATCTCCTTTTGTTGATTCTGATGGCATGCATTTCTCGACAGCAGCAAAATATCGTCTTATCGCTCCGTCCACGACCGCGCCCTCCCTGACCTCCTCGGCCTACCTCACTTCTCCATCTCCGTCCTTCAACTCTCAACTCCGTCCTCTCGCTCTTAGCAATCAACCATCGCCATTGCTGCTGACCAGCTACATCATAGAGTGGTAGCGAACAACAAACAAATCGCTGCTTCGTCAAGCTGACGACCAATAATCCGTCCATCCATCCGTGCATTCCAGCCGTCGACGAGACTCCGGTTTCATCCCACCCTCTTTTGGACAGCCAGGTGAACATCCATTCTCCCATCCCCTTTCTCCATATCATCATCGCCATAATCAATGCAATTGAATCCGTACCAACATGCTCGAATCGCAGGCACGCTCTCTCCCCCTCTCACCCTTACCAAACCAACCTTCTTCACCATCTTCAATTCTCCTACTTGTGGACGAAGTAAAGCAGAAGAACAAGAAGAACAAGAAGGAGAACAAGAAGAAGAACAAGAAGAAGAACAAGAAGAAGAAGAGGAAGGGGAAGAAGCAGGAGGAGGAAATATTCTGCCCGAACGCACCATTACGCCATCGACTAGCCGATTGCTTGTGTCCAGCATTAACGTCCCGTTCCGGATTCCAATTTGCAGTGTCAAGACGTGAACTGCAGGAGCACTACACGTCCACCTGCCTCGCCTGTGCGGCCGTGCCACCTCCCTTCCAACCTACTCGGCTTGTATAGCAGAGTCACCCTACGAAAGGACAAAGCAGATCCCAAAAGCCGATGCCTAGATAGTACTAACTTTAGGGGAATCCCTTTGAGTTCCACAAGAACCTCCCGCTTAGAAGCTCCCGTTGTTCTATAATGCCGATAGCTGAAATCCAGGATCCCACAACCAGCATCACCAACAACACATATCGCATCAGCTAGCCTGCCCCATAATACCTATACCTTCGTTACTCGTCGGCATATCGACCATTTGTGCAGTTCCAATCGCCAAATACTGTTGTTCCATTTCTTCAGCTTCTCTTCCAACGAACAGAGTAACCGATAAGCCTCGCTAGGAGAGGACCAATCCGTGTTCCTCCTTCCCGGAGTTCGGCTATTACCAAAGAACCGCGGATGTCGAAGCCCGGCAGCTCCGTATCCCTCAGCAACCTCATGATGATCCCTCGGCGATTGCCTCGTCGTGAGCGGCTGCTAATTCTGGTCGCCATCGCGCTCCTAATCACATATTTCACCTTCTCACCTCAAAGCATCCAAAAGATTGGAGAAGTTGCTTCCAATGCCAATCTTGACCCCTGGAAGCCGCCCAAACATAGCGGCCCGGGCCTAAAAATCGCGTTGGTAAACACCCCGCGTTACCATTTCGAAGTCGTGACACCACTGCTTTATGCGTTCGCGAACCAAGGAGATGCGGTGGAGCATTTGGAGCTGTTCGCGACGGAGTATGGAAGTACACGGTTAGGAGTACGGCCAATTCTAGACGACCAACTTCCACAGGATAGCTCCTGGCTGTCTATCTGGGGAAATACAGGTCCGAAGAAGCAGGTCAAGGTTTCGGATCCGAGGCTGTTGAGCTCGATGAACTTTGTTGCCGATGTGATGATTCTGACGAGTTGTTCGCGAGACTTGGAGTGGACTTCTATCAAAGATAAGAGAGTTTATGATCCGGAGTGGTATCGGGCGCCTAAGGAAATCGTGTGCTTGTTGCACGAGGCCGAAGAATGGGAGGCACTTGATACGACCTGGAGAAAGGCTTTGATGCGGTGGGTTGAGAAAGGGAGGATCACCTTCATGACGTTGAGTCCCCACGTAGCCGAGTATGTGAGGCAGAATATCGAGACCAAGTGGAAGATGGCGCCCATCCTTCGAGACGCGCAGGCTATTGGCATCAAGGGTGTTTATATGATGGAGCCTTTCATCCCAATCTTCGAAGATACTAAGCTTTTCCGTGAGGAAATGTTTAACAATATTACCGGCCCGTTCGCTGCTATCCCCGTAAGTAGCTCTTCTCCGATTTAAACTTTATTAGTCTACTAAACGATGATGTGCGCAGGGCAAATACGAACCATTCCGACGTAACTACAAATCCATCTTCGAGCATATGTCCAAACACCTCGACCTCATCCGCTCCACCAATGCCACCCTCCGCCTTCCCGGATATGGCGACTGGCCTCCAGAGATTCCCGAACAACTGACGAATCATGTCTTCATGCATTCTCATTACGATTTCCCGGAGTATTTCTCCCTTCTATCGCGCAGCATGGCCATCCTCCCGGCTTTTGCAACCCACAAGTACTTCGAAGATCGAGCATCCTCTACCATTGCCACTAGTGTCATCGCCGGGGTTCCACTTGTTGCTACCAAGGAACTTGTTGAGAAGTACGCGTATATTGAAGCAGACGGCGCATGGCTACAAGAAGACGGAGAGGAGGAGATTGTAACCTGGTTACGAGTTCTCAAGCTCGGGAAAGAGGAATGGCAATCTAGGAAGAGGAAGGTTAGGGCGCTGAGGACACGGTTGATAAGACAAAACCTAAGGAACGTAGGGGAGCTGCTGGACCAGATCCGATGGAGGAACAAAGCCCGTGGATTTTAGGCAAGTTCACAGTGGGCATTAAATTCTTCCAATGGGTCTGAAAGTTGACAACTGAAGTTGTTATTTCTTTGTGCAAAGATAGAGAAGGTGAGCTTTGTGAGATATTTCTGTGGCTCCGGCGAGAAAATGAGCCGATGAGCCCTTTTGTTTTTGTCACGGTTAGTTTCGATTCTTGCGAACATTTTGCTGTCGTGTGAGGTCTTCTAGCGGCATTTTATTCATTTCCATCTTGCTTTTCATGTGATCCATTGACCGTGTTTAAGATCTGACGGTTTCCTTCTTTCCTTACCGTTTTTTTTGAAGCTTGGTACATAATATTCTCGTTTCGATGTCAAACTTTGGATACCATGTTAATTACGATCTTTCTCCCGACCACCTCCCCCCCTTCTTCTCCACCGCTTTATTTCTGACTTCTATCCTGGGAAAGATCCTGTAAAAGATTGGAGCCGCCTGCGATAGCTCATAGCTGGCGTGTATTCATGTTATTACTCACATGTTTTGTTTGGTTTCCATGTATACTCATATCATGCGTCCCATAGCATGGCCTATCAAGCTTGCAAACATACGCATATCACGATGTCGGTTGACGACTTATATAACTTTTTTTTTCCCCTCGCCGGTTTGTCAATCTATTTCTAAAGGTCACAAACGTATGCTGCTGCTACGAGACTATGCTGCTGCTGTCTATAGATATTTCTCTCACTAGGAGTACTAAAAGGAAGAACAAAAATGTTCCTGGAAAATTCATCAAATGGTGGTTCCCGTCACGGTCGCCGTTCGCGCTCTAGTTTAGTCTCTAAAAATGTCGAAGGCAGGGCTAGCTGGATTGAAATTTTGTTATTGAGAAAAAAAAACCCCCAGAAAGGACACAAGCGACGAGACACAAGGTTCTATGATGGTACTTAGTTGCCCGAACACTTAATCCTTCAAACTATCCTTATTATACATTTATATCCTGGGATTTTGCTTACCACCGCGAGGACCTAATCCCCAAACGCTTCAATCATCGTCACATCTTCCTATCCTTCCAAGACGTCCCCGCATACCGCGGGACTGGTGGCCACATATTTGTATACACACTTCTCCGTCTCCGCCACACTGAGTACCTTCTCTTCAGCGCTACACCTTAGATAGACATACGCACTTCTCTCCGGTCCGTTCCAGCATCTCGCCCCCCTTTCAAACTTGATAACCGTGACCTCTTTTTCAATTTCATCGTCAATTCGCTTTTCCAATCCCGTCCATTCGCCCAAGTGCGTGGATCCACCGTCTCTATTCTTTTGAGTAGCACGTCCGAGATGGCAAAAGCTGTAGGTATACTCTCCACTCTCAGCTTCGGTGCATGAGTCCTTCAGCGCCCTGAAAACGTCTTGGTGGCCATAGTCCTTTGTTAAATCGTCCTGGAGACGTGTGAGCTCTGATTGTTTGGAAGTGAGGGATTGTTCAGTTGTTGATAGGTCGTCGGTCAGTTTTTGGATATGAGGGGGGAGTTGTGGAGTAGATGAAGATGATGACTTGGGCTTTCGGTGGGCGAGAAGGCCATATTCGACGAGAGAGGTACGAAGAGTAGTAAGTTGTTCATGGACCCAGCTGCGTAGGAAGGGGGGTAGGATGGCTTCGATTGCGTACACTGTGTGGTGTTATTATTGGCATTTGCTCGGGTTTATGGGATATGTAATGGGGAAACATACTATCTTCAGCGAGACCATTATCCTCGGGCTCGTATTGTTCCCATGGGTGGACATCATACATCAAGTTTGTAACTTGTGACAAAAACTCGCCGGACTCTGGATCTGGGACTTCCTTCGCCGCGAGATGATCCTCCCAGGCCTTGACGGCCCTCTTGACGCCTTCGTCATTGAAGTTGGGATTGTACTCCTCCTTGAAAGTTTTCAAGATCTTTTCTACCTTTTCAAGTTCCTCCCTCAGCTTCTGATTCTCGTCGAATAGCTTGACTAACTTTTCTTGATGATCCGCGATCTTCTCCTTCGTGTATTCAAGTAGCTTTGCGTGTTTGCTCTTCCCTTCATCGCTCCCTGTACCGGAATTAGCAACCTTGAGCTTCTCTTCCTCCTCAGCTTTCTTCAATTCGGCCCTCTTTTCCTGAACCAGTCCTTCATAACGTGTGATCTCGCCAGTGAGCGAAGAGATTTTGTCTTCAACTTCGTTCTTCAGCAAGACTGCCTTTTCAACCAGTCTATTATGAGCCTTAACCCCACTTTCGTAAAGCCTCCTAGCCTCCTCGTTGGCTTTCCTAGCCTCCTTCCCTATCTCCTCGCATTTATCAGGGCATTGTACACCACCCACTCCCATCCACTCATCACTCCCATCACAGCAAAACTCATAATCGCATACCCCGTCGTTGATATGGCTGAAAGGTATGTACGACGGTACGTGACCTTTATTCTGGCAGAAGAATCCCGGAAGTGTGTTTACGGAGTGATTTAGGTGAGAGCAGGCGGAAGTACCGGGTTCGTCACTGCCGTCGGGACAATCGCAAAAGTCGTCGTTTAGCAGGTAGATGGGGATTTTGATCTGTGGATTTGAAAGGCAGGCGAAAACTCCTTCGGTGGAAGGGCGATATTTGTCCGATACTGTTAGGGTGGGAGTGTTAGAATTGTCCTCTCTAGCGGGTTGTATCAGTATCAATAGGAGGATTGGGAACATACGACTTGGATTTACACCCCTTGGAAGAGCCCACGCGTCGCCTACAGGTTTTTGGGAGCCCTCTGCGAGGGCTAGTGGTAGGGAGAGGAGGAGAATTGATTTCATCGTATTTATCAATTGGTTGCTAAGCTCGCGGGGTGGGTTTGGAGCTTAACTATGCGAAAGTATTGAGCAGAGGTCAGGTTGGCGATAGGTGCGGGACCGGCGCACGATAGGTGATATTAAGATTTCGTTTGGAGGTTTATGAGGTCTTTAGGCCATCGGCTGGGCCCCAATTGATGATTTCGAGGCAATTGATGCCGGTTTGGACTTTGATTGTTGGTGGTGCTGGTGTTTTGGGGTGCTGGCCGTTGGATGACGGAGTGGATAGCTGGCTAGTTTGGCTGCGCGTGTCCGCCAAGGGCAACGCATTTCAAAGGCGAAATGCAACAAAGTCTGCTCTCAAACTCATGTGAGGACATTAAGGATAAAAGGCCGACGTATTCGCCCAGCAAGACGATGCTTGGCTAAAACGCCCACGGTGGCGTTTTCACCGAGTTCTTGCAATCTCGGGCTTAAAGTCTATTTTTTGGGGAGATATGTTTTCTGAAACAGTAGATATTGGATCTACGGCCAATGTGGCCAACATACATGAACCAAAGCCGTTGTGTCTAATCCGCTATATGAGCCCTGACTATTTCTTCGACTATTTCGAAAAGGATACTAGTTCTCGATATCACGAACTTGGAATCTCAACGAACTCGAGTTCAATATCACAAACTAAGGCCAATCACGGCCGCCCAAGTCTCGGCTACGATTTCATCTGGATCCATGGAAGCATTAACGGGTTATAGCCACCAAATTCATAAAATAAAAGCCGAGATAGATTCTTGAACTAGTAGCGGTATCAGCGCACGCCGTACGGGAACTGCTGACACGGGATCCCCTCCTTATTTCCACCAGAGCTCTTATTTTCTCACTGGCTCGGTTGATTATTTCGTGAGCCTTCTGTTTCCTGTGAGCCGACGCTTTACGCGCCCAATGAATATGGAAATATAAAACCGATAGTTTGGTACGCTGCTTTTAGCCGTATGTGATATTAGCCAATCGATAAAGAATCTCACCGACCCAACAGATATGCAAGCTTAACGAGAAAAAAAAACAAAAAGGTATTTGAACTGAAAGCAATGTCAAAGCGTGAGCATCGGCGGTCGCACAAATGACCCTAAATCTCATCCGTTCAGTTCATGCATCTGCCGTGTGCCGTTAATCAACTTTTCGTCTTAGCAAACGCAATGACGGAAGCCCGACTTGAATTGCTACCTTGCCGGGCATCCCCTTGCGCCGCACTGTTGCATTTTCCAGGGTCGAAAGTGTGTTGGCTTTGGGCTGAACAACAATATCACGAGAGGGCGGGCTCTGCTGGAAAGCGAATACGAAGCCCGCTTTTGGTCATTTTACATCGTTCGTATTTAAAGATGGTGGTATAGGCTTTGGAGATGGGCAACCGGTTATAGTTTGAATAGTGGTGGTTGAAATTTCGAAAGTGCATCTTTGCTGGATGGCCTTGCTATACCAAGATTACTTCGTTAGGTGCAGATTCATGCATATGTTGGTACCGAATCAAGCGAAACATATAGCCGCTCATTGAAAAACCTAGCAAGGAAGAATTTCAATTTGAGTCCCTAAGTTCCGAGCTAAAGCTTTTACTTATAGCAGATATCGATATATCACGCTGATCAAGCACGATTTCGACAGGTCATGCAGGACAAGCATTGTTTCTTTTCGCTCTACCACTCTTCAAATATTCTGCACATGCAAGAGCTGATAGGCTTTATGCGGGTATTATTATATATATGTACAACGGCGCGGCGCACGGGAGCTCAGTTACATACGTATATACATACATGCATGATGTACGAACTCACGTGTGTAGGTCGTGGAGTAACGGTCATTGGCGAGGCTCGAGGGCAGGAAGCGATATCGCAGGTGAAATGTAGACCTCTGTGATCTATTAGAGGGCGAGTACACCCTCCCACTTTCTGTTTTCGGGCATTCTGCTCGGATTTAGAATTTCGGAATACAAGAGAGACCAGTTGTAGCTCGTTCCAAATTCTGGGGACACAGACCATTGCTAACTGTATGCCGTGTCCGCATGCGTGATTGCAATTGGTAGTTAGAGGTCTAGTTTGGAGACGCAAGAGGGAGAGGGAACGAGATTTTCGGGCATTCGATCAATTTTTGTCGCACGAAAGACACGGGGGGGCCGCACATGCAGTTGGATACGAATCTAGTCATACTAGTGTTCCAAAATCGTGGAAATTGTGTTTCTACGGTATTCCGTTTCCCGTATCATTGGAGGGCCTCAGGACACGACTATCATGACCGACATTCTGAAGCAATGACCATTCTTTTGGGTTTGGCTGTACGGCGGCTGAGCGAGGAATTAAGATAGCCTGGGGAGTTGACAAAGGAAGGCCAAAATCTTATAAACCGGCCTCCAGATCCCCTCGAAGGAAGCTATCTCAACGACACACTCAGCTGATAGCCTTCCAGCAGCAAGCTTGCAAAGGATAGACCTCTCGATCACCTCAGGGCACAAATTAATATCCCTTACATTCAATCTTCTATCACTCTTCAATCTTTCTGTTACCTCTCTGCTTGAGAATTTTTACTTTCACCAAGTCAATATGCAGTTGATCAAGGCTTTCACAGCTATTCTTATCCCTCTCGTCTCTGCGACTTGCACTCCTTGGTCTACTCCAGGAACCTGCACCCCTACATCGGCTTCCTGTGGCTTCTACACATGTCTCGAGAACAAATCGGGATGTGGCCCTACGGGCTACGAACTTGGCTACGCCCTACCGTTCTGCAACGCCATCACCGCTGTTTCCTCCAACCTCTCCTCGAATGGTCAAGCATGGTATTCAGCTACAAAGCTCTGTCTCCAAAACGCCTTAGCCACGGAGGCTTCTTGCCAGACCTCATGCAATGACATCTACCTTAATGCGTTCGCTAGCCATGTACCCTGTTACCTTGATTCAGGGTTCTGTGAGCTTAGCGGGGCAGATCTAAAGATATTCTTCCAAGTTGTCGGCGTTGCCGGCGCTACCAGTAATGACGGTCTTGCATTGTTTGGGGCCGTTATGCAGGGCTGTGTGGCCAAGTATTTGAATAATGAGATCAACAATGGATGGACGAAGTGGCTTGTCAGGACTTTGAACGGGGATATCTGAAAGCTCAGGCTTTCGGACGGATGAGGGTGGTTCATCGTGTTATTTTGTTTTGATTGCTGTCGTTTTATTCTGCTAATGGGACGGGTTTCAGATGACTGTTTTTAGACAGAAAAGATGAAATAATATTCTATCTCCCCACAAGTGTACACTCTAGCGGTCCTGTGATCTTAGGTTCTTCGTATCTCCCAATTCAAGCGCTGGATGCTAACTTCTTCTCCGACCTTCTCATCGTAATCAAACCATTCACCTTCCGGGAACTCGACACCAGTGAATTTAGTACCACTTTCAATCCCTTCACATAGCCATTCACCATCCGGCTTGAACTCAACAAACTCTAACCCGCGGCATTCGAGTTCAATAATGTTCTGTCTTTTCGGTGGCTCAGATTGTTCATATGGCGTAGCTTTTGTCTTGATATCTGTTCATTTGGCGTTAATCATCCCCTATTTTCTAGTAAAGGTGGGGTTTTCTAGCAAGAACATACTGGCAGAGTGCTCTCTCTTGCAATTTTTGCATTTCCATACAAAGTTTGCCTCGCCCCGGGAGCCAGAGATTTCACTTGTGTCCTATTTTGTTGAGACAAAATTTAGCTGCTACATTGTTAAAGTAATCGTTTTATTTACTTGATAACATACATATTTGCTAATTCCTACCCAGTTCGGGTGGGTTTCGCGACAAGATGTGCATTGAACCTTGAAGGTGTAATAATACGGCGAATCCTCACTGTCGTTTGGGCGAAGATTTGTAACACTGCATACGTAATTCGAAATTTTGGCCGTTAGCGCTCGTCTCATCGTGTGTTCGAAAGAGAAATATTCTTACCCTGCCAACTCGGCTGTCAAAGCAAGAAACATCTTGAAAAGCTTAAAAGTACAGGGTTATCGATATACTAGCTATAGGGTAGTGGGCTGAAGTTCAAGTTGAGGTTGCGCCGCTGTGGGGAAGCTTTCTGTGGTCCCTGCAACTCAGAAACCTCCACAGATCAGGTGATCGCGGTTTGCTTACATAATATCTCGTTCAATTTGATAACATCCTTCCTTGTAAAACCCGCTTCTTGTATAGGTTCAGCCGATTGCGATGTTTGGGACTGCATTGATATTATTTGTGGGCAACCCTGATACTTATACATAACAAAATGATATAATGCTTTGAATATCTTTAAAATAAAAAATTTCGTCCTCTTGCCGAACATCCAAGCGCCGGCACTGCAAATTTATTGGCCAATATTGAGTATTTGGGAGTGTATTACCTTGCGCAAAACTGTTTCATTCTATTTTTCGTAGGTTCATGAGCAGTGTGAAATGATTATTCAGACTATTAGAGTCACAAACTCTAGCTACCATCGGCAGATACATTCCAGAACTCTTCCTCTGAGCATTTCGACATTGGTTCTCTAGTCCATTGACCTTGGTATCCTGTCCACGCCGGCATCTTTGGAACCAACCCAGTGCCATCGTCGTCAACGAATGGAGCCTTGATAATTTCGGCATCAGCTCCAATATCACAACATGGGCCCCACTTCGTCTTATCCAAGATATCGACCATAGTTGTATCCTTGGGGAAATACGGCGTCAAATTTCCTTCGCCGTCAACAAAAATATGCAGTCTGATAACATTTGTTTCTGGCACACGGTAGATTTTGAGAGGGTTTCCACTAGGATCCTTTGTAGCAGCGAAGTTCATGTCCAGGTTGAACACCCACCCAGGACCCGGCTTCGGAAAATATACAGATTCTAGGAGGTTAGTTTCGTTATTGATTCGTAATGTTAGTCTTTTCCAACCACCACCATAGTCTGGTTTGCGGGAGGTGCTCCGTGATTCGGGCGGATAAAGAATGAAGAGATTAAAGTCGGTATAATTAAGATGAATGGGATCTGTCGCTTGGCAGATAGAGACGTATGCCTTCACAGAAGTTCCTCCTGGATCGGTGTCTGACATTTTCGGAAGCAGTTTATACCTACTGGCTTCCGTTGGAAGACTATTTGGGCTTGGGTCGGTATCAATAACCGTCCCTTCTAAATTATAAAGAATGTGCTGTGAAAGGTGTTCCTTGACGTTGTACGGCGATTTCACGCCTTTTGCATGTACGAGGATTGGCGCTCGCATTTGTACAAATCTTTGAAGGACTAGTAGACGTCTGCTCAATGCTATCCATTTTGACCGCCGTACCATTCGGATCGGAGTGGGTGAGTCGCTCAATCGAACTGGTCGGTCCGATGGATAAGCACGTAGGGCTAAGCCATCCGATGAGTTGAATACTTTTAAGATGTGATATCCATTGGCACCTGAGATCTCGTTCCCGTGATCTGTACTAAAGTCCCAGAATGTTACATTTTTCTGATCTGGGGTCCAGTCCCTCACGATAGCGATTCCATCATCTGTTCTCTCGAGTAGCTTTCTAGTCTTAGAATGAAAAATTCGTCGCCCTAGGCGTTGCAAATGAGTTAGCATGTGGTTTGACCAGGATCTCAAAAGAGACTACTTTACCTAATCCCATATCCCAATTGTTCCACAATTGATTATCATCCGACATATCCAGCTCAGCCATTGTTAAGTTCAAATCTTCGTTCAGCGATAGAACGTACGTCTCATCTCGACGGGGCTGAATTTGTAGCCTGAAGTCGCTCCCAAACTTAAAGAAATCGCCGGGATGAGATACAAGCCGGCTTTTTTCAGTATCGACCGTTCCTCGTAGCCAACCGTCTGCGCGGATCAGGGTTGACTCTGTATCGACTTTGAACCAAACGTCGTGCCGATCTGTTGCTATCGGATTCGCCATTTTGCCACCATTATTTGGTAACAGGCTGCCAGTAGCTTCATCTATCAGGATTGAGTAACCGCCTAATGTTTGCATTCTGAATCTTTGCCACTATCGATTCTGATTAACAGTAAGATTATATGACGAAATGATTACAGGACTCACAGCATTATCAGGCGCGTATGACGAAAGCTTCGCGTCTCCTGAAGGACTTTCTTGCCATACATGAGTCCAATACGAAGGACTCTCGGCTTTCGTGGCGACTAGGTACCGTGGCAATGACATATACGGTTTTCCTTCAACTTCTGCCACAGGTATCATTGACCATGTTTTCCAACTAGCTGGAACATTGAAAATTTCATTTGTCTCGGCTCTCCTACTGACTTCCTCGGCTATATCATCCCAGATGCTTGGTAAGTTCACGACGGAAACCAAAAAATGCTTTTTGTATTTTTTTTTTTTTGTTTGGGGGTGGGGTCCTTACGTCCAGGGCGTAGCAAAACCGTATTCCCCTCCTCTCCGCTAACTCCCAAAAGAAGCGCCATGTTGGTGACGGCTAAGAACTGAAATGCTATTCCTTCCCCAAGTTTGACTAGAGCCCATCTCAAGTAATTACTAGGAACTGGAACCTCAAGCATATTCCCAGCTTTCATCATTCCACGTTCAGGATGGAGAGGGTAGCCAGTTGCTTCGTTTAGAAGAGAGAAAGATTCATCAGTATTGCGTACCAAGTGCCATATTCTTCTTGAGATCTGTTCAGTGGAAACCATCCACGAGAGGTTGTAGTTCATCATTTGCACAATATCGTTATGCCCAACCCCGAGGACTTTATTATATAAGGTCGGAGCTTGATTCTGTAAGTAAAAGCCTGTCTCTGTATTAGTATCGCTATTGATGATGAGAGTAAGTTTCTGCCTTCATACCAGTTCTCCCTATCTGCCATAATGCATCATTCTCCTCCGCTCCCCCTTCTTCAACGGCTTTTAGTAATTTGTTGGGATGCACTAACAGCAGTTCTGATCTCTGCTGGCCTGGTGGGGCTATGCTTTTTATTTTGAAGCCGCCAGTGTTGTGAGCCGTGATCTTCCATTTGACAACCGTTTCATTCCCAGTATTGATGCCATCTCGTAGGCTGAAACTTCGAATTGAATATACATGTTCCATGCCCTCCACCTCATTCAAGGACCATAATTGCATATGATTCTGAGGCGATAAGGAGTTTAAAAATGCAGGTTTGCCATATTCATAATTACATTCAAGTGCCAGAGGCGCCCCGACCAGAGGGTTCGTCGTGGTGGGTTCAGAAGCTGTTGTAGTCAATCGGACCGCGACTTCTTCGCGAGTCATATATGCTGAGATTAGATAGACGCCAGGGGAGAACTTTGTCTCTTTTGTTGTGCCCATGGTAGGAGAAATACTCCACAACCTGGATACCGTGGGGTGGTTAGATGACAAAGTCGCCAAAAATACAATGTCGAAGAGCTTTCTGCTGGACCCAAAGGTAATTCACCACTCACATAGTTTGATTGCCAGTCGTAAAGTTCGATATTTTCAGCTGACCACCAGGTGTCTCGAATCCAAGCTCAGGTGCTGACTGGTTTACGAGAGTCACTAAGTCGGTAGAAGCTTGTTGCACAAATCGCCAGTCTAAAGTGTCATCTTCTATACCCATGGACGCCTCTTTCAAAGTAAGACTCGCCTGACCGGACGATGTCTGAAGGGAAAGGTATGTCCCATAAGCATAACCCGAGATTCGGTACCAGCCATCTCGATTCTTCCGAAGCGAGAGCGCTTGAAACTTAGAATTTATATCTTCACGGCTGCTGTCTTGCTTTGCGACCGAAATAGATTTTCCACTCTCTAAGCAACTCAAAACCAGGCTCGAGCTAGAGTTCTGAAAGAGGTAGGGTCCTAAGTGACATTAATAAACTACCACGAAGCAAAAGCAGAACATGATGTTTATCCTACCATCGGGCACATTGAGTTCGTAAGAGGAGTCCTTTGGATCTATCAAGGCCTCCTTCATTTCAATCTTCCAAACGGTGTCCTTGATTGACGCTGTATCGTCTTTGGTCTGAATTAGGTCATTTTTGTACGTCGGGGCAATTGCTAAGCCAGTTTCTTTGTTGATGAGCTTATAAAAACCTTCCTGAGTAATTACAAGCTTCCAGAGAGCCAAGTCAAGGCCGCTAACACCAACACAGGGCTGACTTGATCGTGGGTCAATTGCTTTAGTCGAGACACTTAGATAAGCGCCGTTTTGGCTAATCGAATAATAGCCGGTTGAAGACGGTATTATTCTCCAGAATGAGTCCGGATCATTTTTGCATTCTGCGAGCGAACCCAGGCCTGCAGTTGGACCGAATCTTAATCTTTGACCGTTCTCGACGTTTGTGATCGTATAAATTCCTGCTGCGACCTTCGGTGTTGATAGCTCTTAGCAATTCGGTCAGATGAAGACCGGTGAGATATTCTCGCACCTTATCTGAAGATCGACTTTCAAAGAGTCGGGCGCCCTGTTCAATACGAGCGACAGAGTATGCATTTCCTGGTTTTTGTCAGCTCTCTGGGCAACTTGTGATGATGTGCTCTTCTTACGCGATTCAACACTCCAGGCAGAGATTGCCAAAGGATTCCTGATTCTTAGAAGTCCATTTTCTTCTCTTTGTAACATCCATTCCGAGGGCTCGGTCTGATTAATACGTGGTTCGCTGATAACATTGAATTCCCTTACCCCTATAATACCGTCCTCCCATGTCTGAGATAAATAAAGCATGGATTTTGCATTCTGGATTGTGTATAATCCACGGTCGGTCGGTTTGATAATCCACGTGCTTGATACTTCACTTCGGCCACTCGTCTCTCGCACAATTTTGTCACTCTTGATATAACTCAAGTGATTACCTGATCTTGAGATTGTATATATGCCTTCCAGTAGCAAGAGAGATAGAGATTTAGCCTTAATGCTGAGGGAGGTTTATTAGAGAAGACAATTTCGGAGATCAGAATGCTCACCTTCAGATATATCGTTTCGTAATTTCGTAAATCCCCAGTAGTTTGAGGGTGCCGGGGTATCTGCAAATAGCGGCCGAGTAGAAACTTTGCCTTCTACATGTTTGATTACCTCTTAATTAGATATCATCGTTTCTGTTTTATACGAGGATTGGACACCATGATTACCCATTGTAACACCAAGGACACCGCCCGAACCCCCTTCGCTCTGAATAACATATCCAAGTGTTTTATGTTTCCAAAGCCTCCATTGATGATTGTCCGCAGTTCTGACAGCAACACTTACGCCGGCATAGGGCTGTAACATGACATTATAGCGCTCTTGTAGCTTCATTCGTTTTTCTACAGCATCCATATTCGTGATGATGTATGTATCTGTGATGGCGGTGCTATTTAAGTCTCTTTGAATATACCATAGGGACCTTGCGTATGTTTGCTATTCGAGTATAACAGTCAATTTCCCCACAGCTAAAGTCTTTAAATATATCGGGTGTCGGTTGTTACTCACTGTACTGGTGAATTTTTCTGTTGGGATGGTTTTGGTAAGTCGAAATAAATCACTTGCGAAAGAGTCGGCAACCAAGTTAGATTTCGTGAACTTGTGTTCAATCTTGTATAACCCATCTGGCAGATAAGATTCTTTATCGAAATCCTCAGGCCGGTCTGCTATAAATTTTGGAAGGATATCAAAGCGAACCGGGATATCTGCCGAAGGCCTTCATGTTAGTCTGAACACCTCACTAAAAATTTACTTCTGGAGTCCGGAATCATATTTAGAACTTTAGACAGCGATTTGATGGTGGGGGGGTGGGGGTTTAAAAAAAAATAAAGAATAAAGAATAAACCGACCTCGTATTGACTTTGTGAAATCAACGTTGGTGAGCTCCCACCATTTATTCAGAGAATCGTTTCCACCGCTACCTTCGACAAGCTTTACACTTGCGCTCGAATCCGAGTCCAAAGTGACATATCCAGAGTGAAGAACATGGCTCGTCCACGAGTATAGTTGGGATCCATCAGTTTCAGAATCTGCGTAGTTTATCTGCGTAATATGCCATCTCTTCCACCTCGAGTCTCGACCCGTTCTAAAGGCAGTGATGGCGTTTTGATAAATGTTTATGTTATGGCCGGTGTGGTAGTTTCTAATGTACTGATAAACCACACCATTATCGGCCACCAATGTGGTAATGTTCCATAGCCAGGAACCCGTCCCTATAGTTTTGATAATCTTTTCATCTATTAATTCGAGCTGCGTGGAGGTCGGGTATGATTTAGATATGTTTAATAGCATTTTAGTACCGTCCAACCAAGGCGAAATCTTGTATATACCTATGTAGGACACAAATCAGTTCTAACTAAACCTTCACCCGATATTATGGTGAAAGAGTCATAGACGTACCGTCCGGCGGTAACTTCTTGAAAACATTCATGCGCCATATGAGCCAACCGTAACGACCCCAGAATGCGGCTGCGTCCTCTCTTAGAAGTCTCGCCACTCTGTTACTGCACCCAGAGATATTTTCATCTAAGAGGTCCCCTCGGCGAGGAACTTTGAGCTGAACGAGCGCTGGAGAGCTTGTGCCTTCGATATCTGTTGCGGGAAGCAAACCAAGGAAAATGTCAAAATCATTGGCTTCTTTGTAAAGGATATAATGCAGATTTGCTGTCAACAAGTCACCCTTGGGTGGCGGTAAATATACACCCCGAATCTCGGGTGCGGCAACTTTGGTTGAGGGAACAAACATGAAATTCCAAAAACATGGTCCTTGGGTCGGATCTGCCGAAGACGCTTCTGTGTATTCTTCTATAAAAAGAGCGTTCTGCTGATTTGATAGTTTGTAACTGATTCCATTAGCAATATGGGTTTCTACAGTCCATCTAAGGTCATCAGAGCTACAATTTTTGGCGGTTAGGGGCGCGAGCGAAGTCGCCCTCCCCCCATATAGTGCTATCGATGCGTCTAAGCCATCTAGATCATGTGGTTTGTCAAGTACAAGGTTTTGACTACCGTCCATGGTGGTTGATGGGGATGCGGCGCTCAGCGCTGTCAATGACAACGAATGCAACAATCGGAAATCCCCTCTTCGGGGGCCGAAGCCTTCTGATTGAATCTTCCATTTGAGAAATTTGGGGTTGGCTTGGTAGGCAGGAGGGCCTTCATTGCCACCCTGTATAAAGTTCACATCCTCCCGAAGAATATCTCTTACTTCTGTTTCCGGTATCAATGAGATCCCAATGTGTTTTCCAAAAGTGTTTTCATTGATCTGTGCCAAATAGGATTTAGTCTGGGGATGGTATATCAAAACTTCATTATTCGATGCTGGTTTTCCAGGATCTTCTGGAATTGAAATGAATTGGAAATTTGTGGCTGGTCCTCCTTTTGGGGCAGCAACCAGTTCAGGTGGCACCGATTTTTTGTCATATCCTGCATTTTGACTTGATATCAAATCATCTGGTACGGTACGGTGAATTTGTTCAAGAGTAGAAGTGCTCATTGGCGGCAATGGGAATTCTGGGTCCAATAATCCTGGTACTCCTGGCATAACAGCAAGGTCGTCGTTTTTCGATTTATGTCGCACCTCAAGGCGGAAAGGGAAGTCGCCACCAGCGCGAACCGATGAGTTTGCTAACTCTATCACGAATAAGCCCTCGACTTGATTTGGTGTCGGGCTAGCAGATTTTTCAAGCTCTTTCGCTCTGTACTCAGAGTTCGGCCCCCGAGTCGCTATATCAAGAGCAAATTCAGGATTTACGTCGTCATTTGGCGCAGCCCGTACTATCCAGACCTTAGGAAACAGCCTTTAGTTAGAACATAATCCCTGGACTTTGACCCCCTCCGATCGCGCAAACCAACTTTGTTTCTTGCATAAATCATCTCGCTCAAATTTCAACGCGGTGTCATAGCCCACAACTTAACTTACCTGTGATGATACATCTTCCCGGCAGGACTGTAATGCTATAGTAAAAGGGGGCAACTCAGTCTCGGAAATATCTGGCTTATTGCTTTTTAACCATGATATCCCGGATAGGAAGCGCCCTGAGCCACAGTTTGCGAGTCGATAATATCCATTTAGTACTCTCCTGGTGGTGTACATGGCTGTAATTTCTTGCGACGTGCCTGAGATATAGTTGCAAATGTTGAAAACTCGAATTTGTTTAGCTATGTCAGTGAGCTCGAGCTAACATGAATGGCTCTATTGGAGTAATAAATGTGCTTGAAGCCCTGCGTCGGTATACGTAATAATCGAAGGCATGGCACCTGGGATGTAATGGTTAAAAGCCCCATCCACCTGATTGAATTGATATATTTATTTAACTCTGAATTCACTCACACTCTGAACTGATTTTTACTACGTTCTTTCCGACAAAATCTGCCGGCAGATGAAATTAAGCCCTCAAGGCTTTGACTACATGAAGATAAGTTAACCTAGCTATAGTAGCGCTTGGAGAAATGCAGGATGCAGAACGGGGCTTGTTTCTAAAACGGTGGCCGGGAAATCTAAAAATCATCAAGCACCAAAGCGAAATGGAGATTGGCTGAATAGCTTTTCGACATTTTTGCATCGGAACAAGGCAATACGGATCACTAGTTATCCATATCCACTTTGCCTCTGAGAGTGCAAAGGACTGTTCTTGTTCTAGTGCGCCAACAGTGGGTCCCTGCGAGAATATCTTGGCTTCCTATTTGGGTGTGGTTGTGGAAGAGCCCCACTATTCCGCAGTGCGCCGTCAATGTTCGTAAAGGGTATTCGGAAAGCGGCATCCTATCAGCGCAAACCACGACTCAAACCTTGAGACTACTGGGCAGTTGACAGAGAGATGCTACAATACTACTTATACATTAAGTAATTAAGGGCCTAAGAAGTCTTTCGCTATCTTGAGGGGTGGGTATTAAAGCTATCTTAGACATCAGAGAGAACTCAGTTGCCCGTTTTTGAATTCGTTTTTGCACAGCGTACCGCTGAGCTAAGTTATTCCGTGTTGCGCTCGTGGAGCATGCAGCAAGAGTTTAGCTAGGACAACACGGGGCTTTTAGAACAGCTAAGTATCTAAGTATACTACCTATGTTGCGATTGCGACAGGCGTAAGCTCCCTAATATCGGCTTCTTCACAAAGAGGGGTACCTCACTGATCAGAGCTGTGGGGCGGATATAAATGCCGATGTGGGCCAGAACGAATTATAGTGAATTTGGGCCGCAGATCGGCTAAATGCTGCAATTGGTCTTCATGAATTCACTAAACCGTAAGTGTGCGGCAGGCCGAGGGTGCACCCCATCCAAAAATCGGGCCACCCTTTCTGAGGCCGATACAATTACACCGATCAAGATGCCTGACGGGTCTGGCATTAGTTCACTTATAAATCGACTGGCTGCATATTTTATGGTATTGGCTAATATTCGAATATGAGACTTGGAGAGTAGAGTGAACATTCCCAGCGAGCTCAAACTTCGCATTGAATCTAAATATTTGCGAAGTCGAGCGACAACTCGAGCCCAGTAGCGAACATGGCCGATGCACCACGTCTTCATGTTATCCAGGTAAAAATACACTTAGCTTTTGGAGTAAAACTCACAAGTATTAAATTTTGGCTTGATATACTGACAGAGAACTCATTACCACATAATAGGCGTCTTACGGAGATTGCTTCTTATTAGAATATACGAACCCAGATGGCACTGTAAGTCCATATCCATAAAATCATCAGCCTAGCAGTCTTCGGCCTTAATTCTCTTGAGTTTTGAACCACGAGCTTGGGCTCTGTAGATCATAACATTGACTAGGGTTTTACCGATATAGTCGGCTTTCTGGCTCATCGACGGAGGGCCGGGTAACCAAGGATTCGCAGGCTCCGGGAAAAGTACAAATTGGTGCTTATTCTCTACCTTGAACCAGCTTGAGGTTCAAAAATTGGAACGTTTGATTGTTACCCACGACGATAGAGATCACACATATGGTGTTCATGCTCTTTTGCGGACCATACGTCCATATGATGAATGGGACGACGGCATCAAGAAGAAACCAAAACTCAAGAAGAGCCAAAAGCCCGCGCCCAAGAAACCGCAAAAAAAATGGGAGAGAAAGGTTGTCAAGAACGCGGAGTGGATTTTCGGTAGGCAATCGATTGAGAAATATACTCCGGTGCTCCCGATAGGAAACATTTGGTATAACGATAAAAGACTGCTTATGAAGGTACGCCATTCGATGACTGACTAAATTCTTGAGCTGCGATCCGTTGGCGGCGGGCCTTTGCTGAAGCAGGGAAGCTCGGATGCTACAAAGAGCCGCATATAAGGATGTACTAATCTAAAGTTCTTCGTTCAGGAATTTACTAAGAGCGTACCGACAAAAGGCTGGATGTCAAATGTCCTTACTTGGTTCTCAGAGAGAAATCTATGCTCTGAGGAGTTTCTGAATCAAGAATGGGGCGGGAAATGTGTAACTGTCAACAATGTATACGCTAACAATCTAACATTCGATAAAATCAACATGATAGCTGGCCCGTATGCCAAGCAACTTTCTGGTAACCATGGATTCTTCAGCAGCAAGCTTCGTAATGCCGTCCAAAAACCTGCAGAAATCGAAAAGCAAATGGCAATAGAGGATACTTTTGATTTTGATGGTCTTGAGGGCAATATCAAAAATCTTTCTACATTGTAGGTCAAACGGTCCTTTCTTTATGGAAAAATCTACGAGGCTAGTTTGTCGTTTGCGGTATTTATTTATAGATCGCAGTAAAATTGAGCAATAGTGTGGAAACAGGATGGTAGTCTGTCGGAGCTAACAAATTATATTATATAATTATCCATGGAACAGCAATACAAGTGGCGTTGATAGATCCGTCACGAATCTATCCAGCATCATGTTCGAGTTTCAACATGCTGACTATAAAATCTTGATGACCGGTGATGGTGATGGGGATACGCTCAAACTCGAATATCCAGATAAAGATGGGTATTTGTTCAACATCTTTAAGGTAAACAAATTTTTTTTTTCGGATCTTTACATCACTGAAGAGTATATCCGGATAGCAAGCTTTTTTTTCTGACTATAAGAAAATACGCAGGTCATGCACCACGGTAGCAGCAATAACAATATTATCAATGAGGGAGACGGTCTCTCTGTTGTTGCACGCTCAAGAGACTTCTTCCTACGTTTTCGGGCGCGAAAATATATCATATCATCTGATATCCTTAACAGAACACCAAATCCCGATCACGTCAGTACAGCAGCTCTGTTGTAAACCACTTCAATTAGCAACATCTGTTAGAAGTTTACTAACAATAATTGTCTCTGTTCAGGATTGCCTGATTGCCCTCGCAAAGGCTATAGCCTCAAGTCAAGAAATGAAGACTGCCAAAACACGTATATATGTAACAAATGGCATTGATCCAACTGGGTGAGCATATCAAAATCCCCGCGAGAGCGGGTAAGATGCTATTTGCCTGGCCATCGTGAATAATGTCTTTCATAGGTTCCAAATCTTCAAATATGAGTATGACGAGACAAGTGGTTTGCCTAACACGGACAAGCCTCGTAAACCGGAAGACTATGCTGGAGAGATATGGGTTCTTAGTCGAGGGTAAGATCCCAAGCTCTTCATACTTTCTGAGCACCAAGACCCTCCCTGCTCTGCTATTAGCACGTGGTTTTGCTTATAACTCCTGCACAGAGCCGATGTAAATTTCGGTACAGTTGTTCCAACAAGTTCACCTAATGACACCGACCCGAATAATCAATATGAGACAAACTGGATTCAGATACATGACGATTCTCAGTACTGTAGGCTCCCCATCTTACTTCTCATATTAGTGCCTGCTCTAAATCATGGGCAACGTCACTATGAGTTCGCTTTTTTTTTAAAACAGAAAAAAAGAAGACATTAACGGTGTTGTGTATTCTAGACGGGTATATTAAGAAGGACAGAGAGAAATACTTCAAGATGGGCAGCGACGTTCTATCTTTTTTTACCAGCTACAAGAAACTAGTGGCACATTATCGGGTAAAAGGTGCTAGTGACAAGACTTCAAAGAAGATTGCGCATAATGTCAAGAAACATGTGATTGACTATATTAACGCCAAAGCCACTTCATTAACTGCTGATGTCACACCAAATTACGGCAGATACACAGAGTCTCTTCGGCCTAGAAATAACAAATTCAAGGGGTCCGGGAATAACGTTTTTCATTTGAGCGTGATCGCAGATAGCTCTTTTCCGATGATAGAGGCTACAGATGTACGACCTGCTAGGATATCAAGACTGAGACATGATAAAATGACCTGGCATGACATTATGGTCATGAATCTTCTCGAAGTTAGAGGGCTGAACTACAAAGATTTGAGACCGTATAACCCTCCGGACCCGAGACTCACGAATAATTTCACGCGCACCGACGGGCAGACCTTGAACTGGGTGGACTTACCAACATTCATTCAACTCATAGAAGCAGAATATACACAGTACCCTGCAATATACATGCTTACAAACAGTACGGCGCCAACTGCGGACCAACTCTTAGCCGGGATGAAACATTGGTTACTCAAGAATGGTAACTCAAGTCCCGGGGCGGAGGTTGCTGATCTCATTCTAGCTGGGACCTTTCTAAGTGCATTCTTTCCAGAGGATGAGGTTTCCAACTTTTTTATATCTTTGCCCATCAACATGGATGGCGTGGATTCTGTTTCAGTCGATCCATTTCATACGGCCTCACCTTCTACCGTCCTTAATATGACTGTTCAAAACATCAGGTTTGGAATTTATGTTCCAAATACTACGCAGTACGCTGGTGGGGCCAGGATTCAGACTGCAAAGCTTTATTTCGAACTCGCCGCCCCGGAAGACGATTTTATGCGGACGAATGCTGAAGATTTCATGACTTGGTGTGTACCATTTTCGAATTCGCAGTGGAGTCCGCGTCACACATTC
This sequence comes from Arthrobotrys iridis, assembly GCA_036971165.1. NCBI lineage: Eukaryota > Fungi > Ascomycota > Orbiliomycetes > Orbiliales > Orbiliaceae > Arthrobotrys > Arthrobotrys iridis. Next base: position 905,157 of record JAJTTS010000008.1, on the reverse strand, counting down.
TTGAAACATAAAACGGCGTTAGAGATAAGAATGGATTGGCCATTTACCAGCGACGCTTTGGTTTTCTGCAACTACGAGGCGGACCTCATCGTATGTCGCACCCCATGTTGCAATCTTGGCTATTAGTAGCCTAGTTATCTTAATATCTAGGTATCTAATTTTCCCCTAGTTAACCTATAAGAAAGAAACAAACCTAATTGCGGAGGGTTCGATGTTTTATAAAAAGGGCAGACCGGCTACTCATGATATTCAAGTGCGAAGAAGCGAGGATGGGCTATTACGCGCTCTTGATATCATGACACTGCTTAGTCCAACTGCGGCTATAGCGGCGACGGTGATTGAAAACTTAGCTTCTCAGATTGATCTCAAAGGTAACTTTCCTAAGCGTTCTGCTGTGTATTAATTGATTTTAAAAGTGGTTAGATATGGGAATCGACCTAAAACAGATCATCAACGAGGACCTAGTCTTATACGACGTTGGCATTCTCATGTACCAGCACAATAGCGGGATTAGGGCCGTCTCCATCGAAGATATTTATGGAACCCTTAAAATCAAGACACTTTTACGTTTAGCACAACAAGTTCTTCCATTGCCAGAAGCATTCAGTTTGCCAGAAAATTTACCGGATATCACATTGCAAGTCTCAAATATGACGGCGTCAACTGGGCAAAAGGCAAGATAAAATCCTTTCTAAAGATCCAAGTGGGATTTAAGATCTAATTTAAGTACAATATTCTACAGTACGGTCTCGCATTCACTTACGAAACTTCTTTTGGCGCTACGGTAGCTGCTCAGGTAGCCATTGGAAGTACGGGACAGCCATACTTCAAGTTTTATCTATATAATACGCTTGGTTTCACAGTTTCACAATGGCTCCTGATGCTTCAAGCAGATCATCTCGCAGATGATTTTAAAATACTCGAATTCTTAGGACCGGCCTTGGACAGCCTCACGGTAGACTATATCCGATTGGAAGCTGGCAAAGATGGGGGTTCTTGGGGGGTCAGCTGTCTGGCATTCGGTGTTACAATTGGTGAATTCAGTGTCCCAGATGATAACCCAATATTCAAGTTACAGTACCTCACCACAGATCTTATGTACATCTATGCCTCTGATAGCACTAGATTGGACGTGGAGGCATTATTAGTCCTGGCTGGTATTCCAGCAAATTGCACTATCACTTGGGATAGTGATCGACAGGCCATCAATGACTTACTCGATACAGAGAAGGAAATTGAGAGAGACGACGGAGCACAGAGCGAATCTGACATCGATGGTCAGTTCTCTGGATATTTAGACGTCAACATATCATTCCCGAGCGAAGGACCATCAGTAGGGGACATCCTACACGCGATTCTAGACAAGATCCTCGAAGGCACAGGATTGAGCACAATAGTAGAATCAATACCGGAAGAATTTCTCATGATTCTCGAAAGTAATAGATTCCAGGCCATCCGCCTTCGTCTGCAAAAATCTAAAGAAACAAACAACAAATGGGTCATATCTTCGTTGTTCATCAGCGCAAAACTGGGTGGGATTAAAGACAAACTACAAGATATACTCCCATCTTTAAAGTTTGAGGCTCCGATTTTGAAGGTAATACTATCTGACTTAGGGGACAAGAAGAAAATGGCATATCAGGTCTCCCTCGGCAGTGCTTTTAGCGTCGCAGGGGGTCTCTGCGACATAAATGCCGACTTCGTCAGCTTTCCCAAATCTTCAAAAAGCCAAGTGAAGAAATTAGTCACGGTCTCTTTAAAAGCTCGCCCAAGTCACCGGGGACTCCCAGTTGGGAGACTATTACAAAACTTCGCCGACGAGCATTTCAACATCCGTGATCAAGTTCCAGAGAATTTCCAAAAGGCAGTGGACTCAGTTACAATCGACGTTGCAGGCTTGTCTTTTGCAAAGGTTTCAGCTAATGCCGGTGAGAAAGGGAGTTGGAAGCTAGCAAGGCTCAACATATGTATATCGTTATTTGGTGATGGATGGACACCATTTGAGCCTTTCACCATATCAGGGGTTAGACTGCTTGTTCTCCATGACTTTGGCATCACAAATACGTCCCGAAAGCTGCTCACAGACACCAATACCGGAAAAAGTATGACGACAGTCCAATTTGGCGCAAATCTCAAGATTAAAGAGAGAGAATTTCAAGTGGCTTTTACCTATGCGACCAATCCAAAAGCGTACAGTTTCTCTTTCCAGACAGCTCAGACACTCAAGATCGTGGACTTGGTTTTCGACATCGTGGAGATGGTCATAGAGATCCCAGATGAAGTGGAGAGCTACATCAGTTCGATCCTAATAATCAACACCGAAAATTTCTTCATCTCCTACTCCGAGGGAAAGGCAGAGGGTGATATTCCGGCTAGTGTTGTATTCTCAAATCAAGGAGAAATCAGTCTTTTTGGAATTGGTGTTTCTAACATCAGCGTAATTTGCGAAAAGCGGCATGGCTCCACAAATTGGTCGTCATATACCGTTTCTTTTGCACTACCTACGCCCTGTTCGCCGTTCCCGTCATTCTTGAACGGCATTCCTGGGTTGGATGATATCAAAATTAAGAACGGAAAGTTCAGCTACTTCAAGAATGAGCCCAGCAGGAAAGTATTCAATCAGCGACAGCACGCAATTGCGAGCACCTCACAACCATCAAAGGGCAGTGACGTGATGCTGAGCGGTACAATTGACCTGAGCAGCTCTTCATTCCTAAAACTTATTAGTTCAATAATTAAGATTAAGGAAATTGACGTCTGTCTTCAGTCTACTGCCGTCAGGATCGCCATTCCAGCTGGCGATGACAATGGAATAGAGTTGTTCGAGAAACTAATTACCATTAAAACATTTGAGCTTTGCATGGCAACTAAAGGGTTCTCTTTCGGCGCATATGCAGAACTAAGAGCGGATTGGTTTTGCAAGGATGTGGTCACATCCGCTCTCTCGATTGGAGTCCAGTTTAACGGTGCAATTGGAGGGTCCGCTGCATTTTCAAAAATCGACCAACCTTTTGATATGCCGGGTATATATCTCGAGGACTCCAGGTTTTCAATGGTATTCTTGACAGAGGCCTCCTCACCGCAATCAATTGGAGTAAAGGCCGGAGTATTAATCAAGGATATTCCGGCTGATGATATCAAGGCTTCGTAAGATAACCCGCCTCACTCTTTACGAACATAAACCTAAGAAATCATAGTCTCGATATGTACATCGACGCTCTTACTCCATGGAACTCTTACTTCAAAATGGATATTGAGAATTGTGGGTTGTTCTTTGTTTGCATATATAGAGCTCCACTGACCTTTTTTAGTGACACTCTCGAACCTTGTCAAGGCGATGACAAAGGGGAAGCTCCCATCCCCTCTAGATGGAGATATTCTTCGTATCGGCTTCAAAAAGTAGAAATTTCATCAATTGCAAAGCAATTAGTTAGACTGATAGAAGCTAATGACAATTTTCTTAGGTTGAAAGTGGAAATTGTTCCACAGGAACTAAGATTTACCCTCGATGCTGAATTCTATCTGTTTTCTTTAACTGGAAAGGTTCAAGCAGATGTGGACATCAAGTCTGGTATAAGCTTCGCCGCACATCTAAGCGTGGTGAATATATTAGACATGGTCAAGATCCAGTACGTAATTCTTTTTCCTTTATACCAGGTGCCATGCTAACTCAACCGTGAAGCTCCTATAAAGATGAGAAACTCGGCCCATTCACCTTTCTAGACACGAAATACAAAAGTATAGCTTCAGGTAAGCCCGGAGCTCCACCTTGGTTGGAAGCATCTACGAAAGACGATCCAAACCTCAAAAATTGTGTTTTCGCTCTCTCTGCTAGACTTACTTTTCTCGGAATCAAGTTGGGTGCCTACGGTGTGATCAATAGCCAGGGCCTACAGCTATTCCTCGATGGCAGCGCGAAAACATCTGACTCTGGTACGAAACTATCCTTGAACGGCGGGTTTAGTCTTGTCATAAATCAGTCATCTATGACAGCTATAGTCGGATTTGACTTAAAAATCGGACTTGACTTTGAAGATATCAACTTGCTTGGTATTTCTATTGGGTCTTATAAAGGAACCCTCATAGGATTCTCAAGTAATATAACCCTGATTGTCAACTACGGCGGATCGGACTGGAATAGCAACGGTGTTACTTTTACGGTGTGGGTTGAAGTCCAAGTATTGAAATTCAAGATTTCTGGAACATGCAAACTCGAGATTTCGTTGAAGAAACTATCGGACATCCCAAAAGCGATTAGTTCTTGGGTTGAACGTGAGGTAGTACGCAAGTTGAAAGATGGCATTATCAAACCTATCGAGGAAGGCGTAAGAAAAGTTGGAGAGGTAAAAATACTTGCTGTACCCCAAGGTTGCAACGCTAACGAAAAATATTAGTTTGTGGAGACCGCAAGTAAAACTCTTAAGGAGGAGCTAAACGCAGCTACTCATGAAATCGTTAGCTTGCTTGAAGAGTCAGGACATGTAAGTTCAGTACTGCGTATTGACCCAGGACAAATTCACTGATAATACTGTTTCTAAGACTCTCGATGATATTGTGTCTGTCGTACGAAATGATTTGAACGTTACGCTGAATAGCTGCGTGCGAACATTGACGAACTTTGGCCACGATCTTTCCAGTATCTCTGACGCTGTAGGGTTAGCATATATGGCGCTACCCGGTGAAGTTCTCTTTGGATTACATTCAGCAGGGCTACCAACAGAGCAGGTTCTAGAGAAGGCCTTTGGGCCTATCGGTGCTGTGATGCCTCTAGGGTTTAACTTCCTAGGAAGCACAGTTTCTTCATTTGCACCTTTTGGACTCGGATCAATAAACGGTATCATATCACACCAAGCGGTCCCCATTAGTTTGAATAAAGTTGAACCGTTCACAACGCTACCCGGAGGCTTTATACAGCAGTTCATAGGAGGGGGCCTGATAAGAGGGCCAAGCGGAGGAGGGCCCTTACCGTTTACAATGCCATCCCCAGGAGGGCTCATCGGAATACTCCCTGGTTTGATGGGACGAGGTGTTCAACAAATAGCACCCCCTGTCTTTGGGGGCGGCTTCCAGCCAATACCCATGGACTTTGGTTTTAAAACAGCCTCCGATATCTTTCAAGGAGGCTTTCAAAGGATACCTGCACCGTTTGGTGGCTTTGGCAGCGGCTTCCTTCCTGTAGCGAACATGATGCCAATGTCCGCTTCGGGAAGCTTTGGGCCAAGTCTTGTGGGCACAGCCATTCCGAGTTCGTCAGTCGCCGCCGCCGTTCCCGCAATGGTGATCCAAGCGACTCCTGCACAGACGCATGAAGCTGCCGCCAAAGAGCTCGAGCGAGAAAGAATATATCAACGGGTAGAAAAACTTAAAGCACATCCTAATGACCCCCCGGCGATAGCACTCCCTCTACCAGAGAGCTTCTTCAATGTCATCGTTATGGGCGATTCCAAGGATCCTCAAAGCATGAAGGATCCGGAGCTACTACCATTTGTCTGTATCAAGGAAGACAAGTCGATCACAGAAGCAGACGCGCTGAGGGAGCGTGCAGACTTACTGTCGCGACAGGGGAAAGAAAGTAGGACGCTAATTGATGATATCCAAATGCAGCGAGCGAGGGCAAAAATGCAGTGTGAGGCAGCCCGCGAAGCTGTGAGGCAACATTGTCTTGGCGGCCTCAGCAGATTAGATAGAATTCTCTATACCAAACCTCTCAGAGACACATTCGGCCCAACAACCGAGAGAAACCTCAATCAGGGCGTAGAAAACGCTATCGATATAATCGAAAACCAGTTCGAGATGTTTACAACGAACATAATAAAAGACCACAGACTCGAGAATCTGGATAGAGAAACACTCGAAGAAACGGCAAAAAATGAACGGGAGTATATTGAGAAAATGAGGCAATCGAACGACAAAATTGTCGAGGAATTAGGGATAGGTGTTTCCCAACAGGTGGATAATATTGCCAACATGGTTGAGAAGCTTTCCCAAACACCGGTGGCTATCCCAGTAGCTCAGCCTATTGTTCGCCCGGTTCAGCCTGCTATACCAAATCCGCTTGAACTAGTGCATCATGTCGCCAACCAAAATTGTATTTTGATGTGAGGCAGTTACAAATCATTAGGTTGCACTTCGAAGCTTGGATTTCTAGGCTAAGGGATCTGTATAATCTTTGGAATTGTCAATTTATTTTATTTTATCAGCTATTGATTAAGAGATATCGAATTAGAAACAAAGAATTATATCAGCAGTAGAGGGTATCCGCCTGCGCAAAGCTACTGCAAACAACTGTGTATCTACAATCCGGAGTTAGTCCACAAAATGACCAAAAGTTACCTATAAATCCCAGTCCAATGGCCAGACCAATGTGCAGTAATGACAAAAATTCGTTTGAAAACTTAAAGCTGGTTTGATAAGATGCACACCGCAACTGGCTAGCTCTGTAGAACGGCAGTGATTCTCTCATTGCAGTATTCCAAGTAACATCTCCAATCTTTAAGAAGCAGTTACTACCTTGGGATACTTTTTGGGGGGTGCAAACATAAATTCGACTAGTCAGTCGTCGTAACGTTAATGTAAAGCTCGCAAGAACATTGAACGCTTGATTACAGCATGTTGTGATTTTTTATTATCGCCGGTATATCCGACCTCAAGTACGGTGTTAATGAGACTTGTTCCCGTGTGGCATACTCGCCACAGCTCATCAATGGCTTGGAGGATGTGGCGGTGCTTCACCTCACCTCCAACACGAGCTTTCGCTCCATCCACCCGAGGCCAATTCAATGCACCATGTAGCTTCCCCCCTCCAAACCCCGGATGCACTCGCTCACGCTCTCACAAGCCTCGGATATAGGTCTGGGCTTTCAGTACATGATCTGACATCCCATTTCTACCCTTGATTCCATACAATGGCGCCCTCGCGATCCTCCAAGACCTCCCTACAGTCCGTCGACCTCCGAGCACTCGACTACCTCACATCCCCATCCGCCAATCTATTATGCCCAATCTGCCATTCGCCGCTAATAACGCCTGTCCAAACACGATGCCTGCATACCTTTTGCTCGGCTTGCATATCTCTCTCGCTGGAACGGTCGTTAACGTGCCCTGTCGACCGGAAACCGTTGAGCCACGATGATGTCACTCCAGCACCGATTATGATTGCGAATCTAGTGAACGATCTACCAGTATTATGTCCGAACCGAGACAAGGGCTGCAACACGTCTTGTGCAAGATGGTTGGTGGAGTCGCATGTTAGGGAGGATTGTGACTATGCGATGGTGAAGTGTGCGAAGGAGGGCTGCGACGGGATGGTGGAAAGGAGGGAGGCCGAAGGAGAATGCGTACACGAAGAAGTAGAGTGTAAATTTTGTGATGGGTTAGTGAGGAAGATTGAAGTTGAGGTGGGTAGATATGTAGAGAGTCGGTTACCATATGCAATTACTAACATTGAAAGTAGTCACACCTAAAAGAGTGCCCGAAACTGTCTTCTGAATGCCGCCATTGCTCCGAATCTTTTCCGAATCCCGAGCTGCCGGCTCACAAACTTAACTGTCCAGCCGAGATTATAGATTGTGCGGCGTCGCACTTCGGATGTTCGTATTCGTCTCGCCGGTCCGAGCTCGACGAACATTTATCGCACTGTCACTTTGTAGCTCTCACCCCAATCTTACAGCTACACACAGAGAGAATAGAGACCCTAGAGCTAGAAAACAAGGCTATACGTCAAAAAATTGACCTTTTAGTCCCTCCTCGACCATTACCGAGCCAATCATCTTCCGCAACTTCGTCCGACCCTTCTTCTACGGCACGCGACATGACTTCCGAGATGCAGGATTACACATATCATCTTTACTCGGAATACGAACAGCTCAGATCAGATGTCGAGAGACTAAACGCACAAATTAGAGAATTGGATGTTAAACAAGACATGGCGCGGATTAATGAGGGCCTTCGATACAATGATGAAATGACAGGAGTTAGAGCAGCGATCAATGGTCTTCGAATGCAACTTCACTGGCTTGTTGCTAGCAGGAGAGACACTGGGACAGGTGGATCTGGAGCTGGAGGGGGGGCTAGGAATGTAGGGGGGAATAACGTTAGTGGTGACGGGAGAAGGATGAGTGGTATGTTACGTATAACCCCAGTGCCATTTTACAATTATGGTGAGCCGCTAACTTTGTAAAAAGTAGATTCTGCGAGGCAGATTGTGAAGCTATAGCTATCGATTGATCTCTGCCCGGAGATCTGGCGTTTTGGTTGCAGTTGAAGGTTTTGATGATGTAAATATACTTAAATAGACCATGATAGACTTAACGGTAAATTTGGAAATTTGTTTAACTCATGGCAAAATATTTCCTACTATCTTACGCCAATATGGAAGCTTAGCATTGACTCCAACAGCTTTGCGCGACCAAATAGTTGAACAACAGGCGCCGTATTGAAGGTAGTGTAACAACTGTTGACAAGAACCCCGGCGTACAAATACAACAATAATCACAAAAATCAACATCCTGCGAACAATGTTGTTCGTAACCCCACGCAGCACCCCTTTAAATCCACCATCGCCAAGATGTCTTGATGAAGTCGGTAAGGTTGAGGTGTATCCTGACCCGGGCATAACTGAATGTATGAAGGATTTGGTACTAAGAGCTTGCTTGGACTCTCCGCCTCTTACTAAACCTTCATAAACATCACTTACTAATATAATGCGTAGCTACCTCTATGATCTATTTAAGATCCCACGATTTAAATAATATGCGCGAAATAGAATAAGATGCGAATCAAACATCCAATATGAATAAACTACACGTCAAGTAGTGTACCGAAGTCAAGCTGCTAGTCGCAAAATGTACTATAATGGAATCTCATTATGTCGCGTTTTATGGAGGAGTGTCTTTTGCAAGAGCCTTCCAGCTTAATTTCCCAGGCATCGGCTTGGCTGATGCTGACGCTGGAACAGGGGCTGCGGTACGGCAAACCAATATTCTCTTCGTACCGACAACACCCTCCTTATGCTTGACAGTTTTAGTTTTCTCGGCTTTGGTCTATGTAGAAGATTTTGATATTAGATCCCGATCACAATATCAGAACAACGTCCAGGGAACATTTAAATACGTACCACATAATGCATCAATCCCTTGATGTATCTCGTCTGCTGCACGATTTCTGAGCAGCCGTGGCAGTCCACAGTGACAAAATGTGTCGTCCATGTGGAATACTCCTTAACGACTAATGTTGGGCCATGCGGAAACTTAGTGGTCGTGGTATAAGGGCACCCAGTTGGACCAGGAGTTGTCACTGGGAGCTGCGGCATGGCGAGAGTAAGGCTATAAAGCGAGATATTAGAATTTGCCATGTTGATAATCTGCAGATTTAGCTTGTCTACCTAGCGAAGCCGACAGCACCAGCGATAATAGTGGAAAGATGCATAATTTCTGAGATATTGAAAAGGAGCGGAAACTTTGGTCGGGGCGGGTGGTCGACTGAAGCGAAATCGCGATATATATATATCAATGATGTTCGGTCAACTTGCTGCGACGGCGACGATGAATAATGAGGGACAATGGTTGGACAAATGAACGACGAATATGAGTATCCCACTCTTGGAACGCTTCCAAATCTGCTAAATCCAAGACTTCCCAGAAATCTCTGAATCCTGATCCGTGGGGATGGCGGTTATATACTGCTACCATCATTTGTGTTGGACATGTTGCAGCATTGACCAGAACCGATACCACTGATGCGAATGGTCTGCTTTAGGCCAACTTAGCCTTCTGGACCACTCCTCCGCTAAACTGGTTACCGTTACATCAAGGCCGGCGCTGGGCATGACGGCAAGAATTGCCAACCTTAAATTTAAACGATCCCGCCAGTGACATGGTCAGGTCGGCACGACCACGCTCAATATCGTAATCTGATTGAGCCACAACCGACCCACTCACGGGTGAACAACCCAAATCCAAGGGATTAGCAGCATCGTTTAAAGGTTCATGTAGCAAGAATCTCTTGGTATTAAGCTTTTTTGATCTTGACAAAGGAATTCTCGATTGTGAATATCGGATTTGGAGATTGACGCGTATTCCGGGGTTAGAAGTCTTGGAGTTGCTTATCTTGAAGTCCCTACCTGTGGCTTTGACAATCCCGTGTATTCCGTTAAATGCAACTTTACCAAGTTATATCTACTGTTTCTTGGAGAAATTTTAGCGATAAACCCTATTTGGTCATTAAATTCTTGCTATCATCCACCACTTATGAGACAATCGCAAGCTGTAACAAGCGCAAAAGAATGGGACTTACGTGATTCAAGTGTTCATAAGTCTGGCTCGGCGCCGCATATACTTACAATACTATATACGGAAGTTAGCCAGCCAAAGAAATATACGGTGGTTTGCTGCGTATTTCTATATGAAGGGGTGTGATTGTGGATGCGTGGCTGCTGGTCGCCGACCCGAGCGATCGCGATCAAGCTTAGATGAACCTCTGGTTGGCCCACTAATATTAATACGCAATGCAACGACAGATTTCGGCCCTCAGGGGCTATGCAAGAATCCTGTATCCATAGCATCAGATACCTGTATATGCGAGCTTGTAGCACAGATGTACAGACGGCCACTTACATACTTAGGTATGTGCACAAGTACCTACCCCCATGCATTGCACGCCGAAAGGTGCATAATTTCCAAGAAGAAGGAAGACGGAATTAATCCTAAGTAATCATCTTGAGACCACCCTGATAAGGGTTACTGACTTTATCTTTTAAAATACGACACAGGAAACCGCCGGTGGCCCGAGCTTTGTCATCTCTATGTTAAGTCTGGGCCCCCATGCTCACTTTATATCAGTAAGGCTGAAGTCCATCTATAAGAAATGTCTTCTCGGGATTAGTACCGGGGAGCTTGAGAGCCCAATCAAGGCTGCAAGAAACATCAGGATACATTTATACAAGTTGATACACCACTCTTGCGATATCTTAAGGAATGTCTCATTATCGAGAAAGTATCTACAATATACACAGAAGGAATTTCGAACTGGATAAAGGCCGTTAATTCAGCCTGTGCCGTCGATATCGTTAACTTGGGGCATGAGTCAATTCCGCATAGTAATATAGCATATAACAGTGACTCTGTGCTCAAAAGAATTAGAATTTCACTCACCGTATACCTGCAGGCTAACGACTCATTTTTAAACCGATACAAAACCACCAGGTTAAAACAAATGCAATATGCTGTTCGTTTTAGTGCAGCACCATTAAAGATACTGATGACTCCCTCTAATACCTACCCTGTCTGGAAGTTGACGACAAGCTTCCCCACGATAACTGTCTCCCGTCTTAAATTCTACGATTTCTTCCAATAGCAATTTTCTTTCAATATATATTCAAGTACTTAATTGGCAAGAATGCAACGTTTAAACACATCACTAGGGAGCAACACGGAACTGCGCTTTGCATTTGTTGCATTTTGACCTCTCCTAAGATCCTCCACGCTCATTGGCCACTAAGTTTTATACTAAGCTCAAATAGCCAGAATTCTGAAGAAATGATGATGCCATGGGACCCCTGCACAGCCCAATAAACTTGATGATTGGTCTGCCGACTGGAAGGCAAAAGCGACCCCAGGCCATCCCGCCTGCCCTCTTCGGCCGAAATTCCAACACGGGAAGTGTCTCCAAGGACGCCCTGGAAAAGCTTTTCCCTTCGTACACCAAATACCGATATGGGGAAGCTGGGGGTTGATCGTTGTCTCCCATTCCAAATGCCCTGCGCAACTGAAGCTTTTAGTTTGGCTTTTGGGTTTTTTTTTTTTTTCCCTTTCTTTGAATTAGCCCTGAAAGACCCATTCGACCCATTACCGATTCTTCGAGATAGTTAACGATATTCAATTGCTTTAACCAAGAGCCGCATGATGATGCTTTTCGTAATTTTTCGCTCCATATATATATAAAGCGCCCCTTATTGCCAATTAATTTTCAGGGCATCGCGCCTCCCCGACGTCATTGAAAGCAACAATGCGACCTGATACCTGGTCGCGCGCTCGCCTTTTCTTCCTTTTGCTTTCTACTCTACTAGGCCTATATATCCCGTCTACAACGGCGCAACAGGGCACGGGTCGGTTCTTTATAGAACCCGAAGGTCTCGACGAAAGCGCTACGGGGGCCGATCGCTTCGATTCTTCGATAAAATGGTATATTGGAGATGAGGTGACGGTGCGGTGGGAAGCTGAGTTCGATAGCGTTACGCTGCGACTTTGGCAAGGTATTCTTGATGGGAAGTATTGGTATAATGATCTGTTACGTATGTTCTAAGCCTTCATAATTCCTGCGCGCTGAGTATTTACGTATATTTTAATTTATCGGGATGGTCCACTAATTGAATCTTGCCCTGCGGTATACAGGAGACGACCCGAATACGCTTTCGTACACCTGGACCGTCGCTCCCGTCCTCGCACAAGCCCAAACTCTAAACCTCCACTTCCAACTTCTCGATTCCTCAAATACCGAACGGAATTTCAATTCCAAAGACTTTAAAATCTATAACCGCACCGACACGATCACCGAGACCCTTAGAACTACGACAAAGGAGAGGACCATTACTAAGGAGGTGACTGTCACCTCCGGCGCTGACCCGAAAAGCACTAGCAGTCCGCAGAGTACACCCGTCGGTGTGGACACCCAAACGACACCAAGCACTTCGACCAGCAGCACGCTCACGAGCACGAGCACGAGCACTGACGGGCCAGGTACGACTACAACATCAGATACCTCTTCTCAACCAACATCTACGAACACGAACAGCGATAATACGACTTTGAAGGTCGGAATGGGGGTTGGCCTCGGCGTAGGACTTCCAGTGTTGGCGCTAGTGGGTGGAGGGCTATATTTCTTAGGCCGGAGACGTGGTATTAAAGGCGGGAAACCTTTGCCAGATATGCCGTCCGTCCCACCGGTGCAATCGAAAGGGACGGGGTCAGGATGGTACGATTCCGACGTTCCGTTAGGTGGTATCGAGAATGTGGGGAGTCAGGCTGGAGGCGCTATAAGAATACCAGAGGGTAGTGGAAGGTGGTATAGATGATTTCTCATCGTCTATTTGTGGTTTTTTGACCTTATTTTGTATTTAGCCTCGCTGTCTAGTTTCTTATCGCTTCCCTGTTGCATGTTTATACCCGGCGAGACATAAGGATTTTCTACTGATCATACAAATTCGGCCAAGCGTTCCGAGCTTCAATTAGTCAGAAGTATATATCTAAAAGACTCGCTATGGCTGTTCCAATCTTTTCATCGATACATATCAGCATGTGTGCGTCCGTAATCTAAGGTCCCTTGCAAGCTAAGCAAGATCTTAATAACGGTCGAAATATATCGGCGACTCTCACAAACAACCATAATTCACATCGAGACTGGATTGATGTAGTTTTTCAAAAGGAGGGAATTGGTTTTTATTGTTATGCGATAAAAGAGTGACAGAAGTATGAAAGATCGAAAGTGTAAATATCACAAGAAAACAAAATGATAAAAAGGCTTCACTCAGGAAGCGTCGGGAAGAATCGAAAAGTCAAAAAAATTTGCCCACATAGTAAGACGCCAAAAGGATCAAAAGGTGTTTGCAAAGGACAGAAAAGTATCCCTCCCCGTGAAAAATCGTATTACAAGTTTGCGTTAGATTATAACAAGATAAAAAATAATATAAAAACGCTAAATCGCTCACAAGGTATATCAGACGTAATCAACGTGATGAGAGAAAGGAAAGGAAGAGATATCAAGGGAAACAACAGAAGGGAAAAAACGAGTGTGGGTCGTAGGCATATAGGCCATGGAAGGCGAAAACAACAAACGGATAATTGACTCGAACCATCAGAACCGCAAAGCTAGGTGCTATATCTACAAAAAACGATGGCGCTTTGTCTTTGATGCAACGAGATAGGCCTGCAAAGGAGATTTATTCGGACTTTTGGGATATATGAAATGCCGGGAAAAAAAGAGATATAAAATGCAAATGTTGTTACAAAGGGAAGTCTTGTTCAGTTCAGTGGTGGGTGGAAAGATCTCGAGAGGCACGGTCTTTGACATATGCTGCAGATGGTGGGCGGGGGAGGTTGACCTCGACGGTTGGGTAGCTGTTGCTGCGGGAGTTGATGCTGACACTCTGGTCTCGCTGGTGCTGGAAGGGAAATTCGAATTCTTCGAACTGATTGCGTGGGGACACAAGGTGAGCTGGGGGTGGAGAGTTGACAAGAGATGACTTGCGCGACTTCTTTTGCTTCTTGCCAGAGAGTGATTTGAGGAATCGGACAAGAGCTTTGAAAAAGTCATCGAGACTCTTACCAACGCCGGACTTCTTCTTTCCTCCGCCAGCACGCCGTCTTGGGAATTCGTCACTCGTACGTCCGACGGCGGCAGCGAAAGAGTAGTCGAAAGCAGGATTGAAGCCGGTTTGAGGGCTTAGCTGATTCATCTGCGGGCTGGTGGCGAGCTCGTAGGCTAGGATCTGGTCGAGATCCTCCTGGATAGCTCGAAGTCTGCGGCCCTCAACAGTAGCGACAGTCATGACGACAGCGACAGCGACATCAACAATGTAGAAAGAGTTTATGGTGTTGCAGGCTGCGGTATTAATAGTCAACTGTGCGGTAGCGAAATCGAGAGTGACGAGTGGTTCATCATGTGTAGAAGAGCAGAGAGAGATAGAGCCATCAGCACCGATGACATCGAAACCAACGCGGCCGCTAACGACCACATTGAGCCATCCACCTTCCTCATCCTTGGCTGGGTGGAAGAGAGCGAATCCCTTGCCAGGCTCATAGACGAGTCTGCAACACTCGGCTTCATCACCGATATCGAGCTTTGGGTTCTTCTTGATGTCATGCTTCTTGTCGACCATGCCGGCGATCTGAGGGTAGATAAGGGCGACGACACCTGAGGCCTCAATTGTTGGGGCCTCGAGCTGGAGCTGGATGACCGGAACTTCAAATTGAGTAGCAGGATTCGACCGGTGGATCTTGAGATCAGAGAACAAAGCATCTTGCTGGTGAGAAGGATGAGCGGAAAGACGGTAGAAAGCGGCGCTGGGATCAGCACCAAAGGTAAAATGTTCAGCGCCAGTGAAAGTGAACGAGTCCTCACGGTACATTCCCATGGAGAATGTCTGATTCACGAGCATTTGAGCGTTTGCAACATTCCACAAGGTCTGGAACTGATTCAGAACGACTGGGGACATGAGGCCAGAAACGAAGCCTTGTTGACTTTCTTGTGCCCGCTCAACGAGCATGTTGACTGCAGTTGGGGTTCGCAGCTTTTCACGGTCAACATCTTCGTGGATTGGGCTGAAGGCGATACTTCTTGGGGAGAAGGTTGCAGATTTTGGCGAGGTGAAGCTGGCTTTGGCTGGTGAATTGACGACGGGCACGTTCTGATGAGGAATGTAAGCGCCGAAAACGTGAGCCCTCGTGGGAGAAAACATGGCTGCGCTCCGTGGAGTGGGGAGAGCAGCGGTCGGAGGGGCTGGAAGGACTGCGAATGTAGCACTTCGAGGAGTGGAAACTTCTGGCTTTGGAATATTGTTAAAAGTAGCAGTGCGAGGAGTAGCAGTGCGAGGAGTGGCCAAACGACCAGCCTCGACATGGACTGCACTCCTGGATGTCAATGGTGGAGGACTAGTGGGCAGCCTTTCGCCGTCCTCATTTGTAACCGGGGATGCCAGAGGAGCCGGGACCTTAGCACCAGATTTTACCATAGCTCTGCGCTCAGCGAGAGAGAGACCAGACGACCTTACCGCCTTAGCTAGTGGCAGAGACGGGGAGATTGGAGTCTTAGGAGTCAGTGGGGTTATGGGTACGGTTGCGTTTGTGAAAGCACCCTCGCTTTGCATCGTCATCCTACGCTCGTCGTTCAAAACGATCAAGCTAGTCGTCGCTGGCAGCTTTGGAACCACGGCGGTATCATGACTGAATTCCTTAAGGAGGTCAGCCGCAGACGTTTGAATGCTGAGTCTGGAAGATTTTCTCTTGGATCCATTCTTTGACATGTTAGTCACCGTGGGACTGAGAGGAGGCATTGGAGGTGCATCCGCCGCAGCCGTGTATCCCGAGTCGCGACCGGATCGGCTGTAAGTATCTCCAAACTCAGAGGCTCCGGAGTAGTTGGTAGAGCTAGGGGAGAAGCATTCTGTTTGATCCTCTACATCTTCAACCGTGAGAAGGTACGGAAGAACTTGAGACTTTCGCCTTGCCTTTGCTACCTGAGCCGAGTATCCAGAAGGAGTCTGACCTGGCGTTGGTGGCATAAGTGTCAACTGCAGTTTGTATCCTTCCAGACCAGCAGAGTCCGGAGGTGTCGGAAGGGGCATCTGAGCATATTTTAGGGTTGTATTCGAGAATCTTGGCTTTGGCGGCTCCGAAAGCTTTACATTCGGTCTCCTCTCCGTGAGGCTTTCCGACGACGAAGAGGGAGAGTGAACTGAGGCCGGCCTTTCCATATCAAACCTCGCAGAGGTCTGGGGGAGACCGAGAGTAGTTCTGCTGGCCATTTTAATATTAGAGAGCAGAGTCAAGAGATGCTGGTTATCTCGTTAACTTGACCGCTGAACAAGTAAGAACAAATGCAAAATATATATGCGGATATCCCAAAGAGTACAAGTTACCGATGCAAGACGATGCAGATATATAAAAGCAAAGCTTTATAGCTAGCGATAGAAGAACAAGTCTCAAAATAAAATAAAAAACGGAAAAACGTTAGGCGATTTTGTCTGATATATATATACTTGTGAGAGGGTCGGAGATAGATAAAGATAGATCTGTTCGCTCGCGCGAATACGCTGTTAGACGTCTCTATATTTGCTTAGAAACGAGCGTATGTAAAAAGTTGGATCGTATGAAATTTGGTGTTGGTGTTGGAAAAGGTGTCCAGTCTGTGTTGCTAACGAAGGCTCGGATGCATCGACGCAGCACAGTTGCACAGTCCAGGCGAGGATTGATATCGGTACTATGTACGATACCCAGTTAAAATCGGCAAATGCAAGACTGCGGCAGAGGCCAATGCTGATTGAGTCGTTTCGAAGCTTTGACAGGCAGTTTTAATTGAACAATATCTTGCTTGCTGCGGTGTAACCGGAGTTCCTGGCTGAGGAGGCACAGACACAGGGAACTAACTTGGAGTCGAGGCGAAACAGGCGAGTCGGGTTCTTCTTCTGATGAATTCCGCAGGCGAGGACAGCAGGTACCACAGGTATACAGTCACAAAAGATGTATCTTCTGATGGTACAGCGAGATGAGTTATATTAGAGGGTGCAAGAGTAAAAAAAAAAAAATCAGATTCAGATCAACTGAATTGTTTCTAATTCCTTGCAGCTGCTGTAAATATTCGCAGGTATAAGCTGTAATAATATAACTCCCAGCCGGATTATGTATTAGTACGGAACGGTCGACAGACAGAAAAAAACAAAGACACAGAAAATGATATTAAAGCAACGCCGTCGATTCAGGAAAACACGAGGGAGAAAAGGAAGAAAGAGGGAAGAAAGGGAAAACTTCTGATGGTGAAGTTGCCACCGGCTGGCTGATATATACCAAGCAGGGCGCCGTAATCGATTAATCTCTCTTGCGAGCCGGAGAGCCTGTGGATTGTCAGTCCGGTTCTCGACGCTGCGCCCATCACCCAGGCTAGCCGAAGGGATGGTTGAGAATTTTATTTCCAACCCGTCCAATGACCGTCCAGATTTGGCGCTTTGAATAGAGATCAGGTATTAAGCCTTGCCCGGGTTTGGATGGTGGAGGGGTGTGCCCGGTGGGCGGCTGCCACACTGAAGCCAGCTCTCCCTCTCTCTTCCTCCTTTGCGATTCATGGCTCAGATCATATGATTCTGACTAAAATTGTAAGTTGACGATTGAGCTCTTGATTAAAATTTTGAGAGTGAGAGAATTATGAGACCGCCATGCAGTCGCCGCCTACGAGTGGCCTCTTCGGGGTCGAAATGATCTATTTCTGATCGTTTGCTTGTCGTCACGAGAATTCCTTTTGTTCACTTCAACGACCGCAATATAACCATCGTTTCAGCACCAACACCTGAGCAGGTCGTTCATCATGCATCTCGCATCAAACATCAAACATCTGCAATCCACGAGTATGTCAGTAAATACTTACCTGACCAGCGTAAGCGTGTCTCCAAATTCTATACATGCATGCATACATGCATGCATGTACCGTCTATTCAGAAGCGTCCCAGATTAGATTTCAAGATGGGCATTTCCACTCGGGCGGACATCGTGGTGCGACGCTGCAAAACCCGTCACCTGGTCGGGTACCATCCCACCTCTCTACGGCGGAGAGATACATGAACCTGTCAATCCACTAATCTCCCACTGTTTGCATCTCCCCCCTTCTGCCGTCCCTCGCATCAAGCGTGAAGAAGAAAAACCTGCATCTGCATCGGCCCTTCGTCAAACCTTGCAGCCTGATTGGTTCCGATCCAGGAACATGTGGAGCGCACACTGGCTGGGATTGCTGGCGCTTAGAACTGACGTCCAACTGGTCAATCCTATTGGGCCCTGCTACCACCAACCACAACGCAAGAATTACGCCCTTCCCACCGTTTTCGGTTACTATATTTACTACCGCCTGAGCGTCAACAGTTTCTGGATTTCCTTTTTTTTCTCGCAGTTTTCCGATCAAATGGTTAAAGATCGTCTTCTGAGAGGTCGAAGATGCAGGGAGCAAAAATGCTTAGCGGTTGATACCTCAGGTTCTTCCGTTTGGAATAAACGATCGAACTTATATCTATCCGACCTGGTTTCCCATCTTTCCCACTCCGAGCTCCCAGTAAGGTTTCCCTCTGGAGTTCTGTTACACGACAATCGCTACCTACCGAAAGTTCAAGCTCAAGCTGCAGGAGCTTAGCTGAGCGCTGGGATCCCCAAGCCATACACCAGTAACCCTTCCTGCAACCAATGTCACACAAGAATCACCCAAACTTCGCTGCATGATCGAAGTACACCCGTGACATCGAAAACCCGTTAAGGTAAGAAAAAAGTTAAACAAAATCGACAGTTTCCACACCTTGTACTCGGAGGTGGGGCCTTCCTCCAAATTCACCTATCATTTTATGGGATCGTCAAGAAAAGACATTCTTGCGTCTTTCCCGTGTCCTTCTTTGCAGCTCTCTCGCCTAAAATATTCATTTCTCTCCGAAACTCCACACCACCTTTTCTAAAGACTTTAGCCTTGAGATGCCCGAGTTCCCCTCTTTTCTTGTTCCTAGTCGACATCCAGACCGTGATCTATATTTTCTAGTTGAGGGTTGAGACCCTGCACAGCATCCTGATAGAACAGCAACCCGGCTGCACAGCCGAAACGGAATATATGCTAGGTCTTGCAAAGATTCGTTCCCTCCCCCCGAACTCGGTTTCCTCCAAACACCGTCTCCGACAGACACGAGGGAAAATATTCCTTGTTCAACCCTATTTTGGTCACCGAGGCGCTTAATCTCTGCATCGAATTGGCCCATTCCCTCCCATGGTTCATTGTACAGGGATAAACTACTTCACCCCACGTCTGCGCTGTAAGGAACAGCTTGCTTCACATAGGATTGAAAATATGTAACGCACGATGCACGTGAAGTGAATTTGTAACATAGCACGTAGACTCACACCCGTATACATAGATGTTACGTGGTGATACAGATCCCACCCCAGCATGCGAAAAGTATCATCCCGAATAATCTAACTTATTTTCCTGGTTTCAACCTCTACGGCAAACGGCAGGAAGCCGGTATCCTAGCCTATCGGTAAAAAAATAGGCCTCCGGGGCCTGCGACTACCTGAGCAACAAGGCGCCGGTATGAAGGGATATATCGTCGGTGGAAATTTGAAACGTTGGGCTTTGAAGATCAGGCACAGCACGTCTAAGTTGTGAGGATTTTTCTGAGCCGTTTGGTTTACGCGTGAGCGGCGTCTCTCGAGCCTGCAATTGTCCTATGATGATACGGACGTCATTTAAAATTAAAGTTACATGCATTATCTTTATCGTTTGTTCAAAAAAGGTCTCACTTGGTGCCTCTCGAAAGCGCCGGGGTTCCCCGTCGGCATTATTTGCATCAATCAAAAAGCACCGCATTTTGTGTTTTATTATATCAGACCACAAATATTTTCGCGTTCTGCGCAAGCCTCACAAATTCTAATAAAACATTGAAGTGCTTACGAGACGGAAAAAAGTCACGCACACCGTTTGAAACTTAAGTCGCAAATATTATGCACTATCCTTGGACGTTACGACGTGTAGCGGGCCGGTGACCGGGAACAGGGTGTTCGGTGAGTGTGCGGCAAAGAAGAGTAGAGTTTTTAAAACCTTTGTAGCTTTTGTTGCGGGATGCGTAATCGGACATCATTGCATTGTTTAAATTCAGGTTAGAGGCACAGTAATAATGGTTGTGGCCACAATCTATTTTATTTCATCGATTCGGTTACAGTTAGCAACAATGGTTGTTAGTGATACATCTTGGAGCCAGACTGATGGAATCTATATTCCGGCGGCTGCCGTTGCGCGTTGTTGAACACGCGACATCTGAAGTTCGAGGTTACCAGGTTAGAAGAAGTTTATATTCGATCATGTTTCGAAATAGTTACCAATATCAATACTTGATTGTGCACAAGTGTCGACATGTCTCGTCGTAGGCCCCTAACAGCAGTCAGAAATGTCTTGCTTTTTCTAATCAACTAAATTATCTCTTTATCGTTCTTTGAACGATTTCTGCCCTCTGAGCTGAGTACGCGATCGATATTTGATCGTTCAGGATGTCTATTTATTCATAGTTTATCCGAGGCCGAGGCGTGCATTGCATTGGAAGCCGGATAACAAACGGTGCATGTCATCAAACCATCTTCAAATTTCCTCTCACCTACGGAAAAAAACACCCCGCCGATATCACCCCACTAGAACCTCGACTTCAATTTCTTGGAATCCAAGCCGCACATGTGCCGTAACCGAAAACGCCGACATGGTTCTTACATAAAATGGTGTCAGTTATGCAACGCCTCGCAACTCGTAGGTTCAATAAGCAAAGTCTATTACACAGGAGCCTGAACATGTGGATGATGTTTACATTGGTCGGTGCACCTACAGCCAACTTATCGAGAATCCCACAAATGAAGTGATGCTAGAATTTAACCCGGAATCCTGGTTGACTCGTCACAGGAATCAGCATGACTTTGTGATGACCATGAGTGGCCATGGTCGATCGAGACTGGAGAGCCCTGCAAACCCATGCGAGATTATTAGTCTCGGGGCAACGAGATTAATAGTATTATGTTCCATAGCTCTCCATTAGTGGACACTCGAAAAGGCTTAACGCATATCCAAATTAAGCGTCGGGTTGACTTACGCTATAGCTTCTAAAAAAATTTAGGCTACATATATCTAGTGACTTTGGACTTCGAGGATCGGCTGTGCCATATTGACGCCTGCGATGAAATGTAGACACGGGAAGTCATGGTGCTTTAGGCAGAACTCCTCCCGAAAATATAACAACGTAGTTCACCTAGAAAATATTTGATGCACATGTACAGCGGGTTAGCCTGATAGTCGATAACAATAGCTAGCTAACTATTTACGGCAAAGGATTCGGTGCTTTGCCACTGTTCTACATTGGTTTATGCGAATGGTACCCGAGCGGTGGATTTGTGACCTCAACTTTGACGAAACCAGGGAAAACTCTCGGTCTTTGCCACTGCGGTGCTCTCGCCGCAAGGCTTCCCGTCTGCGCTCGGCAGCTGGGTTATGTGCATACAATAATGATCTAAAGCAGCTGGGGCGGATCGCTAATTTTTTTTTAGGACACAATGCTGTGCCGTCTACATGCTTTTGGGGTGGGTTTAATCCTTGCTTCCCGCCGCCCCGTGCCGGATAAGCGTATCGTGCTTTTGAGATTGGCACATAGGATAGATGAGGGGCGGGGTTTTATTAGGGTTTTGCTAATGGGATAAAGATTATGATAAGGATTACGGTCATGTGGTATGTTATATTTAAATGTAACTGGATGTAGTTTGAAAGAAAGGTTTATTAGATATAAACATCTATACAATTCTATGTTATTGAATTCACGGCCTGCAGCGGCAGGAAGATGGCACAGCATATTGACGGCAGAATCAAGAGGCATATTTTGGAGCCGAAGTCACCATCTTTGATCGATAATATAGATACTCCAATCTAATATTTTCCTGCCAAAAAAAAAAAAGTGTCAGAATTTTCAAATCTCAGGATACCCATGCAACGATGGGGATTTCTAATGTCTGTGTTCTTGACGGAGTCGTGGTGATAATCTCCAAAATTTGAAGCCATTAGATGTTAAGATTTTCTGACTTTGTATTGTTTATTAGTTTTGTTTTCTCTGCTATGCACACGATTAGCTAGGCCAGCAACCTCTTGGGGAGGCCCGGGCTGATCACAAAATGACACGAGTAGTTATATATTCAAGCACTTAAATATGATTAAGCCTTGAGTTTCACCAGCGTCGAACCCCAATAGATATGAAAGCTTTAGGATCTAGTGGATTTCTTAGTTAAGATGGTTAATCGCTGAAGTTTAGGGCCGGAAAATATCTAACTATACTCTGATAAATATGAATATATCTCAAATTTTGTAGAATTATAAGTTATGATTTCGAATCCCCGCCAATGCCCTATGTTAGACTATAGATAATATATATTCTACTACCTTAGGGGATTGAGCATTAATTATATAATTATCGCTATTTTCATCACACAGCACATAAATAGTAAATCAAACTTCGAGAATAAAGCCCAAAAGTTTAGCTACGTGACTGTAAACGCATTGTTTTAATTTCGAGTTGGATACATAGGCTTGAGAGCTCGCTCCCTATCAATAGCGAATCATCATTGGTATCTTCAGGTAAAATTTGTATCATATGTGCAATCCCGCCTCATATATGAAATTTGAAAGGAATCCGCAGTATCCTGTCATGGGCATTAACATATAGGCCTCTGGTCGAAAACTGGCGTATGCACCAGCCACCGCCACACGAGACTTCTCTCACGTGGCTTGCACCGGAACATCTGAACAGCACTTTGCCCCACCACACGCTTCCATTCCGTCATGACCACCCCAAATGATCTTGACCTGACCCTTTCTCAGCGCCAGCACTCACAAGGGCTTACTAAGATGCGACGCTACTTCGACGGACCAGCCGGGTGAGGGCGACAAACTTCAAATCCTTCTCATAACATTATAATCATCATATACTACCTCGCGAGTTTGCTTATGCCTTTCAGTTCGCTGAGTCGACGCAGCTAAGACGTTCGGTTGTTGGTTTCTTTGAGCCCCTCCACTCAACTCCGCGATAACGAAGCTATACCCGACCTACATAACTATCCTTCGCGACGAACGCTGTCGCCGACATGCCTTTCAACCCAAACGCCCATGCACGGTGGGTGCCGTACACTACCGATGCGATCGCTGAAGATTCCTATGATCCTCTCTCGGACACCCATATACCCTTCCGGGCCACTCTGAACCACTTCCATCAAAACTGGGCGCACATCCACTCGTCCAGACCTCAACTATTCCTCAGGCCCCAGTCAATAGAAGAACTCCGCCTCATCGTTATACTCGCCGGGAAATGTCAAAAGCGTATTACGGTTATCGGATCAGGACACACGCCGAATGCTTTGACGTGTACGCCGGGATGGATGATCTCGCTGGACGACTTCCAGGAGGTGTTAAATGTCAACGAGGACACCCAGGAGATAACTGTACAATCCGGAATACGGCTCTATCAGCTCCACAGGGTTCTCGATAGTCTCAGCCTAGCCATGCCAAATCTAGGTACCATCTCTGAGCAAAGTATTTCCGGCGCAATCAGCACAGCGACTCATGGTAGCTCCCTCCACCACGGTCTGATTTCCGACGATATAACCGCCATTACAATCCTTCTATCTAACGGGGAGTTGGTAAAATGCTTCTCCGACGGAAGCACAGATCCTAAAATCTTTGACGAGACAGAAGGATTATCCCTCTTCCGCGCTGCATTAGTGTCACTCGGTGCGTTGGGAGTAATTACGTCAATAACATTTCAAGCTCGTAGATCTTTCAATCTGGCCTGGACGCAAAACCTTCACCCGCATATCGACGTAATAACTCACTGGAATTCCAAAATGTTCGGTGTAGCTGAATACGAGAGGGTTTGGTGGTACCCATACACCGGAAAGGCTTTACATTGGAGTGCTACACCCACATCTCTTGCCCCTACACCCCCACCGCCGTCGTGGTTTGGTACAACGATTGGATACCATATCAACCAGATAATGCTACTAGCAACTGTCTACATACCTTCCTTGACGCCCCTCGCCGAAAAAGCCATGTTCTATCTACAATATGGATATCACCTGCACTCCTCATCTAAAGGTACCATAACTGGCGTTTCAAACTCTGTAGACGCCATGTCAATGAACTGTCTTTACCACCAATACGTAAACGAATGGAGTATACCCCTCTCTTGCGGCCCTGAATTCTTACATCGGTTACAATCCTGGCTTGTTGGAAAGTCTTACGATATCCACAAAATCCCTTTCGATAACACCGTTTCCTCTACAAAAGTCTACGCGCATTCACCGATCGAAGTTAGGCCTTCGTTCCCGGCTGCCGCGCACAGAGCTGAGGAATCCAGACCATATCTTGATCCCCATCAGCGCGGTGAACCGAGCTTGTATATAAATGCTACACTGTTTAGGCCTTATGGGCGGGATATCCCAGGAAGAGAAAAGTTTTATGAGGTGTTTGAATGGTTGATGAAGGAGTATGGTGGAAAGCCACATTGGGCTAAGAATTGGAGTACAGTTGGAAAAAAGGAGTTTCAGAAGATGTACGGACAGAATTTGGAGAATTGGGTGGAGGTGAGGAGGAGGGTTGACAGTGATGGAGTGTTTTTGAATGATTTTGTGAGAAAGTATCTGGAGGACGTTGGTGGGGATAGAGAACTCGAAGAGGTCGAGGGAATGTTTGGGGAGAAAGAAGACGGGGAGAAAGTAGGGAAGGGTGAAGTCGGGAAGTGGAAAGGGAAACAGCCAATTAGGCGGTTAAGTGAGGAGAGTGACGTGACGATGACAGGGAGCAGCGGGAGTTTGAGGGGTAGTCTACTGGCGGGGAGTTACGAACATTTACGGGCCAGTGAGGCGGAGATGTCTTTCTTAGAGGTTGATGCCGATACGCCGCCGCCTTTTGCGGATTTGTAATATTATATTGGCAAATTTGGGTAGAATCCTGTCCGGTGGTATAATATTAATCTAATCAAATAGAAATTACTTCTCTCTTAGAACCTGTTGGACGGTATTTGACTTGAATATCCGGAAGAGATGTTTCAAAAATAATCAAAACTCTATCATATACGAGATCTCGAGAATGTCACAAACATTCTCGTCGAAAAGCTGGTTCTTCACTAGCTCAGAAACCTTTTCCTGGGAGCCTCCATATAGTGTTATGGTACTGAATAGAAATTTACCTAGTATTTCAACTGTTGTAACTTCGCTAGTTCTGAAACTAGACTGCCGACTACAGGTATATCACGAGTGGACGGAAATTTGACCGTTGTCTCTTCGCAGTCGTGGATGAATAATGCATTTATGAAGGAGCCTTTTCCACCTATCCACTCATATTCTCGTTATATCTAAATACCTTTCTTTTAAGCAGCTTTTTGAATATGTTGTCTCAACTTTACATAATATCCGTGTATGTTTGACCCATCAGTAAAAATTGTAAATTCGTATCGGTGTGTAGCAAGTTGATGATAAAAGGGTTATAATCTTCCGTATCTGAGTATGGGCCGGGATAAACTTTTCTTACCAGCATAAATCAGGTCATTTCTTCTTAGTAAATATCCTAGATCTCGTGAACATTCAACGGTCACGATCAACTCACCTGACTGGAAGGCCTGTTGTTGCTGTTGGAAGTTGTTGCTTATCCAGATGTGGAAGAAATTTTAATATTGCGGCGAATGAAATCATACCATGAGTCAAACGCCTTACTCAAAATGGCAAATTCTTAATGAATCATTTTTCCTGATACGGTAAATTCTTAATGAATCATTCTGAGATCGAAATGGTCGAAACCTCCGCCAATGCAATTCGGCTTGCAGGGTATCTATCAGACATTGCCGACGGCTTTCAAACGACCTGTCGCCATTGTATATAAGAATTGAAAAAGTCGTATCGGAAATCATTTATTCTGCACTTTCGACTAACAGATCAATTCATAATTGTGGTGACATCAGCATTTACCAATTGACCTTACAACAATTCTATAAACTTCTCTTCTCTTTTCAATCGTCCTCCCGCCGTCTTCAGTAGTTACTTAATCACAACACACACAATGCCGCCGGACACTACAGCCACAACCCTGGGCGCCAACGCCGAAAGCCACAGTCTGCCTGAGGAATCTCAACTTTCCTCCACACCTTTATCAACAAGTACAAACTACTTGTGTGGTTCGTGCCAGATCTCCTTTGAAAATGGCCAGGAGCAGCGAACACATATGAAATCGCCATGGCAGTATGTACATACCCAAACCGGGTCATAGTTGATAGAACCGTATAATTGACATAGTATATTTCTTGTCTTGAATAGCGTACATAACATCAAACGACGGGTTGATTCACTGCCCCCGATTTCGCTCGGTGACTTTGAGACAGAGACAGACCAAAAAGCTGAGAA
Organism: Arthrobotrys iridis; assembly: GCA_036971165.1. Lineage (NCBI taxonomy): Eukaryota > Fungi > Ascomycota > Orbiliomycetes > Orbiliales > Orbiliaceae > Arthrobotrys > Arthrobotrys iridis. The sequence goes on along the minus strand of JAJTTS010000008.1, from coordinate 878,458 downwards.
GAAGGCTGAGAAGAAGAAAAATAAGAAAAATAAGAAGAGTACGATCAGTGGAGTATCTCGAAACAGAAGAAGGAGCGGGAGCAGGAGCCGGAGTAGGAGTAGCACGAGCAGCGAGGAAGAGGAGGAGATTGAGGAGATTGAGGAGCTTTCAGGGAATGAGGATATCGAAAACTATGGGGATGAAGAATTCGAAAACGTCTCACCTTTCCAATGTCTGTTTTGCAACCAGGAATTTGCGAATGACGATGAAGGCTTCGCAGAGAATCTGGAGCATATGAGTACGGTCCATGGGATGGTCATACCGGACCAGGAGATGGTGGAAGATATGCAGAGTCTTGTGGGATACCTGGCCACAGAGGTTCGAGTGTGGCACGAATGTCTTTACTGCGGTGCTACAAAGCCCTCGACTGTGGGCATACAAAACCACATGAGGGATAAAGGGCATTGTTTCTTGAACCTGGACAGAGAACCAGAATTACTCGAATTTTGGGAGAGCCTAGAGCTATTTGACGAGGAAGAGGACGGGGAAGGTACCACGGCTAGTAAGGAAGGTCCGACAAATCTATCAGCGACCGAGATTCACCTCGCCTCTGGCAGAGTGATCGGCTCGAAGCATATGCAAGCTACTCCTGGAGCCAAGAAAGCATCTAGGAGGCATGCCCTTGCAACGTCGACGGCGAAAAATTTACCTTCTGGTTCCGAGGATGCTGCGGATTCCGATGATGCAGAACCTTCATCGTCGCTCACTATTGCGTCCCAGCCGGGGTGGAGTAGACAGCTCGCCCGTCGTGACGAGATGAGCATAGCGGGCATTTCAGTGCAACAGCGACAGGCACTTGTTCTAGCAGAGAAGAAGGCGCAGAGGAGTGAAGCGGTGGCGAGACGGGCAAGGGAGTGGGTGTACGCAAAACATGCGAATCAGCAGAAGTTCGATCAGCTGGATAATCAAATGAAGCTTGGAAAGCAGAATCATAAATTGCTACCGAGATGAGTAGTTTATTCGGAAGAATTCTGTTGAATTGGGCGTTTATAATCTTTTGTACAGCGTTTTTATATTTTCCGTTTCATTAATTTTTGGTTCCTTAATGTATATAATACTTGCAAAGGCAATCTGGGACTGAGATTCTATCCTTTACCTCAAGCGCCTGGATTCGAGGCTGTATTCAGCCATGCTAATAGTGAATATTTATTTACCTTCCCTCGTCTCTCCAGATTCTGCATTCCTTTTCTAACCTTTGCTTCAAGATAAGAATAGATTTAAATCGATATGTAAGTCGGATTTTGCTCGGATTTTCTTTCAAGCTATAAGCACAATGGTTACTAAAACTCCAAATTAACCTTCAACTACCATGGGCGTACGTGTGACCTAGCACACAGAAATATCAATGCAAGTTCAGAAATAATATGCAAATAGCAATGGCATGGTCATTTATAATAACATGGGACGCAGACATAATTGCGAGGATTAGATTAACGGACCGCCGAAATCTAGCGATCAGGCTCTATTTGCAGCTTTCGAAAGCTAGGATATTTTGTATTATGAAATTATATACTTAAAGAAGTAAGCGGCTAAATCTTGCAGGCATAGCCAGTTTAATCCCCGATTGCCGCGCAGTACTATGTATCGATATTGGTGTATCTGATAATAAGGGCTGTGTGCGCCCGGATATATCAATATTAGCAAGAAAATTATCAGTAGGGCTTCCTAATACTATACTATATATAGCTTATGCATAAATAAAAATCTCTGGGTAAAATCCTGGTTGTGGGATCAGTCGAGTCGCGGCAACTTGTTAACAGTTCTCAAATAAATCGAACGAATGGGGCTGATAACTTTCGTCGACCGCTAGCGCGCATTTGTTCCATGCATGAAACCACCAAGCCGGTCGCCACCAGCCGTCCAATACTCCAACCTATGAACATGATCATGAACATCGACATCATTAAGTCCTTGAATTGTAACTTAGGCTCATATCCTCAGTATAGGCGCTCCGTTTTATCTGGCCTTCTAGTCAGCGCAACCCTACCATCGATCATATCACTCGGCACAGACGGGAAAGTGCAGGCTGCGGGGGCTGATACCCGCTCGCCATAATGAACACAACGCATAAAATTGTGGCAGGCTCATATAGTCCATGGATAGACGTGACCAGTTTAAAGACGGACTCAAGCTTAGACTCCATACTTCGTCCAAAGCCTTCAAAGCCGTCTCAGGATGCCTCGGACGCAAAAAAAATACCAACGACTAACAATGAAACCAAACCAACATTTCACAATAATGAAGCGCCGCTTCAACAGCGGATGGAGGGGCTATCAATCACAACGTTGACGGCCATGGATACAAAGTCTTCGATTTACCAAGAACACGTATGCGCTGAGGATTTTTATAAGCAACCTAGAAGAGTTTATGAGAACGTGGTTGTGGTGGCCAAGGGTACGGTTGAAGTCGAGACATCGGAGGGCGAGAAGCCTGGTGAACAGAGAAAAGCTAGTAATAATTGGAGGTTTGAGAGCGAAGTTTCATGGAACGAGGGCGGTGCCGGGAATAGGCCTAAGAGCGGGTACTACGAGACGGTTGGTCGTGGGAGCGTCAAAAGTGTAGAGAATCAGGGAGCTATAGTTGATCTGACGCGCAGACCGACTGGGTATGAAACTGGAGCGGTACCTCCGCCGGGAAGAACCGAAAGCCAGAACATGGGGCAGATGAAGCAGGCCGAGCCATCACAAATGTCAAAGGCGAAACCCGAAAGCAACGATCGAGGGCATTCTCTGGAGACAAAAAAGCCCGGTGTGAGAGCGGGAACCACGACAGAGTCAAGGACGGCATTATTTAGTGGCTTCCGAAAACCGCAGACTATGGAAAGCCAAAATACGGGAGAACAAAGTACGCCCGGCTCTCAAAAATCTGAATCGCCGCTCGATCGATCACCAGCAGTTGAAATTTTAGATCCGATTCCGGTGGCGAAAGAGCCGATCCCGCCGTCCTCAAACAAGAAACACTCACCTCCAATTAATTCGGAGGCTCAAGGCATCGAAATCCGAAGGAAAATTCAATCCGACAACGGTGGTTGGAAGTATGCTTTCGAGCTCTTCGAGTTAGGAAAAGTACCAGACACAATAGGCTTCGTCATTGATGTTCTAGAAGAGTTCATGAATCGACGCCCTCTCTACTGGGAAAGACTGAGAAGTCAAGGGTTTGACGTCCAGGAATATCGAAATTCGGACGACGACGATTTATTCCTTCAAACATCCTTCACGAATTCGACCATTGAAGCGATTAAAAGGGGTGACATTGAACGTGCTAAAGGCCTCATTGAAAATGCATTTCCGCCGTTGCAGCGTCGAAGACCGAAAACCAGGAGCTGGATACTGAAAATGGAGGCTGTTGAAATGACTTTATACTTTTTTTATATTTGTCTAAAGCTTTTCAAGTTACCGGGGTATAAAGGACCAGATCCCACGGAATTATTCAGGGATCCGGATGAGATGCGCCTTGATGATGAAGTCACTAGTACTGAGAGAACGCCCGAGGGTCTCAGGTGGCATTTTCAGTTTTATTTTTTGGTCACCATGCTACTGAAAGTCGATAACCGGTACAGCCATGCTACGAAGTGGATCCAGTGGGTGATGAAGTTTCAAGAAAATCGGAAGGAAATGGCAGAGATTATGAAGATTGCGAACGATATGCAGGGAGTCGAGGCACTGAGGTATGCAGTTGAAAAAGCGGCGGCTGGCTCAATGAGCGGTTGGAACGATAGGGTGGAGGTAAAGGGGCTGAGCGGTGTATCGCTGGGATATTTATCATGGTTTGCATCCTTAGGGCATAAGGAAGCGGTACTAAAAAATTTAGAGACTTTATACGATCTTGGGACCGTGATCGGATGGGACGCAAAAACGCCCAAGAAACCGACGGCGCCCGCAAAGTTGGCAACTGTATCAGAATTCCGGCAGCCTTTGGTGCAGTCGCCTATAGAAAGGCCTGCTATCGAAAGGCCTCCTATCGAAAGGCCTCCTAGGCGCCAGGTTTCAAGAACAGGATCAATACGGCATCCATCTCCATGGGAATCAGGGCTGTCATCGTCTTCGAAGCAGCCGCCTAATCTTGGACTCACCAGCAGGTCAATACCTGAACAAACTACACCTAAGTCAACAGATTTTCCAGCATTTTCGCAACCACAAAGCCGTCGTTCGTCTGAATATGATCCACGGAAGTGGGCACCTGAACCTCTCGCAGAGTCATCCGCGCCGCCAAAAACGTATAAACAGGAAGAAAAGGAGCAACGTCATTTAAACCTCCTCGGCCAACCTGTTCGCTTAGCAGACGACTGCGAAGTTCACGAATTAGACGCAATAATGGAATATAAGCAAGCAATCCGTAGCACCCCAAATCTTGACATCTACATCGGCACTCTGGCTTCGCTTAGGCTCATAAACTTCATTAGCGGGAATCCGGAATATAAACCATGGACTCCTTTAATAGAAGCCATATGCAACCAACGCTGGGATGCTGCGACAGCACTGATTCGTCTCGGTGCGGCTTTCAATATCGGGTACCCATTCCATACGGCTCTAAGTCGGCACACAGCGGGTGGCTCCCCCGCCCGGTGCGCGGCACTTGCTGCTAAAAAGTTGATAGATCTCAATAATCTATCGCCTGAAGCTTACTTTTACCGTGAATCTACCAAATTTATTTATTATATGATCGAATGCGGGGCCGAACTGAACGCCCTAGGTGCAGCCAATACTGACTTAGGAACTCAGATCAAGACCTACCCACTTCATTTGGCAGCGTTGGATGCCATGCCTACGACTAACATGGTTACAAAAATGATACTATTGGGGGCGAATGTCTGGAGCATGGATTCGAATGGCGACTTGGCAATCGATTACGCTAGACGGACTGGGAATACGGCTGTGATCGCCCAGTTGGAGAAGGCCATGTCAGCCAGCTAGTTTCCTCAAAAATTTATACTTTTATAGTTATATATTGTTATGTTTACCCTTATTGATTTCTCATAATTTGCACTTCTTAGTATGCCAGTTTTCTATTATTTATATTTTGCATCCTCGGGAGTTAAGGGGTATTTGTATAAGGGGTATTTGTATTGTACCGGAGAAACTAGATTGCTGTTTGGATATGAGACTTCGTGTTGATTGGCGAAATACCACACAGACTCGGACATATCCGGCGATAAGAAGCGGGTAAAGATTGAAGCGCATTGTAGTCATCGCCCATTTCTTGTCTTCTTCGTTTCGCTTCCTTCAGACGGTTGTAGTCACCGTTCTCGGTTGACGAGAACCCCCAGCTTTCTAACTCCACTCCCATACTCGAACCAAAATCCATCTTCTTTTTTTCTTTCGTTCTTAATTACCTTCGTTTCCTTAGTCTGACCACTTTCAATAAGGATTTAATTGGTTGGTTTTGGAGGGCACTGTCGAGGGAGAGAGAGAGAGAGAGAGAGAGAGGACAGGAAGGCTGCTTCTAGGCAAATGCAGCGAGAGCATCTGATACCATCGCCACCGGATATCTAACGATGACCTCCTCCACCGGTAATTTATTACTCGCCTCGAAGGCCCAGCAGATATCCTCAGCGTCCCAGAACATCCAGTCGTCCTCTTCAATCGACCAGCAAGTTTCGGCCCAACAGCGAAACTCGTCCGGTAATTCCAACAACAGCAATAACAGCAGTGGCGGGGCCGGAGGCACTCGTGCTCAAGCGAGTCCCCGCAACATCCAGGGGAGCAAAGCGAAACATAAGAACCATCGGAAGCCGAGTATGCAACGTGACGACGTTATTGCTGAAGCTGTATGGTCTTCTTCTCCTTCATCTCCTCCTCCTCCTTCTCCTTTCACACCTATTTTCTCCTCTTTTCCAAAATAATAATAATCAAATTGGCTGATGTCATCGAGTTTCTAATATGCCTACTATGTAACAGATCGCAATGACTTCGAACACTGCGAGCCGGAAGGGCCGGACTTCCATTACCCATTTAATGGATTGGAGTCTTTCGCATCCCCGTCCTCAGCATGGCAATCACTATCAATCGCACCATCGGGGACCCCACGGGAATAGACGGACTCCGTCATGGGGACAGGGTAGCGGTCATCATGCCATTGATAAGGCGAGGTACATACGACTTTATGACCCTTATCCGATTGCCTAAAAATTAAAATTAAATAACCATCCTAGATACGTCAACGCCAACTATCGCTTCATTGTCGACCCAACCGGTGACTACCGTCCTCAATCCCTTGATCCGGACTCCACTCTACCCTGGACCTCGATTCTTCAAATCCTCGCATCCTCTATAACACAATTCCCTTCCTGTCCAATATGCCTCTGCGACCCAGTGGCTCCACGTATGGCCCGCTGCGGTCATATATTCTGTCTCCCATGCTTGATCCGTTACATGGCATCCGAGGACTCGGAAGCTCCTAAACAAGGGCAGCAGGGATATTACAACAACAATAATCAAAACAAACAGAAATGGAAGAAGTGTCCGATCTGTTATGATAGTATCTACATGAACGAAGTCAGGCCTGTGAAGTTTTATACCGGCCAGGAGCTTCCCGCCCCTAGGGAGGGAGAAGATGTAACTTTAAGGCTTATGATGAGGCAACCAGGGTCGACCTTGGCGTTACCAAAAGATGTAGCGACTAATGTCCCGATACTCAAGAGGAAGAGCAGTGTTGGAGATGGCAAGGAAGAAGCTGATTCTATTCCCTGGCATTATGCGGCGGAAGTCACGGATTATGCCAGGATCATGAAAGGAACGAGAGGTTACTTGAAAGAGGAATATGAGAGGGAGATCGCCGACTTGGAAGAACAGGAGAGGGTTGATGAATTGATGTTTGGCGACGAAACCGACTGGGTTCAAAAAGCAATCGGCAAAATCAAATCTGCGATCGAGAAAACCCAGGAGTTGCCTGAGAAAGGCGAAGAGAAAGTTGAAAAAATTCTGGGAAGAGAACTCTACGAAAAGCATTTACGTGAGGAGGCGGAGGCAAGGGCGGCAGAGCAGCAGAAAGTCCGAGAGAAAATTGTGCCGCAAACAAACGTCGATGTTCCCGAGATGTACTTGGTGACTTCTTCAGGCGCGCAGAATGGTATCGGGCATGATAGTCACTCGCCGGCAGATATAAAACCTCAAGAAGCTGCGCCTACGACATCACAATTTGCCGCACCGAAATCTCCGACGAGACATCGAACAACGAGACCAGCCGATAATCATGATCCTACGCAGCCCTATTTCTTCTATCAGGCGCTACCGCATTCGTATCTATCCCCGCTGGATATCAGGATTCTCAAAGTTGCATTCGGAAGCTTTGCGGCGTTCCCATCGAGCGTGCTGCCAAGAGTCGAAAACTTTAGTATGGGGCATGTGGTCGATGACGAGTTAAGAAAAAGGGCAAAGTATCTCAGTCATCTACCGTATGGGTGCGAAGTCGCATTCTTGGAGTGTGATTGGACGGATATCGTGCCTTCAGAGGTATTGGACAAGTTTTCCGCAGACTTGGAGAGAAGGAGACGGAGAAAGAAAGAGAAAGATAATAGAGAAGAAAGAGATCGCGTTAGGGCTGAAAGAGAGGAGGACGAGAAGAGGTGGAGCGGGGCTAGGAGGAATGCTCCCAGGAGAGGCGACGGCGCCATCGCGGCTGAAGATGAGCTGGGATTGGCGATTGAAATTAGTAGAAGAGACATTGACAGCGTGATGGAAGAGGAGGATCAGGACGGTGGAGTTGTCCCGAATAGGCCGAAGTTTGGATTTGGCAGCCTCCCGCAGAGTAGCCCGCCGAACAGCCGGACGGTCTGGGGGACTCCGATCGTGGGGAACGAAGAAATACCGAAGCAGTATAGTGCCGTTGTGGAAGAGAAAAAGGATACAGGTTGGCTTGAAGGGTGGGATAATGGCATTCTTGCAGCGGATCAAGCTACCATTGCTGCTGCTGTGGCTGGCAGTAGCGGCCCTAGTGGCGGTGGAGCTAAGGGCAAGAAGAAGTTCAAGAAGGTGATGCTGATCACGAATACGGGGAAGAGGGGTGCTTGAAGAGGCTACTCGATTCACCTGTCCAGATGGATGCTTCATGAAATAGATCCATTTAATTTTTGGCATTTTATACACCGCCGCTCCGCTCTGGCATTATAATTGTGTGTACTATGGATGATGCGCTCGTGCTTTTAGAAATTTACAAGTGGAATCTCCTTGGGGGCTTTTCAAAGAGGAGTTTTTTTTGACAATTTTCACGGCTCTGGATTCCCTGGATTGCATAGGCTGCACTAGCTACTGAAGCAAATATATGAATATAGATCCCAGTCCGTATGTGAATCTGGTCTCTATGTAACAATTTATCATGACTACAAATATATCCTTGGTACTCGTTTGCATACTTTATCTATCTCTACCTTAGTATATATGCTGGCGTTGGCCGATGTGATGTGAATGCAGAGCTCGACATGGGAGCTCCCCTGTCAGTTCGCCAGGCCCTGCACCCCGCAAACAAACCACACTCCAAAGCACGTAGTGGCGACTTGACTAGTTTTCGGCGGCCGACGCAGGCAGAAATTTATAATGCAATGAGCCATTTTGACGACCTCTTCTGATGCATATGGGTTTTGGAAGGTACGAAGGTATTCATTGAGAGTATTTTTATTGCCGCGATCTCAACATCGCCAGGAATATCGTATTAATCGTTAACAGCTAAACCTTAACCTAACTTCCCCTCCAATCGCAGTGGCAGCCCCTCACGAGCCGTTCAATCAAGTCAAATCCGAATCCGAATCCAACGATGTCCGGCACAACCTCCCTACCTGCAGCCGAAATCGCCAAAACCGCCCGCCAGGCGTCGTTTACCATCAAATCCCTCCCAGGGGTCGACCGAGATATCGCCCTAGATGCGATTTACGATGCTCTCTTGGCGTTTAAAGATGACATACTCGCTGCCAACGCCAAGGATATGGAAGCTGCAGCTGGCTTAGTCGCTGAGGGCAAGCTGTCGCAGAGTCTGGTCAAGAGACTGGATTTAAGTCGTGCTGGGAAGTACGATGATATGCTACAGGGGATCAAGGACGTCAGAGCGCTTGAGGATCCAGGTATTCCGATATCGTCTATAAACAAGCTTGTAATTGACAATTGCTAATTAACTATGGACCTATACAGTCGGCAAGACCACCCTCGCCACCAAACTCGACGATAACCTCACTCTCCACCGCTACACAACTCCCATCGGGACGCTCCTTATTATCTTCGAAGCCCGTCCCGAAGTAATTGCCAACATCTCCTCTCTCGCTATAAAATCCGGTAACGCTGCCATTCTCAAGGGAGGCAAAGAATCCGCTTACTCCTTCGCCGCCATAGCCTCCGTTATATCCGAGGCGCTTTCGTCTACCAGAATCCCACCAGGTGCAATACAGCTAGTACAGTCCCGAGAAGCCGTGAAAGATCTACTCGATCAGGATGTATATATCGATCTGGTCATCCCGAGAGGCGGGAACGACTTGGTCCGGTATATCAAAGAGAACACAAAGATCCCGGTTATGGGGCATGCGGACGGACTTTGTGCTACGTACGTTCACGCCGATGCGGATTTAAAAGTCGCAGTCGACGTTGTGGTAGATGGGAAGACGGATTATCCAGCAGCTTGTAATGCTACTGAGACTTTAATCGTGCACAAAGATGCGCTGGGTAGTCATCTCCCCGCCATTGCGAGGGCATTACAGGAGAAAGGTGTAAGCATTCGCTGCGACGAACAGAGTCTAGAAGCTTTAAAGAACGCTTCAGAGTCCACCTTCCCCGCTTACGCCAAATCAATGCTACAATCGGCTACTGAACAAGACTTTAACACCGAATTCCTCGACCTCACTATCGCTGTCAAAACCGTGGACTCGCTACCAGCGGCGGTGGAACATATCAATTCGCATTCATCGTCGCATACAGACGCCATCGTCACTTCTGATAAAGAAGCTGCGGAGATGTTTTGCAGGATGGTGGATAGCGCTGGGGTTTATGTTAACGCCAGCACGAGGTTTGCGGACGGATTTCGATACGGATTCGGTACCGAAGTTGGGATCAGCACTAATAAAGTCCACGCGAGGGGACCTGTTGGTTTAGAAGGGTTGATGATATATAAGTATGTGATTAGAGGGGAGGGGCATACGGCCGCCATGTATGGAGGCGAAGGAGGCAGGAAGTATCTACATGAGAGGCTTGAGTTTTAAAGGAGACAGTGGGATATAAAGGCGACGGATGTAGCCCTGTCTCAAGCGCCTGGGCTTGATGTTATGGATGTAGATAGTTGGAATGATCATGATATCAGGACATTGCGTTCTGTCCTGTACATAATAGATTTGTAGCTTCCTCAGCTTAGTGACAGAGAAGTCATATACACTCAGCGGATTATGTAATCTATCGACATGCTGTGTCATTTTAGGAAACAACGCAATTCCCCGTCATTACTTTCAACACAGACTAGTATCAGTCTCGTAACCAGAGAACTGGTATGTCTCTTTGGACATGAATTCATCGTGCATCTTGATAGAACTGTATGATTTGCTGGTAAGCTATCTCTTGGCGAAAAATTCCATCAAATTATGATCCATGATATTCCTCAATCATCGAGGCTTATAGCTGTACCATGAGCCTAAACTAATATTTGCCGTCCATGGTAGCCGAAATACTAGAAGAGGTGTGTATGTATGTGTGCATTCATCAGTTTTCGCATATCCCGAACGCCGCCCTGCAGTCGAGAAATTATTAAATTCGGATAGGACTAGCTAGTGCTTGGAAAGCCTGAGCTCCAGCTCCTCCTGTCCAAAACTTTGCTGATCTTCCGATGTTGACATGTTTCAGATTCGTTATTAGCTAGCACGGCTAGCTGCCGGTGGATCCCTGTGCGCATGCGGTCTGTGCGATCATGCCAGAAGTCGACATTCTCGATCGCAATTAGAAACCTAAAATGAGTCCTCGCAATATCGATCAGACATGTCAGGCTAGCTGTTTTATGACGAATCTCTCCCTTTCCACAAAGTATATTTCCCGGGTATACGCGTGTATTTTGCAAAGAAAAGAAATCGCTAGCACGATAGTTTCTCCGACGAATGTGAAACTGCACGGTGATTGGTCAGTTTGTCAAACCTTTGGTCTTGGCGAAATCGCAGAAGCTACACAATACTTAATATCGGGCTCGTGATCGACAAAGGAAAAGCTTGTTTGATGCTTTAGGGTGTTTGGTAAGCGATTATTAACATTTTAACCTAGAAGTATTGATATTGTACATGGAAGTGAAAGAAGGACGAGATTAGGCCCTGAAACTTTTCTGAGTTTGGCTATAGTCGTGCTGTGATCCGATAATATTGATGTTGTGTTGAATCCCTTATCCTGGTCTTCATCGACCAGTCGATGCGATTGCTGATCCCAATAATGTGCGATCTTAATGTTACGTTGAACCCTCAACCTTTGAGTCCACAGGATTTTCCTGTCTATTGGACCCTGAATTATACCCCTGAACGCCCGAGTATCGATGTAGTTTATACAATTGAAAAAGGAAAGTTGCTTTGTTGTCTGCTTGGGGCAAGGGTCATACGGTCCTTGAAGCCCTCGAGACTCTGGGGTAACGACGTTCCGGCCCACTGCTACGCAGATCGAAATTCCGTGTCTGTGGCGCAAGATTGATATTTGATTTCGCGGCCTCTGCTCGAAGGCTCCACTCGGAGCTCGAGTATTCTTCTGTTGTGGATGCCGTGGGATTCGATCCTTCCAAGCTTTCGAGATACTCCAGATCCCGGTCAATTTCGTCGAAGTATTTCTCCTCTGTTCAGAGCAGGGATATTTGTCAGTGAATGTCCGTTTAAAAATATATCAAAGTATAACAAAGACTTGAGTAACTAAGTGTTACTTCTTTCGAAAAGCAAAAGAAAGAAGGAAAGAAGGAAAGAAAAAAAGCCACACACCCTCATGTGAGTAAAACTGTGCATATTCCCCACCCTCAATATCTCTCGTGAACATCGAACTTCCAAAAATATGCGGATTCATGGTCCTGCGGTTCGATGACACGTGTTGGAGGACATTGTAGATATCTTCGGCTTGTAAGTCTGGTTCTGCGTTGTAGTTGGGTTCAATGTACAGGCCGCCGGTGCTGTTGCCGCCGCTAGCGATGTACTGTGGCTTGCCCATTTTCGATGGATCTCTCGATCACGATTACGTCAAGGATGGAGGCGTAGTGGTTGTGTCTTTAATTTTTTTTTAATTTATTTGAATATTTCTGATTGGGAGGAGCGTTGGCGCCTTGAAGATCCTGCGACAGGAAGGCGAAATACTTCGTTTGGATTTCGGATCGCTAACGCCCAGGTAGGCTTGGTTTCGATTTGGTTGATAATGTTATACGTTTTGAAGCTTTTACTGGTAACCACAGTGTTGATCTAGATATGCATACGACGAGGTGTGAGGCAAATGCAGAGGAGCTCTGATATCGATGTTTCAACCAATGTTTTGGGCATGCGTGGATGATAGGAGGGAAAAAAATTTCTTGGAATTCACAGATGGTAGTAGACAGTTTTATAGACTACCTCTTCTTCGGTAGACACAGGTATATCTAACCGAGTCTTATTACATACAAAACGATAAAACTTGTTCTTAATTCGCATTTGAGAGTGTTTGTATGAGAAGAAGCACGATACTTTTGTTTCCACGCCTGCTCTGCTACTTTTTTTTTTTTTTTTTTTTTTTCTCCCTCCGTTATTGGGGAATCCACAGCGAAAGCCAAAGGTGCCTTAAGCATCTGCTAGGCAGATGGTAAGACCGACAAACAATAAGATATGAGGCGAACATTGCAAGCGAGGTGGCGAGTCCCAGAAGTGCCCCACCAGTCACCGAACTACTATTACTAACCAACGGGAAACTGTCAAATTGCGAGCAGCCGTTGTGTGGATATTCCGACCCGGCAAAGCGAGATACGCGGGGGGATCGTTATTCCAAATATAATTCCCTAGCGGGGTATTAAGAATGTGCCTGCATCCGTATTCGGTTCAACAAGAGACGCAAGATTGAGAACGGAAGGGAAGAAAAAAAAAAAAAACGGATGCTGGCTATCCAAGGACCTGTTTTTCAGCCACGGGGGCTACAGGACAGGGCCTCGTGAAAAAGAGGAACAGAAGCTTGAAATCTCCAGTCTCAGATCGGTTTGGGAGAAAGGGCGGAAGAGAGGAGAGTACCGGGCCAGGGAATAAGTAAGAGCAAGAGCCGCACTAGTTTCATCGTTGGGGCTGTTCGCCTTGGATCGAAAGCTTGTCTGTTCGTTAGCAGCTGCGATGCCAAGGTGGGCCCTTTGAAGGGTTCGTTAGGCAGACCCCGCTGGTTAGTAGTTACATCCTATGGGCAGTAGGGCACCAAAGGGGGCGGGGCACGGCTGACTGGATTTGGATACTAACTACGAAGTACCTGGGCCCGAAATTTCCCATCTCCTGGTATTTCACCATTTAAATGTTTGGTGACGACGACGACTTTTTCCGGGATAAGCTCATGAGTTGAGATATATACTATGTAGAAAAATTGATCTGAATTAGTCTCGGTCCCAGCAAATGTGAAAGTGACCGCGCCACTATATGTAATTGCGCAGAACATCGAGATATGTCGGCCTATCACAAGGACACGAGATGGAGTCATTCCGTATCGATACATCACGAACGGCTGTTCGTTTTCGAGTCTGGCGCCTAAATTAGATAGCTAGACATATGTAGAAATCGATCGGAGCGCCCTGATTCGAAGATTTTAGGTTGAAAGCCTAGAGTTGGGCACTTAGTCTCGGCGAGAGAAGTAACGATCTAGCAATTGGAATCCTGCCGCGAGACCATCCGACTCGCGAGGCTCCAAAATTACCAGGTGCTGCGGTTCAGGTAGCCTCAGCTTGTTTTTTCTTCGACATGTTGGCCTTGAGACTTCTTCCTGTTTCAATTCTCATGCTCACGTAAAACGGAACCGAAGTTCGACGCCTGCGACCGCTTGAAATCCGTAGCTGTAGGAGAAAACGACATATCCTCTTTCGAGAACCACAGGCTGCTGCAGACCCAAGAGTTATAGGGTGGAATACGTCTGTCTCGTGGCGTCTGCCTCCGCTGTCCTCGATTCCTGTCCTGCCGGTGGCTCCAACGGTAACCCCTCAGCAGCAGCAGCACCACCACCACCACCACCACCACCCACCCACCACTCTGGCAGCTGGCCCGCTTCCCTTGTTCCCGATCGAGGTTAGTGGATATCGCACCTGCAATGATCTGTCGAGCCCACGACGATTTCACCTTTTATATTCAGATGCTAACCTGATTCACACAGAGCCCGTACCTTCCAAGCTGATATCGAGCTTCGGTGGTCGTCAGCCCCTGTCGGAAAGGCAAAAGAGGGACAAGGCTTCGACCAGGCATCGAAAAGCACCATAGATATTTCTCTCCCGTGCGATTCTCAAGTGGTCAAACACCCACAAATCTACAATCCAGAAGAACCGCCACTTGGACGCGTGGGATCCATTCCAGCTCTTTCTCAATTAATTAAGCATACATATAGTTATTTGATATCTAGCGAGCAAATTAGGCCAGGGGACGCCAATAGCCCTGCAGACCATTTCGCCTCCACATAGTTAGATCAAGCCGCCAATCGCAATTTCAGAGACGCTCTAACTAACCCAGGAGCTTCCTTTCCTCTTACGACTACTACGGGCAGTGTGAATCGTCGCAGCTACTACAAAAATAATAACGTTGTCATGGCGGAACCAAACCTCTTTTCGGATTCACCCGAATCCCGTGATGTTTCGTCCTCACTTCTACCTATAATGCCCACTCCACCCCCGCCAGCTACCATTTCTGGTATGCCTGGCCCTGCAGACCAACATACCCCGTCGTTGTTCCAAAAGGACGTTTTTCTCGATTGGCATTCGAAGTTTGCATTCTCGCAGCCAATCAGATTAGGCTCCAAGGAAGTCATTCCAACGATCCAACTACTCGCGCCAGTCGGAAAATCAAACGACATCCCTACTGCGGTTGCGTCGCAAGAGCGACAAAGCTCAGTATCAGAAAAAGAACCCGAAGGATCAAGCATACCACTATCATCTTTTCCAGCGGTAGACCAACAGCAACAGCAGCCTTCTGGACCTATCATGGAGACACCTCATTTGGAAATGTATGAGCCTCATTCGGGTCTCATTGAGCTCGGTCGGTCACTATATACTGCAGCTCCGGAGCCTCAACAATCTGAGAGTATATTGAATAAGCCCAGGTTGCCCGAAAGGCGATCGGCTCCTATATCTTCTTCCAACATTAGTTCTAAACCCTTATTTACTTCATCAACTGCCCCCACCACCGCCGTCCAGCAGTTGGAAACGGATATACAACTTCTCGATGCTGGTGACGTCGAAGGTGAGAGTTTAGTCATTTATGGTAACCCCAAGCTTCAACAAGCAATATTATCAGGCGAGATGGATGCCCACACAATGATCGAACAAGCGCGTCACGAAGAAGAGAATGGAATACAAGTATTGGGCCCGCTGGTCACTAAAGCGGTGCTGCAAGGTAGCTACGATGTCGTCGTCCAGCTTATCCAGAGAAATATGGACTGTATCGACGTGGCGATACAAGTTGCAGAGGATAATGGGAAATTTGCCCTCGTAAAATATCTGGGTATGTTAAAAGAGTATTATAGAAGGCAGGGAGGCCCACCGGTTGGTGGTTATACACCACCAACTGGCCCTTCAAGGCCAGATTCATCTAGAACTCCAAGGAGATATAAGAAGATCGATGATGGTGATGAAGACGATCCATATGTAAAGAAGAGCAGGAAACTTGGGAGGGGAAACTTGGCCCCCTACCACCCGAGAGGTCTCAGAGGTCCTAGTCCCAGCAGCCAGAGTAGGCCCCAGGACGAAGATCTTATGGTGGACGAGGATGACTCCGAGGAGACATGGAAATTGCGAGCCATCTACCTGCTCATGCTTATGATCTTACTTTCTGAGACCACATCACCGGAGGGGACGAGCTGGGATAGCATGTCCACTAACTCTAGCTCACGCCAAAGCTCTCAAGCACCAGTGGATGGTGGAGATAATCACACAAATTCCGGTACAGCGAGCCGAATTACTCTCCCACCGGGAGGTGGTAGGCGTATGGGTTCGGATGGCAATAAAAAGAAAAGGGGGGGAGACGACGACCCCGAAGAGAACGAGGGAAACAGACGACAAAATCAAAGGCCACGAAGACCAAGTAGTCTTAGGACTCTAGGCAGACGATATGCCTGTCCGTTTGCGAAAGCACACCCAGACAATCATGTTACCTGCTGGACTATCAATCGTCAGAATTTGGCCGGAGTCAAGTACTTATCTCCTAACATATTTTTTTGAGTTCTTGAAGATGGGCTTGGGCTAATAAACTTCGACAGGGAACATTTGAAGAGATTCCATTTCGGCGGTACTCTGCCATCTGATATTCGAGCAGCGAGAACCTGGGACGATGTATTCGATTGCATTGCACCCGATTGGGGCAATCGACCGCGACCTAGCCCCTGTATGTGCTTATTGAGATTTGACCAAATAGACTTCGTAATTTTGCTAACTTTGAGTAGACGTCGATATGCTCGACATATTCCAACGTTCTGTCAGACCTTCCCAACCTTCCATGAGTTTGGCAACGGCTGAGAGTGCATCATCGCCATCGCAGCAATGGCCACACCTGCAACCACAGCCTCTCGTCCAACAGCATCAACTTCCACTTCGACACGTTCAACAGCGATTCCAGCCGCAGCAGCAAATTCTTCCACAAGAGCAACAACCCCGGCGAGCACAGATTCAACAGTCCTCGCTAGGTGTGACGGGGCCTAGTCTTATTCAGGACCCCCTCCAGGTTGCCCCGGTAGGAGGTTTGGACCCCGCTGGGGTGTTATCTCCAGAGGCTCTATACCCGATATATGGCGCCCCCAGTCTATTTTCAGATACAATTATGCAATCACAGCCACAGTTAGTGGGAGGAGCAGGGCCAGCTTCCCCACCATTGGCCAGTGTGACGACATTTGATGGAATGGGCGTTGCTTCAAACCCATATCCACAGCCTATGGGTACTACAAGCTTGAGCGCCTTGGGGCTCCCACCAACAACCCAACCACTGAGCTTGAATACGTATTCAGAAATTGATCTTGGAATGCCCGGTCTGTTCCGCGCTCTGGGTCCCCCGCATTTCAACGATCTATCTCCCCAAGAGCTTGCGGAGGGATTCAGGCATGCGAGCGACTTTTTCTTAAGAGAATACAATATCGATATTGCATCTGGTCGACCTGCAGGGGATGACTTTACCGAAATAATGAATGATATGGAGTCTCCAGCCCCTGTGACACATCTGGAGCCTGTTTTCGAATCCAGTCCCGAGTCTAGCTCCGCCATGACTACCGATACGATGCATGGTTTCTATCATCATCCATATCAGCCGCAACCTGCGGTCCGCCATGCCACACCGACATCATCCATCGTTTCCAACTCCACGCCCAGTCGCTCCGCTTCTTTGCCTTCAGGCTACCCTTCCACAACCACTAGCATGGCAGTCCATCCTCACATCCCCCAAACACTACCAGCAACCGCAGGAACCCCACTTATCTACAATACCCCGCCTAGCAATACCTCGGCAACAACTCCTGCCCACATATCCCACATCTCCTCTCCACAGAGCACCACCTCAACAAGGGAAAAGAAGTACCAACTCCTCATTTCACGCAAGCCCGCCATTCCAGGATCGACCGAAATCCCTGGCCATCGAAGCTTCACCTTCGACTCCTTCGAAGAGTTTAACGGATATTTCGATGGGTTCATGTATCAGGAGTTCACTGATCCGCAGTTTAATTGGCAGGAGTGGGAGTTGATGAATGGAGTCACCGGGGCGAGGTTGGCTGGAACGAACGCAGTCATCAAGGACTTAGATTTTACTTTCTTGGTGCACATGAATAATAGAGCAGCGTTCTACTTGGTAGCGAAGCAGTAAGATTCAGCTTCACTGGGAGAGGGGGACATCGGAGGTTTTTATACATTAAGAGAACTGAAACGAGCTCATGACCTACATCAATGTTTTCTTTATTGAACTTTATATAGACTACTGTTTTTTTGTTGGGAAGCATCTTTCTTTGAACGTTTATAATATAGCCACGCATTTTCATTTTCTGCTGTTTTTTATGGTGTCTTTTTTTATCTTTGTTGTTAGAATAGCTGCATTGCGGGACATGTGTATGCTTTATGACCTCAAGCTTTAAGCACCCATATAAATTGTTTATTTTATCCAGTAAAGGTTATAATATTGGACTCGCGTCGTATCTGATGCCTGAAGCCCTCCAGCGGAGGCCATGCACAACCATTCCGAGAAGGGAAATCTTCTTTTTGAGTAATCTAATCCTGTTTCGGGATACAACAAAGCCAACCAACGCACCCACGAGCGGGTCTGCCGACAACATGTCAAGGTTAGAGGTATTTGCCTGACCACGCACGAGATAAAGATGGAATTTATTTTCGAACCTCAGGTCCGATTTCTCCTACGGGCTAATCAAAATATGTACAGAAACCAGGTTCATGTCGTAGAATATATACACGAGTCCCTGATGTTTAGGTCGGTAACGGAGTTTCATCTAGGATGGATAAGAGGAGTCGATCCAAGAAACATCGTTGGCATATAGTTGGCTAGAGATCGCCCCCTCTGGTTAGCAAACTCGAAGTTTAGGGTCTGGAATATAAAATGAGATTCCTTACGCTTTTGTCAAAGAGACGGATGTTGAAGTAAGATACTTGCGTCCGCTGGTGCTGGCGCCAGCCCCGGTATTCTGATATTCATAGTAAAGTGGTGTGGCATTCGCTGCCATTTCAGTCCACCCTATCGTAGGCTGAGTTAGTAGTCCCATCTGAATGGCCTTCAAAACTCCTAGTTGCCTTTTGGATACATACCTTTTGCGGCAATGATATCTGAAAGCGAGCATCTCTGAAAGAGGACTCTGGAGAGAATCCTCCACGGTCGACCGAGGTAAACAGTCCCAGCGGCCAGTGAGACGCCAGAAGCCTTATCTACGCTGCAACTCTCAAAGACATACCAACTAGGATCTGATGAAGACTCTCGGCTAGTTGCAGTGATAGCACCAGGGCCATTGCTACGAATAGTACACTTATTAAACCATGCGCTAGCCTTTCCAAAGATGTAATCAACAGCGCCCTCAATATAGCAATTTGCAAAGTATTGGTAACCTGCGTCAGCAAATAAAGTATCTTGGTAACCGTAGAAGGAGCAGCCGTAGAAGCCACCCTTGACGGCTTTGGCTGATACAGCGACAGCTTGGGTGCCCTGACCGCGGAGATTACGGACATTGATGTTGTACATTCTGAAATTTGGCTGTTTGCTATCAATGCGCATCGTGGCAGAGTTATCAAGGCTGCCGGCGTCGTCGCCGGAGTTATGCTGGATCGTGACAGTATTACTACTGTAGGTATTGATGCTGCGGCACATAAATTGTCATTATTTGAGCTCGTATAACATTCGGAGACGAGAAAGATTTACTTGGTAGTGTAGCCCATGAGAGTAAGAGGGCCTTGGTAAGTGATCTCTACACGGCCATCGTAGGTTCCCTGATAGATGAAAATGGTTTTTGCAGTGGTGCCAGTACCAAGCGACGCCAATGCTGCCGCAAGACTGCTGAATTCGCCGGACTGAGTACTAGATTTCCTGACGACAATCGCTCCGCTAGGAGGAGAGGTACGAACTGGGCTAGCTGCACCGCCAGTGGTAGCCGCCGCGGCTTTGGTGGTCGTAGCAGCGGTGCCTGGTATACACTGAGAATACCATTCATTGGAATAGACACAAGTAGATCCGGAAGCGCAAGTCGTTGGTCCGGTCCATCCAGAGCTGCAATTGAGGAAAAGTTAAATTTGATGTTGTTTAATAGAGGCTATCTTCGTGAAGATGTATGCAAAAGTTGAAAGGGCTTACCCGCCGCATTGTCCCCATACTGCTGCCTGTGCAGCGACAAGTGGCACAACTGCTACAAGAGCAGCGAAAATCTTGTATTGCATGATAAAGCCCTAAAAGCACTCTAGAGGTATGGTTGTCTGTAATAACGTGAAGTCTAGATCTGTGTCTCCTTAGACCAACTTGGGTCATAGAATATACCAGCATACATAATTTGGAGATCTTATATAGTAAAACTCGTCCATCACCGGCTCTAGACCCTCCGTTGCAGCAATCCACATTGCGACTACCATAACGTCGATTCCGGAGATGCGGGGCCATGATCCTTTCAATTAATCGAATCCAATGAACGTATATCACAGAATTTCCAGAATAGGTGCCAAGGCGGTGGAAAATGGACCGTTTTCTCCTTCTATGAATAAAATTTTTCAAGGTAGTACTGGGGCCATGGTTCCGTTTAGGTTTACGATACGTTTGTTTCCTGGTAGCGGGTATCGGTTCCGCTGGTTGAACTGCCCCAGCAGCCGCAGACTAGGTTGGTGGCGACTAGGGTGGATAAATCTCATCATTATCCATGTATTGGCTCGAGGGACAGCATCGTGTCTTTTATAGCCGCATTCAACCGTTTTGCGAACTTATGGCAACGGCTCAAAAATACACCAACATCTGGCGAAAAAGGCTGAGCTGGTGGGTCCTATACGATGAACATGTATCTCGTCATATTTGTTATCTTTGGACCTGGATCTTCCAGCCCTATCTACAACCGTACCTACAAGAGACGACTAAAAGGTGGTGATGAGCCTTTAGGCTCGAGAAAGGGTAAAGGTAATACTAGTTACAATACATGTACCTCTACGAATCTCCCCATTTTATTATCGCAGGTGTATGCATCGTCCATGTAAGCCTTCAAAGGCGGAGGAAATTTGGCCTCAGATCCAGGCAGTTGATGCAAGGGGCGAAAATTACCTTATATAAATTTCAAATAGTGGCGTGCTCGGGATTTCTATGATCGGTGATGAAAGAAATTTGATTTGAAAAATTCTATCTATTGTGATATTAACTTTTGATCCGGCGTTGAGGAAATGATGATATACATGTTAAAAAATGACATCGTGACTATGAAAATAAAATACCAGTCACCGTCGATAGATCGCTGGCTGTGCAATCCGGACTGTCGACGATCGCAATCCCCATTCTACAGTCAGTTGGATTTTCGGTTGAACAAACTCTAGAACATAACCTTCCTCGTTTCACGTCCATGTTGAAGAAGCACGGTGGATAGCTACCGTCCATCGGCAGATTGACGGGTTGAACTTGACCATCAGTTGTTGGGTTAGCATTGCGACATGCCTCATTATTGAGATAAAACTGCACAACGTCGATTTGATAATCCCTGTTATCGAGCTTAACGGCCACGTCGGTTGGGATATCTTCCATCAAGCTGCCGAAGAATCCCGTATCCCTTAATCTAATGAGCCTGTAGCATAAGCCATTGATGAAGCGGGACCCTGCTGGTGAGCAAGCCTCCTGCGATTGAGCCGCAGTCTAGTTGTTTTCCTCTGGTAAGTAAATGGAAAAACCGTCTATATATTTAGAGGGTCACTTACATCAATAAAAACGAACCAGCCCTGGCTTTTAAGTGCACGAATAGCCAGTGCTTGTCGCTATCGTTTTAGTTAGAAAAATATGCTCGCACCAGATTCAGATCGACATTAGCGGAGTGGCTTACGATTTGTACGCCCCATCTAGAAACTTGAGCTGTGATCTGTTCGTCAACTTTTACGGTGGAAGGGATGAGGAATCTTCCACCAGAGAAATATCTCGCAACATCCGTTACCTCCATGTTGGAAGTTGGTGGGGAAATTCTAGAGAGCATCGATGTGTCCGATTCACCTCCAAATAGCGTTGACCCTAGGGTGCTGATCTGGCGCCGTGTGTTATCAAAAATCGTTCTCAAGAGGACGTCAACGTCTTGCTGAACATTGGCGCCAGGGTCTGCTGTCATCCTGGCCGATATTATGTTGAAAACACCACTTAGAACACCCAGGGATCCGCTAATAAGCGGGTGGCCTCCGGCTAATCCGGATGCGATGCCCAAGGCCCCGCTGACAACACCGAAGACATTGAATTCTGGTTCGGGTGGGGGCTGCCCAAAGTCCGCAATCACTGTGCTGATGCTGAGAATTTGATCGATCACTTCGGTTTGTAACGCAGCCTGTCAAAAATTCGCGTTAGTAATCTCGGCTGATCCAACGGTGTCTCGGAAAGAGGTCACGCAACACTATAAATATAATGAATCAAAGGTTTGGTATATTTACCATATAGCCTTGTAGGAGAGAGTGGGCTCTGCCTTGAGCTTCTTGAATGAGATAATACTGCGGCGGAGTGAAAAACATACACTGGGCCGAGTTAGGACGAGGGCAGTTTCCCGGTAGGAGATTGACGCAATCACGATTCGATGCCACCATGCCGTCCCCCGTGGTCATTCGATCTAGTTTATTTGCCCAATCCTTCGGTCCATTGATCTGAATGAAATTATCAAGGAAAAAAGCAGCACCGCTGATCGTCCATGTAGAAGAATCTTCAGGGTTTAAGCGGCAAATCTGCTCTGGAGTAAGCTGGGCGCCGATAATGCGCCCTTGAGGTACTGGTGTTGCAAATGCAACAGTAGATAAACATTGCAAAACAAAAGAAATTTTAAGTAAAGAATACATTCCGCGGTTTTATGACGAGAATAGTAAAACCTGGCGGCTTCTAAATATCCTTTCGAGTATGGTATTTCCATTTTTGAGAGTACGAGTACCCGAGACTCAATTTATACTGCCGTGCGCGTGGTAGTCTAGAACCTACTGTCGGGTAGGCGTTGATGTGTGTGGTATTATGGAAGGCTTGGCGCTGCTGGCAATGCTTAATCCGCCAAGCTGAGTCAGCCCGTGGGTTAAGGTGTGATTACAGATCATTACTGCACGTATTCATAACTCCCTGTTAAGGTCAATGGAGAACGGCTGAAGAAATTGCTATCTTTGGAAATTCAGGAGAGAAAAAAAGGGCAAGGCAGTTTTCGAACTTCGAGATTCTCCATACAAGCACCGTGCGCATGCGTGCAAATGCTAACCGACCGAATCACCAACATGACATGTACATGTGTATGTTCACTCATCATCTCATGTTGAGCCCTAGACTAAACTTGGAAGATTTGGTATGAAGTATTTCGAGAAACGTTGCTAACACTAGCTTATCAGATTATCAATTTTTGTGTGTCTCAGTAGCACCATTTGTCAGGCGAAACTTGGTGAGAATAGTGGAGGCTCGACGCCAAGACCGGTAAAGTCTTGGCAACAACTGGTCTCGTTGTGACCAGACAACTAATATCGTGAGTTCTAGAGATCGAGGTTATCTATTCTGAGAAGGGCAAAAATTTTCGTATGAGTTCCCGGCCGAGAATGGACCTCTAAGCTCTCCCAATTCATACGTCGATTTAAACCGTAGTTTACGAGAACGTAAATCAGCATCTTATTTAGATATTTGCATAGCATGACTCGTCATTCATTTTTTTCCCCCTTCAAGATCAAGAGATATCGCGAAGAGATCTTGAACATGAGTTAGCTTCCTCATCTGGAACCGCACTTGTCTCTAGCTTTGGCACTTATTATTATAATTAGAACCAGCTATGATGCATGCAGATAGTCGAAGTAGACTCAAAGAATACTCTGTGACCCGTTTTGGGTAGCTTGAGACATATCGTTATTATAGCCGCAGCTACTGAATGCCCGAACTTCGATACTGACAATTTTTTGTGGTCACTAAGCTTTTACAAAGACGTCAGATGAGAGCGGTTACATGTGTAGTCAAGTTACTGTAAGGCTGGTCTCGTTGGGTAAGGCTACTTAAGAGACCAGCCAGCTCAACCTTGCATGGCACTACTCTGAATGAATACGAGGTTTTGGATCGGATATTAATGCAACCACTTTAAAGAGGCTTTTTTCCTAGACGAACGAGTTATGACCAAATCATTGTTAGCCTTCAGGCACGACGCTTAAGGCAGAGATCCATTGGAGTTTTGCCAATATCTGGCTTGCAATTTGCAGACATAACTAGCATCACGGATATGAACTATCACAATCCAAGTTTATTCGCCATGCTATCAAACAGTGTCACTATTTTTTCCATACTCGGTTGACTTTGTGAGTATTTCCATTGACTCAAGTAGGAAATCAGACGGAAATAGGAACACTACACGTAACATCTTAATCTTTTATGGTTTGTGAGTAATTCGTCGTGAGTAAAATATAGGGTTATCAAGGGTCAACCGAAAAGCGATCCAATCTTTAAACTAGGCCAATAACAATTCCAAATTTCATATTAGCGTAGGCAATATCCCTCTCTTTGAGAGCTGAAGTGACTTTCTTGTCTGGCCCCGCCTTACCACCCTTCTCCCAGTCGCCAAGGACCTCTCCGGTACGCTGGTAGACAGTTGTCAAGTAGCTCTCACGTTGTTTTGGCAACTTAATGACCCCACCGTTTAGGATGTCATCACAAACTCCCTTGAAGTAAGGTGAGTCATTGATGAAATCTTTCAACTCCTCAGCTTCCTCGACTTCATGCATGAGCATTCGACCTGGAACCATGATGTCAGTATCCAATGGAAATACCATGGGCTTGCCCTCAAAGATGGTGGTACGCGAGACGGCTGGGGCCCGCATCTTCGGGAACTCCTTCCCGGAGATGATGATGAACTTTTCCGGATCATAACCGGCAACGAAAGATGGTGCGAAAATGCGAAAGTAGGCGGCAATGTTTTGGCGTTTATCATCGTAGAATTCTTTCGTGGATTCCCCTTCCAAGAGCTTGTCCAATGTCTCGGGGTCAAAAGTAGTCTCAAGGTGTTCTCGAGTCAACTCGTCGTAATCGATGTCAGGGAACGCGGCACCAGATCCCTCGGAAGTGACAGAAGCTGAAACAGGAATGGGTTTTCCAACACGGCGAAGATACATGTTGATTCTCTCAGCTGGTTCTGCTTCGTCTTTAGTCTTGCGGATGGAGAATTGCCACCAGCTCCCACCGTAGAAAACAGGTTCTGAGCGGAGAGGGGCACTGCTATTCATAGCGCCGATTCCACGGTGGAATTGGAACTCAACCGAGAAGCGAACTGGAGGAATGGTAGTCAAGTGCGGAACATTGATATCACCGGGGGCTGGTAGGCCATTTTCACCCGTCTGAGGAAGCGGCGTTGGGTCGTTGCGAAGCTCGACGCGGCGGGGACGGAAGATAAAACGATCAACATTGGGAACCTCATATTTGCAGCCTTCTGGAGAATCCATATTGACCGAGAAAGTAAGATGAAGCTTAGTATCGTCTAAGTCAGCATCCTCGACGCGGCGGCGGAGGCGAACGGCCTTGAAGATGGCATCAGCCAAGATGTTGGGATTGACAAGAGTGTTAGTTCCGAATAGAGTCTCTTTTCGGACTTGCTTCCAGTTAAACGGACTCATGTTGCAGTATTTCGTCTTCGAGCTGTTGAGAAGCTCGAAAAGAGGATACTGCTCTTCAATGACTTCAGGGGTGATATGGCTTGGGAGGACCCTATTTTCCTCTAGATGGCGAAGTGCCTTGCTATCTATTCCCAAGCGATCATAGTAGATGTTTCGAGCGAAGACCCACCGCTCGTACTCATGTCCGATGACAACTTTACAGTAACCAAGTTCCTTTTTCACATCGTCAGCCTGGAAGTCAGTGTAAATGAACCCGTCATAATTCAAGATTTCCACAATCCAGTCAACTGGAAGGATGCGCCAAGCCTTGATTCCAAGGTGAACTCCGTAGCGGGCCATATAGTGTTTGATGACAGGAAGAACGTGTGGCTCGACCCAGTCGCCGTAGAAATCATCCAAGGCGAAGTCGACGATGGCAGGAAGAGTTTCAGCCGATAGGCGAGACATGAAGCGGTCCAGGTACGAATGAAACCAGGTGATAAGGCCCCACTGAATGCAAACACCCATGATGGGGATGAGATTTTTGGCCTCATAATACTTATCACCCATGTTACCGTACAAACGATTGATAATGTGGTCGACGGCAGCCAAATCAACGAAAGCATCGACAGAATCCCAGTTGAAGGGATTGAAATTCTCGCCAAGCTGTGAAATAGCCTCTCGAAACATAGGAGCTTGGGACATGATGAGCTTATGAACCGTATAAGTCTTCGTGCCGTTGATGACCAACTTGATATCCGAAGCAAGCCCCATGCTGAGGCCCTGATATAAGAGGTAGTCTTTGAGCTCTCGGCCTTCCTCGGTCTCTCCGACTTTTTGACCCTCATGAATGTTAGAACTTGAGGGATACACCGATAGATAGTAGTTTCAAGCTGGTACATACGTGAGTCAGGTTCACCGCCCAGCTCAAAGATCTGACGAGGGGTTTTCATCCATGGAGGCCCACGCTTTTGTTCCTTTTCTTCCTTAGCTTGGTGAATAGTAACTGAATTCCGGAACCGTCCACCTTGGTCCGTCTGCTTCGGCTGGCGACTCATGATGATTGGGGCGGAATGGGATGAATGTTGAAGATTTTTGTTGATTGATCGAGATATGAGAGTGGAAAGGCCATTTTGATCGTGGGAGCATATTGTGCTATCAAAACTGCGAGCACGACGGTGCCGTAGATTGCGCATGATAAATATGGTATGTGAAAGCTTGAGATTGAGGTTGGCGGTTGACGGTTGACGGTTGACTGTTGACTGTTGAATTTGTAACGAGCAGAAGAGTGACATGTTCTTACAGAAGGCGTTGATAGAACCGAACTGCACTCATTGACTTTGGAATAAATTGCATTCCCTCGTCGATGGGTACCACTTTTGTTTAAGAAGAGCCCACAAAAATTATTATTTTCTTCCCTATCGCCTTTCTTCCTTAAAGTCTTTATCAAGCAAGCGCCAACCTGCAATCCCCAGATCCCACTAACATCATCATTACTATCACCACAGCGAATAGTAAGTTCCCCATTGCAAAACTCCTACATAGTATGATCTTCCTTGAATTGTGCGGGAGCTTTCAATGCAGCACGGCATTCGATGACTACTGCTCCTCGGCTATTGTAGAGATCTAGAGTCGTCCATTCCTCATTATAGATCAAGGTTCACTTTATTCATCGTCAGCTTGGGCCTAGGATGGCCTTGTTATAAAGGCCCAATATATATCTGCCAAATACGGTTACTGACATCAGTCTTGGTATATTAGAATCCCTATTGCCTGAAGTTTGCCTTAATAAGCGGTTCCAACCCTCGAGAGTAAGTCTCTGCCCTTCAAATATATCGCCACTGGTTTTGGAAATGTTCATTGACAACCATACTTCGATAGTGGACCGCAAGGATTCTTCAATTTCACCTCCTCTTTGTCGTTCTGCCCGGGGCTCTGGGATATCATCTCCTTGCGAGATATGTCTTAGGCCCCACAAAAGAGCAGAATGTCGCTTCAAACTCGCCGCTAGTTGCGGTATTTGCTACCGCAACAATCACACCACGGAAGCCTGTTTCTACAAGGGTGTCTCCGACCCCTCTAAGATCCGAAAGCTCACAGCATGTCCGAACTGCGGAAGGGTCGGACATGCGCCGCGGGACTGCTGGGAGCTTAAGGAAAACTACTCGCGGCGCCCTGGCGGGTTTCATCGTTACATCCCGCAGCCGCCGTGTAAGTCGGGGCCATTTATGCTACCGCCACGGCCCGGGGCGTCGCAAGTAGTTGCGGAGACGTCCGAAAGGACTAGTAATGCGAGGGAGGAGAATTTGCTGCTCCTGAGCTTGGAGGAGGAGCCCTCATCCTCTTCATCCTCATCTACCAAGAGCAAGCCGGCTCGTAAGTGTATCCTGCCATCCCTTGGTGCTTCCGAATTGCTTCACTCCCAGCTATAGATTCATGAAGATCACGCTAACGTTGTTTAATAGTGCCTTTGAGCTTGGCAGATAAGACGCTCTTGGATTTGAGCGACGAGGAGTTTGAGGCCTCTAAATCCGGTTCGCCGGCACAGGAAGTTGCCTCTCGAGCTGAGGCCGGGCCAGGCGGCTGTGGCCTGCCTTGCAGACCCGCTGCGTTATTAGTTGACGTCGGCGGCTCTGCTGAGGCTGGGCCACAGCCGCCTAGGGCATCCTCACCACAGAGTGAGGTGCTCGTCGGCCCAGTTCTCTCGGGTGGTAATTCCCCGATCAAAGGGACACGGAAACGTGTCTCCTTTGCATCGACTGTGCCTTTGGGGATGGAAAACCCCACTATTAAACCCGTCTGCTTGGGCGACGGTAAACCCCAAGAGGGGGAAGCAGACCCCTATAACAAGCTTGTCACACCAGACAGTGACGTTAAAAGCCTGTTTGGTGGGGAGAAGGACAACTCCTCAAACAAAAACACCACTCTCGCTACATTGTCCGGGGTGTTGGCGACCGAGGGGATGGTTGGCTCTAATACGGCCGGGGGTGTTGTTGTTACTAGTGGTCAGTCGGATGCTAGAGAGGTTCATGCGGATTTCTCTGACGTCTGGACTGCGTCAATTGACTACCAGTGGCACATATCCTCCGACTGGAACGACTTCGATCAGCTCGAGGTTCTCGAGTCACCGATCTCAGTACATCTGAGAAACGGAGAAACCTTGGTTGCCACTCACGGCGGCGCCTGTCGTTCCCACTTTCGAGTGGGTTCGAAAATCAAGGGATTCAACATGACTGACGCCCTTTATCTTCCCAAGTTCGACGGCAAAGTCATTGCGCTTTGGCGTCTTGCAGCTTCGGGGTTCAAGATAGAGGTTTGCGAGGATCATGTCGACATCTCTATGGGAGGTGCTCTTGGGGCGCAGGCCCTGAGAGTTGGTGATAGGTTCGTTTTCACGTCAGCAGAGGAGATGGAGGAGAAGAGAGTGTGGGAGGAGTCGTTGAGAGTGGACGGGGTGTCGGGGTTCAAGAAGATAGTGCGGAAGAGCAGGGAGGAGAGAATGAGAGAGAGAGAAAGAAGAGAGAAGGAGTAAGAGAAGGAAAGAAAAGAGCAGGAGGTAAGAGAAGGCGAGGAAGAGGAGGACAAGGAAGGGGGAGAACAGGAAGAGTAGGGGGTGAAGTGTGAGTCGGTCGGGGGCAGGCGTGGATGGTAATGGCCGGGAGGGGTCCGTGAGCAGCAAATAGTTTGGCGGGATACGGGCTGGGTTACAGATTTTATACAAGATCATGAATCATGCGCCCTCCCTTTTGGTCATTCTCTATGGGACTAATTCTCATTTATTCATGGTCTAGACTGTTTGGAAGGCGGTTACAATGCGCGAGCGCAAGAGATATGGGGTTTGTTGCATTTTATGCGTTGCTTCGATGTTGCCGTCAGTTTTGGTCACACAGACGACATCAACGACTTCAATTCACCGCGAGATATCCGGGTTCACTCGGAACTCCCCAAGGCATCTTTCTCGAGACTTCTAGGCTCCATACTATCGCAGGCCAGGCTCCATATTCCTTGATTTTGCTAGAGGCGTCTTATAGGAGTTGGGAGACAGGATGATTGTTTGAAGCTGGGCGCGTCGATGGCGGTTTCGAGCACGCGAACCTCTTAATCGAGTCTCGACGTACGACCAGTGCGTATAAAGTTCTTACATTCTCGCATTCCCTCAACACCAACATTCGTATATGTTTCTATCATCAATTTCATACATCCACTTTCAAATTCGCCACGAAGGCACCGGCGTCTTTCATAGCTTCAAAGACATCAGGAATGTCGTCGCCGGAACCTTCTTCAAAGAGAGTCAAACTCTCATCTTCCTCATCGCTAAATCGCGATATTTCCCCGCCACCACTTCGCCGTCAAGCAAATGCAACAGTTATTTCTGCTAGTACGAATTCGGGCGCTATAGCTACTTCCAGCTCCGTTGCCGAATCCAACATAGCGGGAGTACCCGCTCAGAACTCTGCAACCCCGAATACTTCCAATCTCATTATATCCTCACCATTCAAACTCACACACATCACAAATCTCCCGGCCAACAAAAACATTGAAACAATCACAATTTCAGATATTCTTGGAAACCCTCTTATACGCGAAATATGGTCCTTCAACTTTATGCACGACCTCGAATGGATGGTATCTCATCTCGACGAAGATGTAGCGAAGAATATTCAGCTCAAGATTGTTCATGGTAACTGGAGGAAGGATGATGTGCGACGAAAGGCTATGGAAGAGGAGAAAGACAAACTAGTAGACCCGAATAGCTCTGATGGAGGGTATAAAATCGAATTGATCACTGCATACATGCCAGATCCATTTGGGACGCATCACACTAAGATGCTAGTGTTGTTCTATCACGACGATACGGCGGAGGTAGTAATACATACCGCGAATATGATACCTTGGGATTGGTCAAATATGACACAGGCAGTTTGGCGATCTCCCAAACTTCCTTTACTCGCAGATGATAGTTTTGAGCGGAAAGAAGGGGTAGGGTATACCTTCAAGGAAGCTTTCATGGCATACATTGGGGCATATGGATCTCGAACCAAGAATTTAATGGAACAGGTGAAAAAGTATGATTTTAGAGATGTGAGAGCTATTTTCGTTGGGCACGTTCCAGGCGATCATATGGTTAATGGACCTGAGAACAAGCTATTCGGGTGGGGCAAGGTCAAGAGAGTTCTGGCCAGGATTGGAAGAGGCGGTGGGCATGGAATCAATAAAGCTGGAAGGGTGATCTGTGCCACGAAGGGAGGCGGAGAGATCGCGATGCAGGTAGGACTGAATTGACTCCAGCGTCACAGATGTCTCTGCTTGAATTTAGACTTACGCCAAGGGCAATCAATAGTGCTCATCCGTCGCAACATTAGGGGAAACGTATTTTGACAGTGTCCTCTATCCTACTTTCTCGACATGTCGGCCAGGCGGGGGACAGCTGAACGCCTTTGAAGCATTACGAACCCCAACTTCATCTTCGTCGTCAGTATCACCTCGATCTTCCAGCCGTCCGAATTTCGCACTCGTATTCCCTACTGTTGAGAACGTTCGAACCTCAGTTCTTGGATGGGATGGTGGCAACTCAATATTCATGAAGTCGCAAAAGCCTGCCGATAAGGCGCAAATAAAATACGTAAGGCCGATGTTAAGGGTATGGGGCCAATCGCCGATTGGACTATCCACAGATGTTTCAGTCGAGGCAGAAAGAGGGAAAGCTACGCCACACATCAAGACATACAACTTCTTTTCGCCGCCTAGGATCGATATCAAAGATAGCGAGGCCAGGGATGGCGAGGATGGGACTGAGAAAATTGTAGCTATGGATTGGGCGATGATTACATCCGCAAACCTGAGTAAGCAGGCCTGGGGGAATCCAATAAGGGGGGGTAGAAACGCGGGGACGAGCAAAATACAATCTTACGAGGTTGGGGTCTTAGTACATCCGGGGCTGTGGAAGGATCTCTTAGAAAATGAAACAGGAACCGTGGCCATGACAGCCGTTGGTGGCAAAGATTGGCCTGCCGGCGACGGACAGAGAATCCAGAATTATTCTGTTTCAGAAAGTATGGATGGAAAGTGGGCTTCAGTAGTCGTTGGCATTAGGTTGGCATATGATTATCCTTTGAGAGCTTACGCAGATGGCGACCAACCATGGTGTCAGGATATGACGCATGCTGAAAAGGATTGGAAAGGCATCACCTGGCCGCCGAAGTGGGAAGAAAGACTTAGGGCCGCAATGGGGGTGTTTCCTGGAGATGGAAACGAAGAGGACGAGTAGTTCCCCGTATTTCTCTAGCGTAGTCGAGAACCACCCAAACACGAACTGTCCCTGATGGGATAAATTTAGATATATTACCCGAACATCTTTTCATGGGCAATCTTTTGGTACATTACATGAAGACACCCTAGGTCTTAGGTGCGGCTCTGATGAATACTAGTGCCCCGATCAGTTGACATCAAGCAGACCCGCCCTGGCCAAGCCGCACATCTAACTTAGCCTAAAAAATTTCTCGGAGATGTAGGCGCCCCTGGTCAGTTCATATCGTAGACTTTGATGGTCAAAAGCCGGTCCACGACCAAGATATTATTGCGACACAGGAATCCGCATCTGAAGGCCTGGTGGCAAGGAAATTGTAGCCGACGCTTTCTGATTGGCTGTTTCCAGAGTTCGAGCGTGCGCTATTGGTCGTTGTTTCCCATCCGACAACCCACATTAGCATGATCCTGGGAGCGGTACCACCCAGATTCCCTTGAAGGGGCTGTAAGGAAGGACACCATTTAATGATGTAACAGCTTGCACGACTCTACAATCGAAACGAACTTAAAAATGCTACCATGCTCCATGGACCCGTATAGGCTGAGTAACAAAAACGCTCAAACAAATAATACAACTTTGCCATAACCCTTTAAGCTTTTGCGTCATTCGAATTCATCTATCTATCCTGTGCGAGCGGCCTTGACGGCGTGTTTTGGGCTGAGTCTCAGATCGCACCCACAATGCCGCCGACAGTGTTTTGTGGCAGGGTCGTGAAGACGTCGAAGGTGACCAGTACCAGGACCTGCCCAAATGACCTCGTTAAACGACCACACTGGCTGCAACTACTTGGAAAGTACAATCATGAAATCAAATATTACTATCTCCACCTTCGATACACCCGTATGCAGGTCTACGAGATCATGGAAATAATCTTCAAGATTGGTGCAACATGAGTAGAGGATGTCGTGAGGGTTTGTCGGTGAGCAGACCGCTGACATACAATACACAAACTAAAATTATTTTTATTACAGTCCCAAAGATTACCAATACTTTTTGAATCAGCCGGAGTTCCAAAAAACCTAACAGACACGGAATGGCACCTACTAGCACCATACTACTTTGCTTGTGCCGCTCTCAATATACAGATCGCTGTAAAGCTAAACGATGCGTATATTATCGAGTCAGACACCGTGAGGAAAGAAATTGGCAGACATGTTCTCCCAAGTCGCTCGGCGGAAATGACAAAAGGTAGCTTACTAACTTATAGTACAACCCTAACGCTTTAGGATTTTGCAGCTGATTTCGAAAATAGATATTGCCCTAGTGGATCTAGGTCGACCATATAAATTTGGAAGAATAACAGCCTTTAATCCTGCGGAAATTGGAACTCACCAGTCGATCCCACGTTCGATTATTATAAGACTTCCATGCGGTAGACTTGTGCAATATCTTCTACGCGCGTGTCTAAGGTAGCACAAGAAACGGGCCAGATATTTGGCGATTTGGTAGAAAGCAGTCTATTTCGGTATACCCGGAGGCTTATTTACCTGGTTTCCAATAATATCTTAAGTTGGGCTGAGCTGGATGGTATTCTAGATGAATTATATCTCCCACCAGAGCCTCCCAGATCACAGGACCAGAATGCTACATCTCAGGTCAGCCATTTTTCATCTAGCAGAGAAGGCAAAATTCTCAGCGTGCGGCAATTCCTCAAAGCGCTGCTAGAGATGACAACAGTATCAGTAAAGTTCTTCGCAGAGAGCTTGATGCCACTACTTATTATCCGTCGCGATGAGGATCTTATCGGGCATATTTTTCGGACATATGGTGCTGAATCTATCGCCGTCAAGTGGTACATTGGTCTTTTCGAGATCGACTCGAAACAGAATATGGGGTACTTCTTCACAGGAAAGTCCGACCCGATGTGTTTCTACCAAAAGTACAGCCTACATTCATGTGGGTTTGATTACTATAAACACGTAAGGGCCTTCCTCATAGAAGGCGTCCGGTTGTACCAGCCGGTCGCGCTCACAAAACAAGAAGCGGTGGCACTCGTCGCTTGTGCCGTTCAAGGGGGGGTAGTCACTCTGAATTCAATGTCACGGATGTTACCCCCTAAAGTCTCCCTAGCAAAGATTGAGGAGCGGTATGAGCGGGTATACGGTATATCTGTTTTGGAGTCAAAATCGCTGTATACTACTCAGCAGCTCCTAAATTTTGGATTCCGGAGAAATATCCATATTCTGGCGATGGAGGCGGTCGTTAAAAACAACTTTGAAGATGCTGTCCTTTTAGTTCCTCGAACCAAACTAAATTTATCTGCCGAGCAAATGGAACTCTTGGAGCTTGGAAGACTTTCTTCCAGCTATGGAAATATCTGGGATATTCTTGGGGAGGATCGCTTCAGCGAGCTTGTTCGCCAAGTCAAGGAGGAATCAGCTGATCACGCCTGCGGGCGCAGTCTTTTCCATATTCAGGATCTCATTCCAATATCATTTTATTTAAGAAATGGCGAGCTCAAAGACTTCATTTTGGGCTTTTTCGGTACTCATTTGGATCCAAACGGCCACTGCGCTGGGTCCTTGCTGTGGAGCTCGGTCTTCGTTTATTTGTTCAAGGATCCATCGGAATTTTGTATTCGCCTTTTTAAAAAAAGCGAACGGATAAGTGACCGAGCTAATGACGAAGAAATGGCGAATTGGGCTTGCACTATTCTCGAGTCAATAACCTAGCTTACAGGGTGGAAATACCATGATTACGAAACCTTTCGAGGTAAATCTCTCCAAAGTTGGCTTGATTCTAGTATACGGGCAGCCAACCGGCGCAAAATTCGATTCCTCGTTCAGTTTGGTGCAGACGTCAACAGACTCAACGAATTGGGCGAGGCTCCTATTATCACTGCATTGCTGAAGGGAAAAGATACTGGACTTGAAAGGACAGCGGACGAAATGAGGGACGAGATTGATATATTTCTTCAACTCTTAGCAGCAGGGGCCAATATTAAATGCTTAGACAAATTTCAAACTTCGACGGAGGGCGTTTCGAATCAACTTGATCCGGATTTTTTGGAAGCAGTGCAAAAAAAAGACACATCTCGGATTGGAAACCTGTGGGATAACCGATTCCGCCGCGAGAGCGAAGTTGGCGACACCGAGCCCCAAATGAGCGTCGCTATGGATTCCGTGGTCGACCAGAGCTTTCCCAGATCTGAGAACCATTCTTATGAGCCTCTTCAGATTCACACTTTAACGTTATTATGCACCTCAAGCTGTTTGACAAAGCAACAGGGCGCTTCGTTACGTATTAAAGGAGCCTAGTATCTATCCGACCTAAAGGACCATGTTTTCGATCTATTGAGAAGCTCATTTCTTCGGGATCAAACAGATTATGAGCGTCAGAGGTGTGTGGAACACATCCTAATGTTCCTCAAGGAATCAAGAAGATGGGAAGAAGCACAGATAAAGCCCGTGATACCCGACGGATGGAGAATACTCCAATTACGATGCTCCAATACCTCGCGGACTTTGGTGATCCCCACCTTTTATATGCCTTCTTCGAATACTGGCCGGAGGAGGCGAAAGCTCAGATATCTCAAACTTACTCATCGCCCTCGCCGCTGCAACTCGCTGCCGCTAATAACCGGTTCGAATGCGTCATATTCCTAGTTAATAAGGGGGCTAGTCCTCAGGAGCCTGTTTCCTACTCCTTCTGGACCACCGAGGATGATAATTCTCGTGTGGTGAATTTGCTAGGAGGCGGCCGGACAGCGCTATACTACGCTGTCGTGCATGGAAACTTCGAAATGGGTCAGTATCTTGTCGAACGCTCGCGCTTTGCCGATATACACGCTCGCATTTATGAGCCTTCACACTCCAGAATAATGTCACGTAAAATGAGGTGGTTTGTCCAATATAAGGGACAAGATGGCTCCTCCATCCTCGAGAGGGCCGTTATGCTGGGTCGAATAGACTTCGTCGGCCTATTTCTTAATTTCGATATAAATGCTAGGAGCCATGCCCTCGAAGCAGCAACAAAATATCGCCAACGGCAGGTAGCTGGCTGGATTCACAATTTTTGGGGAGGAGTACTACCTGCGCCTGCTATGGAGTCAGATAAATCTGACAGCCGAACTGGAAGCAAAACTTTGAAACGCGTAAATAGCGTGGGTACGTATCACTCCTGTCCAATTTACTGCTTATTAGGGTTGCTAACCATTGCATGATTATATAAATAGTAGAGTTGCCCCCACTGAGAGCAATTCTGCCCAAGATCCAGATATCTGCAGAGCAGATGTACTCTCTTGCGTACTGATTTCGTCAATAATTAATATCTTATTGTATTAGGAGTTGGGTCCGTTGGTGCTGTGTCTTTCGAAAGGACAGGATTTAGGCGCTGCTGTGCTAGCGTTCAAAGGGTGTGATGCTAGCTTTGGAGTTTTGGCTGCCAAGGACTTTTGAAATAGATTTCTACATCCGGCGATGATGTATCTGCATTATAGATTTTTTTGATCTCTGGGATTGGAGTTGGGATTTCTTGAAGTTTGTTTACCGGCGTCACAGATACGGAATTGATATTGTGATAGCTAAATTGTTGGATTTCTACAACGCCGGTAGTATGGGCTTGTGAAGTGCTATCTTCTATTCGAAAATTGCCCCTTGCTTTATATTGTCTATCGGATGTAACGTATTGTACAATTTTTTCTCTGTAATAATTCGATAATTATGGGTATAAATCATCATCAGCATTTTGTACCGGGCAAGGCTTTCACGCTCAGGTGTTGTTGGATATCGCTATAAATTGTAGAGTTAGCTTTCCAGAAGATTATTCCTTCGAGTACTATAATGATTAAATTCAAGATTTCAAAGTCTTCTTGCATCTAACCCTGACGACTAGAGCTACTTCCGACTTTTGGCTAAACCAAATTTCAATCAACACGACAGGATGAAGGGCAGGTGCGAGATGAAGATGTGTTGAAGAGTTGTATTATTACGTAAGCACTATCCGCCGCGAATCAGATGCAGATCAGAACACCGATGAGGAGGTATAATTCATCCAATTAATTTCATTCCGCTTCTGAGTCTATATATAGTTCATGAAGGCAACCTGAGCCTCGTATTGCCTTCTTGATAAATCATTTCGCAGCCTAGTCTTATCTTCATTTTGGACTGAACGGCGAACGACGACCCATCGAGTCACCAGACAGAAAGTGAACCGAGATGCTATCAAAATCGGATTCGGGTATGGTATCAAATGCTGTGCCCTCAAAAAAAGTCAAGACAGAGTCTAAAAGAATAACGAACCATCGCTGGCTATGTAAAAACTCTCAGATTACGCTAGATGTGACTCATGTGACACCCAAATCTAGCAAAGAGGTATATGGTTCCTTCCGCTTTCTCATGAAAGAAAGTTTGATTGATTATCAGCGTCTAGTTCACATCGGATTATGAAAATAAATATTTTCCATTCCCCAGTCTATCAAGTTTTGAGAACCTTAACTCTCTTTGTAAGCTTTGTCATAATGCGTTCCACCAAAATCATCCATTCTTTTCTGTTGTTCCAACGGATCTAGATTATTTCATCGATTTCGAGGAAGAAGATTTTAATTGAAGGTCATCGGTTATGACTATCCTACACAGTAATTTTCGGTGTATAGTCCAAACTGGGGAGATGTATAGGAGGCATATGGAGATCTAAGAAGATAGAGTTGCAGAAAGCCTTAATTAAGGTGATCGAAAAAAATGACCTACAAAATAAGAATGAAAAGTTTGCGAATGAGTCCGCCAATTTTGTGGGAGGGCTATATGATGTTTATATAAGGGTACATTATTTTCTTTTCGGTGAGATCCTGCTTGGGAAACTTCTTAACGCTCAGCATCGGGACTAGCACGGCAGTCCTACTGCCATGATCATGGACGCCATCCGAAATTTAGCCCGCGATTATGGTTGGCAATTGGATGAAGGTGGGCCAGCTGTTCAAAAGCCAATTGAACGAAATCCAGTATCTATGGTCCCGAAAACCGGAAGCCAAAGCAGTACATCTGTCGAAGCTCCCAGTTCTACCGAATCTAGGGTCTCCATCATCACCTTCAATAGTAAATAAAGCGATCTCTAGCTAAACCCAAGAAGCTGAGAATCAGGGAAGCCAACTAACCCGTTTGGGGTTTCCTGGGTTAACTCCATTAAATATGGGTTCTCGTCATCAAATAAGCACAATTCATCACAAGGGTTCTTGGCAATGGGGTCCAGTATCATGCCCAAACGATGCAATCTCATTGCTCGATATTGTCAAAGAGCGATCTAGAGCCCGCAGGCTATCGCGGGGCAGCCAAATCATGTATTTCACATACTAAGACCAATCTGAACACCCAGCATCATCAAGTCGGCCTGCTTCTATTGAATTTTGTTACGATGCTATCAATTCCCCTATTAAAATATTTTTGTCAAAGCAACAAGTTTAATAACCAAGAGGTTTTCATTCTGCCTCCCTTACGCGCAGGGTAGAATTATCGTTAGCATCATCATTCATGTATACCCTAAGCCCTTAAATTAACACATGCATCTCGAGCCCGTACTCGTAAGCTCAGAACACGCCAGCATTAATGGACCTTGAACTGCCAAGCCTGAGGCCATAAGCTCTTCGTTGTTCTGAATGCGTCACCCGGTAGGGTTACAATTCGACAATGCCATATTCTATAAAGATTTACGATTTTTAATATATCTGAGATTCCACCTACTTACCCGCATTTTTAGATGGGGACCAGGGATTGAGAAATACGGTCATCTCGATCGTTTAAAACCACAAGCCTAAAATTCAGAGGCTGTCAGAGACGAGGAACAATAGCCCGCCAAGGAAATTTCTGCCGACAGTAGGTGCCAAGTCCAAGTATCCTTGCGCATGAGGCTCGGAACCCCTCAACCGACAGAGGAATCGACGATGGAAAACTCTGAGGCTGTGAATCGTGCCAATGCACAAAGGCAAGGGATTACGGGCGAGCATGCAGACTCACCTGCATTTCGATCTATTTTTGAGGACATCGATGCTCTGAAACTTGGCAGGACGGAAATGAAGGCACGATACAGCGGAAGTCAAAAAAAGGCCTAAGGTGATCTCGTACTCGCCTGTTCGCTCATTCACCTGCACGGTTCAGCGAGTGCTAGGATGCATCACGGCGAACGAATTTATCCCCACCCGCTGCCAAATCTGCGGTGGTCCAGCTTTTGCAGCCTTTAAATAACATTAGCCTCCCGCCCCGATCTTTGAAAAAGATGCAGCCGCCATTCCCAGTCACTCCTACGTCGGGTTCACTGACGGGGAGACCTGTTTCAAAATTCCTCCCACCGTGACCTTAGCAGAGTCAACAGAATATCCCGCCGGACTTCAATAACGGGTCTAAGGAAGTGTAAAGAGGACGGAATATTGGGGAATCCAACGATGCATTTGTCTGTAGTTTCGGCGTTGCTCCTGTGCCTCGCGACAACACAGTTTACGGCATCCGTCAGCGCGATAAAGGCAACAAGCTTAAAACTGCGATCGAATCCAAACGTGGATTTGAAGTTGACGAAGAGGGATTACATCTCGACAACATTCCGGCCGAATGTACGCTCCGAATTCACGAATTCATAAAATGCTCCACTCGATGCCAAGAAAGGATGACAAAGTTAGAGGTCGACGCTAACCGATGTGCTCCGACATAGAACGAAACCGTTTTTGGCTTCTACGTCGATGTGCTTGTCGGTATGGAGTATCCGATTACCCTGCGGAATGACAATTTCGTGTCCCCTGGAATAGTCTTGCTGATCTGGTGGAGCAGGCACGCCGCCGCAGTTTTTCTCCTTAGCGTTCAGCACGAGTTCGACAACATGGCTCCCGTCACCAAGGAACATTACCGCAAAGCGATTTTGTGACACTGATGCCACAGGAAATCCTTTCTGGTCCTGCTACTACGACAGCTTTTGTAAGTAAAAATTGTGATGCAGGAGAGGGCGTAGAACTTGGAGAGTGTCGCTGATTAGTATAATCGTATAACCAGACCAACCCAATAAGTCAACAACCTATAAGCCAAAGCGGGGTGTCTTGGATAACTTCTACGGCACAGGCTTATTTGTAAGTTTCGACATAAATTCATTCTGCTCCCACTTCCTTAAAATAGTGGCAACCTTCGAAACCAAATACTCATGAAGTTACCTTTTAGGCCAAAGGCACCTGGGGTTCAGATGTCTTCAAAATCAATCAGCTCACTATCCCAGAGGTCTCCTTCGGACTTGCTAGCAACTTCACAAGTGCGGCCGAGCTCGGCCTAGGTGTCGACTTTGCCCGGACTTTTTCTCCGTACCCCTCATTACCGGAAGTCATGGTGTCAGAGGGCGTGATAAACTCGATACTCTACAGCATCTATATCAACGACATCCGAAACGATGGAGGAGAGATCTTCTTTGGAGCAATCGATGAAGCCAAGTACGAGGGGACGCTTACTACCTTTAAAAGCGATAGTGTCGGAAGAGTCACTGTTAAAGGCGTGTATTGGGTTGACCCGGATGGAACCAACTCCACTCTCGTCGACTCTGGGGAGATTATAACAAATGATGTAGCGGAAATTCAGCTGGGTACTCCGTGAGTTTTATGCATAGATATCTGCGACAATCGCAAACGGTGTAGCACTGACAAGCAGGGGGAAAATAGGTCATTGTGGGTACCTAATGATGTTTACCGGCGGCTTATCAACAGCATCCCCGCCTTAACATACGCGACAGCATACGAGGCCTATATTGTCGATTGCGCGATTGACGATGCCGATCTGGGAACCGTCCAGTTCGACCTTGGAGACACTATCATTTCAGTACACACAAGACAAATTTTGGTGGAATACCCAACCGGAAGTGGAACCTGTGTGTTTACACTCTACCAGACTGAAAAGGCGCAAATAGACAGCCCGGATTACCTCTTAGGAACACCATTTCTACGGTAAGCTTCGTTACCGAAGACTCGGGAATCGCATATAGCTGATTATGCGGGGTATTTAGATCCGCGTATACGGTCTTCGACTATACTAATAACAAAACTTCCGTTGCGCAATCCGTATTCAACTCAACTTCGTCAACTTTGCGCGAGGTACCGGAAGGGGGTATTGAGGCCATGCCCCAAAGGTCGGGTAATCCGTCTTCAGGCACCCCCACGAACACCCCCAGCGCGACCCCCTCAAGTGATCCCAATGCAGGCAACTCTCCTTCTCCTACGGTTTCGGTCGTCTCTAGCCAGGAGGATAAGGCTGGTGTTCCTGTAGCAGCTATTGTCGGCGGTACACTTGGCGGAGTTGCAGCGCTTATCATTGCAGGTGTCATCATTTGGCTCGTAATGACAAGAAAAAAGAAAAAGACCGAATCCGACATGCCTTTCCCACCAAATCAAGAATCTCAACCAACAGCTCAGAATACGGGCGACCCACCACCAATAATGGTAGGATATAAACCTACTGTGACCACTGCACAACATGGGTATCCTTTCCCTTCAGGCCAACCTTCGCAAATGCCACCGCAAAATGTAGTTTCGCCTCCGACAAGTTACCAGGAGAACTGGGGTAGCATAGGCTTTGCGGGCCGAACCTCAGGCGATGGAAGACCTGTGAGTGTTGTTAGTGGAAGCACGGTGGGTGGCTATGGGCAGGATCTGTCGAGTTATGGTGGGCACCCGGGACAGAGTGGGCAGAACGGTATGCCGTCGCCTCCGCTGAATGCCACTGGTGTCTACGGAAGCTATGGGTACAACGGATATAATCAGTATTAGCTGATCTAAACCGGATTGAACGGACTTGGAAATCTCCTAGAATGTTGAAGGTATTTTCATTACCTAATATGTTTTAATATACCTATTTTGAAGCCAGCTTTCTCTTCAATAATTATAGTTAGTCTCTAATGCTATGTAAGTAAAAAGAATTTCGAGTAATAACAAATATGGTGGGTGTCGGGTTGAACATTCACTCATCGATGCTGATTATATAGAATACTTTCAATGTTATCAGCTTGATTTAGGGTTGCCAATTGCCAGTAATTGAATTGCTTCAATTTCCATCTCCTACATACAAAGCATTCGGGCCGCGGGAACCTGGATTCATAAAGCGTACACCAAAGTTATTTGTTTTCTATCATGTAATTTCCAAAAAAAAAAAAGGAAGCAAAGAAAGAAACAAAGAAACAATTATATGTACATACGGCAAATCTCCGC
The DNA here is from genome assembly GCA_036971165.1 of Arthrobotrys iridis. NCBI lineage: Eukaryota > Fungi > Ascomycota > Orbiliomycetes > Orbiliales > Orbiliaceae > Arthrobotrys > Arthrobotrys iridis. The sequence continues at coordinate 836,563 of JAJTTS010000008.1, read as the reverse complement.
GTCCCGCTCACGAATAGGGGACATTTAGGTCGTTCAAATACACTGAGTGTAGATATTTACAGTATTTACATATAAAGAAGAGGAAATTCAACTCGGCCTCGTCAATCAGAGAGACCCTTGGTATCCTTACGTCTTTTTGTTCTATTTACGGAGTCGCTCCGGTAATGGTAACGGAGTAATCCAGGCCAGTCTTGACCTCGCTGGAGAGACTGAATCCATCATAGAGTATAGGATTCGCCGGTGTATTTGCAATCACAAAAGTTATTTCTTCATTGCTGGCAACGGATGCGGAGGCTGACCCGCCAGAAAGGTTGATATAACGGGTAGCACCGGAACTAGTGTTTCGGATGGAAAGAGTAGCGGTATATGGCAGATTAGCACCGGATACCGAAACATTGACGGTGACGGCACCAGACTTCTTCAATGGAACGATGTTGGCACCCATATACAATGGGCGACGGGCGGACTTGGGTCTATAGACGTTGTTACCTTGAGAGTCGAGATTGGCGTAGTTGAATCTGCTGCGCTGGCTAAGGAAGACTTGGCCGGCAGTTGGGTGGCCAATGTCGACATACGCCATACGAGCCCAGTATCGGCCGATGATAGTTGCGACACCAGCGTTGGAAACTCGTGCGAGGGTGTGAAGAGGCGTCTCGTTGCTATTTGTAGCGTATTGTCGGAAGAGATTGCGAAGAGCATTTGTGCCCAGGCCGCTGTAGCCGTCTGGGTTGTAGGTAAGATATGCAAGGAATGGCCAAGCCTCGTAATAGTTGCCAGTATCCACGGAACCGTCAACAATGACCTGGAAAGAGTCCCCGATGACTTTATCTAGGTTGATCTCGGTGGCGGTGGCAGATATCCCATATTGAGACCGCGCGCTTGCGCAGAGAGGAGATGTCTTGAAAGTATCGGCAACGAAATTGGCGACAGTTTCCCACCAAGCACCTGTTCTTCCCTGGTCAACCCAGGTTTTCTCGTGGTAATGCATAGCATGGCCAAATTCATGGACTGTTACTCCAGGAATTGTGAGGTATTCGTGAACGACCTCCAGCCAAGCCATACCAGTGGCGAAATCCGCGTGCATAACACCAGCTGCACCGGGGAGACTGCTAACAGAGTAAATGTTGATCTTTGTCCAGGGACCGTCACTATCTGTGTTATCATTGTACGAAAGACCTATCTAGCAAATTTAATAAAGTGTATCTTCGGGGTTTTGAAGTAAGCTTGTACGAACCTGGTGAACGCCATCCTAAGGTACCAACAAAGCAGCTGTATGCTGCCTCGAGCATACTGAGCCCTGCATCCGCGGCCGAGGTACTTGTGGCACTATAGATACGGAAGTGGGGAGAATCTCTATAATTGCTACCACCGGGGCCAATGTTCGGGTTGGCCGTGAATGTGGCTGGCTCATTACCAGGGACAGTAGGCGCAGTCGTTACAGCCCTTGTAGTGGTGGTAGTAGAGCCCGGGGTAGTTCCTGCTCTGGTAGTCGTCCTGGTAGTCGTGGCCAGAGTAGTCGTCGGGTTCGGGTTCGACCCAGGAAGACACTGGGAATAATAAGCATTGGAGTAGACGCATGAACTTCCTGAAACGCAAGTGGTTGGACCAGTCCAGTTTATACCACCGCATTGGCCATAAAGTGGCGCTTGGGCATACGTGCCAACTGCATGAAGTAGTAATATTGCGAGATATTCCTTAGAGGGCGCCATTTTCTTGTCTCCTGAAAGCTCGAAAGGCTATAGCGCTACCAAAAACGTGATCAACTTCTACTAATTGCTGGTCTCTTGAAACATCACCGAATGCGACGGATTCTCATCATGTATTTAAATGTCTTGAATAATAGCATAAAACCGGGAAATTAAGAACCATTTCCGCTCATCTCGTACAAGATCACAATCATAGCAGGCCTCAACCATGTCTTCGGCATCATGGAGATCCCTTGATGAGAAACATGTTTCCAAAATTCGTCTGTACTTTTGTTTCTTGTCGGAAGCCGGAATGTCGGTAGACCAATCCGGACATTATAAACCGGTATTATACATCCGCATTTATTAGAGTCGGATGGTCAACCGGTATCTTTACGTAAAGATTCTCAGAGTTTGACTTGGCGCTTCAAATAAAGCTTATGTCGCCGCCTTCCTCCACCTAGGCGCGCCTCCTCCCCGAGAAGCTTCTCACTCGTGGTGATTCCCAGAGGGCCGAAAGATCCGGGTGGGCATGCGCCGTTTTAAACTTTTCCTGGAATCCAGGAACCTAACGTGGAGCCGAGGTGTCGCTTAACTCTGCCAAATATCTGGGAGCAGATATAGTTACCACGATTGGTGGAGAAACCCGGTTAAACGACTTCGAGGGTGAGAAGTGTTGCAGACGTTGTCTGGTTGTTTCTCGCCCCAGTCGCGGATGTAGCATGCCCGACCTTTAATCATGTTTTGGATCCATGGAATCGATCTTTTAAACGGTGTTAGGCATATACAGCCGCAATGACGCGATTATACCAATCCTAATCCTATAGCATATGCCGATTAGGCTTAGCATTTTCTTGACAATCGGCGTGGTACGAAGCTGTAACTTCGAACAGAGAGACATTGGGAATTATTGACTCAGAATGTGCTTACAATACTCTTAGTAATAGTTTGCAAACGAAAACAAATTGCAGAAGGGAGGAACAACCAAGTCAGTACGTATAGTTGGAATTATAGATCGGTAGGCCGGGATAATGCCTAACGCACATAACAGCCCGTGTTCTGCGTATGAAGAAAGCTTTCCTATTTTGGAAATATTCCCAGGAGAAGGTCTTATTTTATCCGATACCCAGAGGCTGCGCAATATAGCTAGCATACTATAATACGGCCTAGATCTCATTTCTGAAGCCGAAGTTGCCTTGATTCTGGTGGTGTTTAAGGATTGTCGTTGTGTTCACGATCCGTCGCTGCGGGCATCTACCATGGTATCTATGCTATATCAAAGACCTTCATAGATCTACGGTATTTCCAGGTTAAATGAGCCCTTTTTTGTACGTTGTCATATTGCTTTTTGTACTGACCACCTTTTCCCCGCCGTCTTGATTAGCCTCGGGTCCACGACTTGGTATCCCTTTTAACCTTTGTAATAACAAGTATTTTGAGCGCCTTCGTGAACTGTAGAGGTTGAAAAGAATTATAATTGTGAGATCGGTTCACATATGTCTCATCGAAACAATGACAAACCCTTCTACTGAAATCAGAAGCTACGGTTATCCATATGAAGAGCCCAAGGCATTGATATTAACAGCTTCAAATTCTCAACCTTTTGTGAAATTTAAGGATTCATTATTCCGCTGCGGAGTTACATATATGCGATAGCTGGTTTCGCTTTCACGGTTGCTATCTCTCTCCTGAGATATCCTTATTAGCATAAAAACTCTTATATCTTATATTATATCGATATCTTTATAAACTAAATACGTTAGAACATATGTTGCTGCTACGGTCGTGGTAACTACGAAAAGCTTTTTTGTGAGAAGGCGCCAAAGTCACCATCGCATGTGTTGAAATGTGGTATTTCGAAAGGATAATTGATTGTAGCTCCCCGCCTCGATTCAGTCCATATAAAAGGGAATCTATGGACCTTTTGATAAATGAGTTTATATATCTACTGAAAGGGGGGACCGAAATCTCATTTCCGAGAGCTCGTGGGATACCGGATATATGCTGTGCCGGAGATATGGTGAATACAGATGCTCCATTCGACTATCTCAGTAATATATATGTATGTGTGTAACTGGGCTTCAAGGGAGCAGCTAACTGGATGCTCTACGCATGGTAATATTCTGACTTCGAACGGAACCCCGATCCACAAGCAAGGATGAATCGCGGACTCTTGACGAACTAGTGTATTTCCCCATCTTTCCTCCTGAACATTGGCACTTTGGAGGCACGGAACTTCCCGTTCAGAACATTTGAACATTCGAACAAAATTTTTGCAAAAAATGACACGCAACACACCATGCTCGATGCTAGCAGGGATGCGATGATAGCTGCAATGCAGAAGTGGGGATCGCATGTGTTAGTACAAAAATGAATGTACAGCACAGCACAGCATAAAACATGAGGCGAGTAATCCCTCGGTACGTACCGGTCGAATAGCTTTTGCAGGGTCCTAGAACCAAGGCCTGATGCGGGAAGATAGGACAGACACCAAACCATTTCAAGTTAAGACAAACATATCAAACGTTTCCCGATGATCAGTTGGCATAGTTCTCGAGGTAACTTAGTACCATTCCGGTGGCAATTTCAGATTCGGTGTGGAAATTTCAGCGTCCAGAATATCGGGACCCTTTGGTAACACGCATGTATTGACCTAAATTGTCAATGGTGGTAGCCCCGAATCTAATAGCGGACTCACAGGACCAGAATTATACAATATTAACTTCTTTCGCATACCTCGTGAGACTCGAATTACTAGGTATATCTCTTAATAGTTACAGGGATGTTTATATATGTCCCTTACACCTCTCACCAGAGCGCATCCTGTATGTACACACACTTTAGAGCTGCAGCCACTAGCTGTCCTTCAACGCACGACACGTATTAAAGCAGGGTCCAGCTCGAAGAAATGGTCGAAAGACCCAGCTTTGAGGACCATAAATAGGAAGAAGACCCGTCTACTATGCTCTTCAATCGTCCTGGAGGCTACAATCAGAGTTCGATACCTTCATTTGCACCCGTTTACGCACCCAGATAAAATCTTGAGAGACGATCAAATCCTCGAAGAATTTACTTCCTAGCAAACATTCAGAGCTCCATCGACACATTTATCCACAATGGTGTTCCTATATCTCTTCATGGTCATCGGCGGCATCATCAAAGGCGTGTTACTCCTTGTCCGACCAGAATACAATATTGGCGCTCACAAAAATCGAGTGTAGAGTGCTCAAGGACCCGGCTTCGAAGCCTCTCCGGCGCCGCTAATGACGGATGGCAAAACCGCATAAACGCTGCCATTTTCTCTCTTCATGCCAATCAGGTACCTCGGCATATACGATAATTACAAGATACCCACCGAATACGACATATACACTACCTACCCAGACGGCGAAATTGATTATCTTCTACATATATCAGAATGGAATTACTATAAAGTACTACGGAGGATCGCAGAACGAAACCATCAACTTAGACTAGCTTTGCAGCACACGCCACCCGTTATATGATCATGTATTACGAGAATAGAGTACGGAGTATGAGTCACGAAACGCGATTAGGGGAATTATTAGAAATTTCGGCAGGTTCGAATTTATTTGAATTATGGCTCATTAATAGACATCATGTAATTAGAATACAAAATCTATTCCTTCCGTATTGGTTCCGGGATTAGTCCTGCATGGAATAGACAATCCCGTTGTCTATAATATCCTCCACATAAAACAATGGTGTCCGGCCGCCACAGATTGGAATTCAGAATGCTAAAAAAAGGGGATCAAGGAAAATAGCTGAGAGGGAATGATTTCGAAGAATAAAGGGAAGCCTCCTGAGCGAAGGAGAGATCTAAAGAAGATATGGTTGACTTTCTCAGTAGCGCCCTTTAAAAAATCCCCCGAATCCGAGACCCGGGTCATCCATCAGTTCCATTCCCAGGTGGCCACGAATCCAATTTTCGGTAATGGCTTTCTCGCTCTTGAAAGGGATCACAAGTTTATCTTTGACCTTGCCATCCTCGATCAGGGCAACAACTCCCATGTCGTCCAGCTCGATCTCGTACAGTTCGGCGACAGGATGGGAGACTGTATCATTGGACAAGTTCAAGTCAATGACGCAAAAAAGGATCTCCTTTTTGTAGACCTTCGCAAGTCTGTTCATAGCCGCAGCAAGGAGCAGACGGTGGGGGTTTTTAGGGCTGGAGAAAAAAAACAGAGGGACTTTAGAATCCGGGTTGTCTGCCAACAGCGAATTAAGATCCTCGACTGTTCTGATCTGGAAGGTATCAATAGACAGGGGTGGCAGATGGCGAGGAGAACGCTGCCAGCAAGGCCTTGAGGAAACTTCAGACATGTTTGAAAAGCGACTTCCAAAAAAACACGGGTACACAAGGTTGCGCTTTTAGGATGGCAGGCTTAAAACGCTGTTAGCGAATTTATTAGGAGACAACAGCATGCATCCAGTTGAAGTATGGGAAACGATTTAAGGACTTACTACAGAACTTTTCAGGAAGAATCTTGACTGATTCTGAAAGATATTAAGGAGCTTTCAAGGTGGTTTGAGGTGGTTTGGAGTTAGCTCTAAGAGAAGCTTGAAGGAGAAAAAGAAGGTGGAGGAAAGGAGAGAGGTATGGAAAGCTCGAAGAGGTTTCTCTCGCTCATTGAATTATGGACCTCTGGGAACGTTGCACTACTCCACGCTTCTGAAGCCGTCAGGATGAGGGTTTTAGGGCTTGAAGATATGTGCGGTTTATGAAATGCGAAGTCAAGCTATGCGGACCTCAGGGTTTGACTCTATATGTCTTCTGATAGAGAAACGATATTCTTCAATATATTTGGCTACACTCCAAGTTTGCTTGTAGATTAAATGCTGATGCTCTACGGTATGGTACAAGAGACCATCGACTTTGTCATATCTTTATATCATTTTATATAACGTATAACGTCGCACAGTAGCGAATGACTTCGTATCTTACTTAGAATTTACTCTGCCAATCAGGATATTAGATTGTAGTACATGATTAAAATACCTAGGTACATAAGCTTAGTCATCTATCCTAGGATTACCATTTGCTCCTTCAAAAATAAGCCTTTAGATTTTCACGATAGGTATACACATAACGTCGAACTTGGCTAAGATACGTTGATTGCCAGCATGTATGTGCACACATATGCCATGTCTCACATTCAGCTCTCTTGAAAATCGAGCTATCCACGAACTTGGAGCTATCGAGTCATAAGATACCATTGCAAGTCATATGTATTCTTATTTACCCATTAATAGATATTTGAAGACCGGGTCCCCACTTAAAAGAGAGAAAAAAATGCTACATTTGATTTTTTGACATGTAATGAAAGCGCCCAACCTAGCATAGTATGAAAAGGAAAGCACACCGGTTGCATAAAATGCATAAAAGAAAATTAGTAAGTAAATAATTTCACCCTCGCCGGTTGGTTATTAATTCGTATTAATACATCATAAGTCATCAAGGAAAATTGTATCGGCGAATAAAATAAGGCAATCAACTACGGCTCTTCCCCAAAGGGGTCGTCGTACGGATAGGCCGACCCATCGCATGAGAAACGTACTAGATAGGGACTAGCCGTGCTGGTTCGCACCAAGAAATTCCCATCTTCATCAAAGATTGAGATATCCATGGAGCCGGCGCCGGCCCAGTTTCCTAGCATGACACGAAGCGGGAGATATGTACCTCCGGCGATGTCCAGCTCAAATTGGCTTGGTGAGGAGAGTGCTTGCCCCCAAATTGATTCAGCATCTACGTTGGATCTCTTCCAGCCCGCCCTCGCTTTAGGACCCGTCCAAATACCGCCCCAGTTATCGCATATCGCAAGTTTGAAGGTGTATTTTGCCGATTTGGGAATATATATATACCCACGCCAGTTAAGTGTATACTCAAGCGGGTTCTGTGGAGGGTTGAATCCGTAAGGGAATCGACCTTCTTGGTTTACCCCATCGTTGGCCCATGTTATGCCGAGGGAGTTGACGACTTTGATACTGGTAGGGAGTATCGTTTCTTTAAACGCTTCGGGGCTAAAATCAGGATAATTCGGTTCTCCTGACGGGTTTTTGAAAGGATCGGGGTATATAGCAATTTCCATGCCGGCGTTATTGCAACTAGTGTCTGGAGGACCTGTTGGTTGGGTAGTTTCACTGCCAAACGGGTTGAATGGTGGCGCGTCTTGTGGCCTATCGCACGCGAAGGCAACAAGATATTGGGATGAGGTTCCAGTGGATGCGTACTTGTTGCCCAACGAGTCTGAGATGTTCAAGATGAACAACCCTGGTCCGACACCGTTTCCAAGCATTATTCTGATAGGTGTATAGCTACCCGCAGAAAGTGTAAGCTGGAAGGTGTTCACGTTCCCGCTGGCTGCGCCGGTGACAATGATGTTTGCATTTTGGCGGGTCCAGGCATTGTATGCCTTTTGGCCAAACCAAGCCAAAACAACATCATCCGGTTGAGAGATTTGAAAGATGTAGGTGGCGCTCTTCGGCGCGTAGAAATAGCCACGGTGGTTAAGAGCGTATGCAACCCCAGTGAGCCCATCGGGATATGTAGTGGCTGTTGCCGTCATCCCGTAGGGATGGTAGCCGTCGTATTCTACACCGTCCCCTTGGCGAACTAAACCGATATTGGCGGTCCGGATCGTGGCGTACGGTTGACGAGTCTTGAAATAAGCAGGATCAAAGGTCGGATAGCCCGGTGTCACCTGCGTTAGAATAATTCTGTACGGGTTCTGGTAGAGGCCAACCTCAAGTCCCGAATTATTTGGGCAAGAAGTATCTGGGATGCTCGGTGGCACATATGTATACTCAACGATCACGGAAGTGATAACTGTAGTAGTTGGCTGTGTGATCGTTGTAACAGTCTGACTGACTACTGTTGTGGGGAGGGTCTGCGTTACAGTTATTGTTGAAGTTACCCATGAAGTTGCGGTGACAATGCCTCCCCTGATTGAGAGAGTTGTTGTCGCTGTTACCACAAGTGAGCTTGTCGTGACGACTGTTGTCGACCGAGTTATCGTTGTGGTTCCACTTGGGAACTCGTTGGCTCCGCGAGTTCGCACTGTCGACGTGAACAGGAAACAGGCTAACCAGTTATGTTAGAGGCTGCTTTGCAGAAATTTTAGAATAACAATAAAATAAAATAAAAACGTACAGCACGGCGCCGGAACGGACACAGTTTGACGCTTCCGTAATCTGACAAGTGTAGATGGATTCGAGCCCGTTGAGCTGCTAGGGGGAAATCCGATGATAGTGCTAATGCTAGTACTGCGTACCGTTGAAGTCGAGAAGCTGTTACGGAAGTTTTAGTACAGAGGTGACGGCCAGCTCTGATCGGAAAGATGCACATACGAAGTAACAGTAGTGCGAACAGTACTTATGCTAGTCGCTGTACTATAAGCCGTCGCGGTGGCAGTCTTGGTCGTAGTTGGCCGATAGGTAGTCGCAGATGGGTCGACAAAGGATGAAATCACACGGGTTGAAGTCGCAGTAACCCTCGCCGTAGAAACTACAGTAACCAATGACGTTTTTGTGAAATTATACTTCGTCGTGATCACGGTCGACGTATAACAAGTCGAGGTTTGGATCGAGTTACGGGCTAAAAGTTTACGCCCATATCTTGCGTTAACGACACATGGTCGTGACCTTAAATTATTATCAAGATTGAAATTGTGTATTATAACTTACTAAAGTACGAGGAACAGCTTGACCTTGAGGCAGCATTGCCTCTGACTGTCGGACAGCTTGCAGCTGTAGCCCCGCAACTATTCTGCCCAGAAGCTACCTCTGCGAGAGCAGCAAGAAAGGTTACAGCGACCGAGAACCGCATGTCGAAGAACTCTCCACTCTGGTCTTGCGTTTATGAACTTCAGGATGTCTATCCGCTGCAGCTGTACCGCTGCCAACGAAAACCAGGTAATTGAGACTGGGAATTTCGTGTCGCAGGTGGAGAACCCATCTTATAAAAGAAAAAAGACATGCTTGAGCTGATTGCTTTTATATTGACCGCACCGCAGACCAAAATAATTGCAATCTTCGATGTGCATGAACGTCGAAATGTGCCTGGGAGCTTAGGCTCCGTTGAACTAAGGATAGTTTTATACGCCAAGTCCTGAGTAGCTTAGTCCACGAAATGCAACAAGTGCTCCATCGTGAATGGCGTCTGCAAGGCGTTAGAATTTGGGAGAGTCCTTCGCAATTGCCTGACAGCAAAGAGCCGTCTTCCCTCTGCACTGCTCCATGCACTCGTCGGGAATCAGGCACATCCATCTGCAGGATGGAGATGTTCCCGCCATCTAACTGTATAATCATATTATCATATTTTAGAGTATGTATTCGAGACGAGTTCGATTGGACCCAGGACTAGGATCATAGACCCAAAGATTGAATTTGTTATAGCTGTGCCTAGTATAACCAGTGTAACTAGCGATCCAGCTTGAACATGCAATCCCCACAGCGGGTCGGGTACTTGCAACACGAGGCGAATGAATGAAACATTGCCTCTGTTAGGAAGCAGGTCGGGAGAATGATAATACTGAGGGAAAGGGCCTGATGCCATATGTCCCCGTGAATTCAAGGAAACATAGGGAAATGGCTGCGCAATGTTCTTTTCTTAGTTTCGGGGGAGTTGAGTTTCGCAAGGCAACTGCTGTGGAGCGCGGTGGTGGTGGTGTCTAAATGTGTTGAAACGCCCCTGGCTCTCCCGCCCACATCGTTTGCGTTCAACCATCCCCAGACAGGACACTACCATATCGACAACGGCTTGACAAGGCGAGGTTGTAGCCTCGAGCGATTTGAATTCGGGTGCACAATCCTCATATGCCTCTGTCTCTGCCTCTGATCTATCGGAGTTTTTGCATGCATAGATCACCTCGATCTCGATTCAACCGCAGTCTAGCCTGTAGCCTCACATCCGGGCGCTTGAGGCAGAGGTGGCCGTCCACCTGATTACTTGGAGTGCTCACTCTGCAATTGAAGTCAGGGTATCTCTGGCGGATCCCTGTTCGGATTGTCGGTGGGTCTTCGAGCTCTCTTCGGAAACTTAAGCTTCGTGCTATCATGCAGTGACCCCAGCCTCCGGCCGGTGCCAGCCTGTCTGTTAGCGTTCCCAGACTGGAAGCTATTTGGTGAAGGTCGAAGTAAGACCGCGAGGCGAAAGCTGGCGAGCGAATATTGATCCGCCCAGGCTAAGAAAAGAAAAGGCTCGTTCAGACTGTCAGCCGCACTCGGGTCCCTTTTTCTTTCCTTAATCGCACCCGCAAAATTCTCTGTCGCATCGGGCCAGACCATTCCGCATCCACTCTCCGTTCCCGTCGCGCGACGACGACCGCTACCTGTCGTCTGTCGGATCCATCATGGTCTGGCCGATAAAGCCGGCCAATGTCATCGTAAGTGTTATGCTGTGTTCTGTTATGTGCCACATTCATGAAACTGTATGACAGTTTCTCATTCGGGAAGTTGGGGCAGCTTGAACGGTGCCCCTTGCTTCCATTCCTTTCCTGTTTGTTTGCATCTTTCGCCATCTCAAAACTAGTCGATTTGACCGCCTGCTCCACACTAGCTTCGCAGTTCCCTCTTACTCAATATAGATTTCTCAGGCCCTGGAATATATTCAGCAAATATATCCAGTGAAAATCGTATTATATGGGTGCCCGTTGACCAATTGATTTTGCAGTTTCCATTGACTTTTCATTTTTGGATTTTATTTTGGATTTTTTCCTTTTCTTTTCGTCGCTCATTCCATTGACCTCTTCTAGATCGTAGAATGGCTCTTCGTCGGCTTAGCCACCCTATTCGTCGGTCTCAGGATATACATGCGCAATTACCGCAACAAGCATGAATTCTTCCGCTTCACGGCGAGCGACTGGATCATCACTCTGACTTTGCTCTGCTTTTTTGCTACGGCTTCTTGTGATACGGTGATGGTCGCGTCTGGATTTAGTGATGAAAGACTGTCATTGGACCAAACCTTGGAGGATCCGTGGAGCGCGTACCTAAGATTGGATAAAGGAAGGTTGAGGAAGCTACTCAAGGTATGTGTGGTCAGCGGTTCTATGATGAAAGGTCAAAAAGACTTAGTATCTCAGATTTCTCGTCAGACCTGAATTAGTATGGGGTCGCTACATCTGAATCTCCATGTATTCGCCTGCTTTGGGTTAGAATATCTCGCTTCAAGAAGCGCAAGCTTCAGTCACATCACATGGATTCCAACGGATCTAGTGCTAACATTCAACCGACCGATAGATGCTTTACGCCTCTTCGATGCCATACTATCTTTCATTATGGGGCGTAAAATTCTATCTCGTCACCCTGTTCTATCAGCTGATCCCGCCAGCAACCATGCCCCGCCAAAGGATCGCTCTCCATATCATCACCGCTTTTGTGGTATCGTCGTTCTTCGTGTGGCTAGGGCTTAACATCTTTTGGTGCACACCTGTCAGCAGCAACTGGGAGGTCAACAATCCGCAAGGGGCTTGTGTAGCGTACTTTGCGTACAATCCATATATTGTGACAGTGTCACTACATGCGGGTACTGAATTCATGAGTACGAGGCTCTTTCTGCCCCAGTTCCCAGCTACCATTATGATCTATGCTGATATTGTATCTATGTAGTCTTCTCTCTCCCTTTCTCCTTCCTTCATGTCCTTCGCCGCAACAATAAGAAGCAGTTCTATGCAGCAAGCGCTGTATTTGCCATCGGTTTCGTCGGTGTTATAATCACCCTAGGACGAGTGGCGTATGTCTTCACGGCCGGTGCCGGCCCTATCATCGGCATGCAGCAAGCTTGGGCGGCAGTCGAGCAGTCCGTCGGCATTGTAGTTTGCTGTCTTCCCGCTTTCAAAACGCTAGTACTGCGAAGAAAAAGTATGGGCAGCGGGAGCAGGCTCGTTGGTTCTGGAAGCCGGAGTGGACTCGACAGTAGGAGACGGAGTGCACCTATTGGTATGGAAGAGACCGGCACTAGACCTTTGGAAGGGAAAGGGAGAGTTATCGATCCTGATGCCTCAATCATGAGAGTTGATACATTCGAACAGGAGAATAAAGGTAGAAGGGGAAGCTTGTCAAGCATATTCCTACCCGGAGGGCTTTCGAGAAAGAGCAGCTTGAACAAGGTGCCTTCCACAACGACTACTGGCGAAATAACGTCTACGGTAGAAAGACCAAGGCCCCAGAGGAAGGTGACAGGCCTAGAGACCATCAAAGATACTTAGCTTTACCCCTTTGCGACAACGTTTATGATCCCCGTTAGACCGGCACCCCTGTTTTTTGTATATAGGCATGGGGCTTTTTGGCGTTTAGATATACCTTCTTTGGTGGGGCGATCAGTTTCCCAGATACCACCGTTACGAATTATGTGAATTACTACTACGATTGGGGAGGCATATACATATACAACAAAGGCCTCGAAGAGTTCATCGATCATTACTATTGCGAGACGAGCTCTATAATTTATCTCTAAACAGTGCTACTGAAATTTATATGTGAAACAATCGAACCACCATACATACCATGCTCGGGAAATCTCTACAACTTAGCTAGTACTCGTCTCGATAATAACTAGCATAGTCAAAATGTGTATGTTATCATATGCATGCTATAATACAGGGCTGAATATATAAAGATGATATCAATGATCGTTCAGCATAATTCTGACACGTAAATTAGTAAAAGGGAAAGCCGTTGTATAGTCTCCTATCAAGACGTTTCGGTGCACATGTGGCTGTTATATCCGTTTATGACCGGCTCTTGCAGTCAATAACGCATAAAATAAATACAGCTTGCACGGACGGGGTTTCAATTTACCGTTAACGCGGTTATGTCCTTAAATTCTGCGGGAGTGAGGCTAAGGTCAATTTTGGCTGGTGGATACCCAATACTTACCGTTTTGATAGAGGTTGGCGGTGCTTATCTACTTGTATAGGGATCTCATGGCTTATTGTATTATGTAGCCAACGGGATATAAATTCTAATTGTGTCTAGGAGGTCATGGTGTCGATATTGAGGATTACGTAGCCCTTGCTTGCCAAGTCAAGCGCAGGGCGGTACGCAAATACTTCACTGCTTGCATGTCTAGGCATTCATGGTGATGGGTTCCATTTCGTCTCAGCCTAGAAAGCAAGGTTCTCCATCCCATAGATGAGATGAAAAGGCAAAAGCTAGCCTTCTCCACAATCTACCATCAAGGCAAAGGTCTTGGTCTAGTATCTGCGGACCTGTTATCGCTAGCCCTGACAGGCAGGTGTCCTAGGGCCCTTCAGCAAAGAACAAAACCAAACAATCAACTTGAGACGGACAAATACTTGGTCGCTTAACCCCCTCAGACGCTAATTATTTTCCACAAATCGCCTCCAAAGCCATCCGCATTTTCAGCATCTAGAAATCTGGGGAAACGTTCTTGGATAACGAGATTCCATGGCACGTACCTCGGGACGTCGCGCCGATGTCCTGTGCCAAGCGAAATACGAAGCTAGGCGAGCCAATCAACGAGGTATCCCCCTGTAGTGGGATTCGCTTGGCGTTAACTTCCCGCCAGGGGCAATAATTTTAAAACAAGCTCAACGCAAGACCGTCTTATTGCCTTGGGAGAAATCTGGGGGCCTTAGCATTGGCAGCGTAGGGAAATCCTGTTCAAAGCGATGGAATATCCATGGTCCGAGCATTCTATCTCAAAGACGAAAAGGGCTTGCTTCCCGCTTACGCTTGTCATTCGCCTAGAAAACCTTGAGTTCCGTGTGGTCGGATAATTAAAGGTGAAAATGTTCTTGTTCTTCGTGGTTGAACATGGAACATGGTCTACCGATAGTTTTATTTCCCCGCCTACCTGGCATAGGGGATACTCCCTTGATCGCCAATTCAAATTCTCTGCCTTGGCAGAGTCCTAAAGAGTTATCTTTTCGATGATCGGAATCGGCACATGGCCTCTATGATGGTACTAGGGGCTCTGCGAATAGACCCTTTTGCCCCTTTACCGGGTTTGACATACATGTTCAATGTTTTTCGTGTACGTGTGCTGACGGTGAAATAAAACACCGAGCTTCAAGATTTGCCGTGATAAATTAATCGCGTATCTCAATAGCTCTAGCTTCGTGTGTATAAAGTACAGAGATTTCGCTATGATATCACGCAATTCCGATCCTCATCATCAGGAACCAGATCAGCTTGCCTCCACATCAATAGATCAACCAGCATCTTGACAGATACCGCGCAAAAATGCAGAAGCTCTTCCTCCTTGCAGCCCTTGTGCCAGCCGTCTTGGGGTGTTCCAACCCAGACAGCAATGCTTGCGCCAGCTTCATCAAGTCCCAGGCTGGTACTGCATCCGCCTACTGCGCAACCTTCACTAAGAGCGTCGTCACTGCCACGACTGGTCTTCCAGCATGGGCAACCAACTGCGATAACAAGCCAAGCATGATCTCCAAGGAGTGCTCTTGCTACTACACTGGCGGTGGCTCCAACCCCACTACGGCCGCCACCACCATGAAGACCACCACTAAGGCTGCTACTACCACCGCTGGTGGCACCGGAAGCGGACCAACTGGTCTTACCAAGTCGCTCCCAGCTAGCGCCGGCTCTGTTGCTACCAATGCACCAATTGTCGTTTCTGGTTCCTTCGATGGCGGAATGAAGAAGTATGATCGAAGCCGTAAGTGAATCACTGTCACATCCATTTATATATCCTTACTAATTTTCAAACAGCCAAGGTCTGCGCTGAGCAAGACGAGACAGGCGAGGCCGATGCTATGTTCATTCTCGAATCTGGCGCCACCCTCTCGAACGTCATCATCGGACCAAACCAAGCCGAGGGTGTCCACTGCAGAGGCACTTGGTAAGTAGCGTTTTTCTGGGCTTAAGGACTCCGCCTGAAAGATACTAATATCAAATTCCATATTATAGCACCTTGAACAACGTCTGGTGGGCTGATGTTTGTGAAGATGCCATCACCTTGAAGCAAGCCTCTGGTACCTCTTACATCAACGGCGGAGGTGCCTTCCACGCTTCCGACAAAGTCGTTCAGGTTAGTTAGTTTAATCATAATCGGTAAGGCAGCAGAGTTCAAGACTGATGATGTAAACTTAAATATAGTTCAACGGCCGCGGCACAATCTCCATCAAGAACTTCTACGTCAACGACTACGGCAAGGTCGTCCGATCTTGCGGTAACTGCAGCGGTAACGGCGGTCCACGAAACATCATTATGGACAACGTCGCTGCTGTCTCCGGTGGTGTTCTCTGCGGCATTAACACCAACTACGGAGACACTTGCAAGATCTCCAACTCGTGCCAGAACTCTGGCAAGTATTGCGACAGGTACACCGGTAATTCCAGCGGCGCCGAGCCAACGAAGATCGGATCCGGCCCAGATGGTACTTACTGCACTACATCCAACGTTAGCACGAGCTGCTAAACGGAATATCAATGATTATTCGGTGGAAAGTAGAGACCGAGTGGATTATGATAAGATTTGTTTATATCGGTCAATTGTAGATATATTTTGTAGCCTATGGATACCAAAACTTCTGTTGTCGTTTTGTATATAGCTCGAGAATACAGAACACTGTTTCTGCATATCTCTATTTTACGGACATAATTTACAACCTTAGATTGGGAAAAGTGACTACTTGGTTGTGGTAACTGAAAACCAGAAAATAGCGCGTGTCTGCCGAAGTCCCGATCGCTAATAACCGGCTACTGTTGGTTTAGATTAGGAACTGTGCCTGAATTAAGTCGACTTCGGAGCTACGTTGGTCAGTTCTTCGTCACTTACGGAAAACGAGCTTTTATTTCATTTTTAATGAAGGTTTTAAGTTCCTAAATGCCAGTTCGCTAATACGGATACTTTTGAATACGTGACGATAAGATCACATTGGATGGCACAATTCGCAAGTCAATCGCTTACACCTTCAACAAGGTGTTGACGTACTCCTGCCTATACGGGTTCGCATCTACTTCTGTACTTCGATTAAGTGCTGTCCATTTCGGCTATCCATATGTATTAGCTACGTCCATTATCTATGTTATAATCGACAACCTACCTCATCTTTGAATAGTCTCATAGCCTTGATATACTATCCGCAATGATATATCAGTATATACTCTGCACGAGCAGCTGCAATTCATCGTGTTGTCATCTTACGTTCTTGTCATCTGTTGTGAACCGATGATAGATCCCAGCCGGCAAGATGATCAAATCTCCAGCCTCCATCGCCACCCTAACCCATCTCTCTTCCTCGCCACCGGGTTTCCCACTTCTGACATCAAAATACCCGCTTCCGTCAAGAATATACCGGATCTCCTCATCCTCGTGCAGATGCTCATCGAAGAACATCTTCACCTTTGACTCGTAAATTTCGCCCATGGCATCCGGCGAAACAGTGATAACATCGCGGTTTTTGTAGTTTCGCTCCTTGGCAATTTCGTCAACTTGCTCTACGGCTGGGTAGAATCCGGCGGTGATGGCGAGATCATCAAGTAAAGATTCAGGAAGGGGATCGGATGATTCGTGAGGAAGGCGTTGGTCACCGGGCAGGGAGTCGTAGTAGTATATCTTCATTTTGGCTTGTGGATTCGAAAGCCTTCAAAGGTAACGGCGAATACGGCGATTTGAGATTTCTAAGGTCCGAGGGGTTCAGAATTGAGGTTTCTGTGCGGATGGTCAGAGGCTGCATGAAAGCGATGAGATCGAGAGGGGCATTGTGGGGCTTTTATGCGATGCGGTCAGCGGCAAGCAAGCAAATCGCGCGATTTTTGTTCCATTGCAACATCGAGAATGTGTGAGCTTACGTAAGGTACAACGTGGGACAGCTTTGTTTGCCGACATCTACTGCTCTCAAGGGATTCCCTCTTATAGACTGAGTGTTTCGTTAAATTACTTCAGAGGGGCAAGCGCGAGCCCATTGTATTACCGAATTTGGAAATATTGCCATCAACCACAATGCGTCCCCAAATTCAGCCGTGTGCGTGGAGGGTAATCTGATTCTAAGATATCTTCCGTGAGACGTCGCTACTCTGATGCCCAACGCCTCTCATATCACATACCACCCGAAGCTCTGAATATTTTGTTATGTGCACGGCAGAGAAGGGTCACACGGCTGATTTTTACATTGTCAGAGGCACTTATCCTTCCAGAATGGCTTCCATATTAGACCTCCCCGATGAGCTTCTCGACTTGATATTGGATGAAGTGGTGCCTCTATGTCAGCTTGAAGTTGCTCAATCGGCCAAGGAAACTGAAAAAAATATGAAAAACGCACTTCAGATCGGCCTAACCTGCCGTCGCTTTGGCCGACTCACACTCCGTCGACTGTACACCCGTTGCGCGATAGGCTTTTATTTATATTCGGTAGAAAAAGATTTCTTATATGGGTGGCGGCGTCCGCATTTTCGGCATGTTGAGCATAAGCTCAACCTGTATAAGCAGTACGGAGGAGCAGTTCGGTAAGTTAACTTTCCATGAATCGCGGCGCCGCACGACAATTCAGTGGCAGAAACGCCTAGGGCGAATAGCACAAAACACTCATCATCCTAACTATTCTAGCGTTTTGAACGTTGAACATTATAGCTTTGGAACAATGATGGGAGAGATGATGGCTTTGGAAGGGGCACCTGGCTATCAAAAATTGGACGCACCTATCCAGGGTCTGCTTCTCCCACTTATCTCGCACTTTCGAAACCTCACTGTGGCTAGATTGTCTTGGACCTTGGAATTCTTAAACTCAGATCAGGCTCTGGGTTCCTTCGACGCAGTTCATGGGCTCCTGGAGACCTGTCTATCTTTGAAGGTCTTAGGAGCCGCTATTAATTGTATGGGGTCGACCTTAAAGCCAGATTTATCATGGTTGCGCGAAAAGCGAGCGGTCGCCTTTGAATCTTGCGCTCATCTGGACGAACTTGAAATCTCGGTATCGGAGATGATCTTAAAACACGATACCCCGAATGAGCGAGAATTTTTGATCCTCGATAGGCTTTGTAAACTGATCTGGCCATCGGCACAGACTGTTAAGGTGTTCAAGTTTCGTTGCGGGGTGGTCAGTTCCCCTATGGACCGATCTATCCATATACGTTTGCCCGAAGCTATACCTGAGTCTCCGTATGAGCTCACAGATTTGAAGACGATCTGTATAAGTCAACCAGATGCTCTCAGTATCCAAGCATTTGGAACGCTCTTTTCTGTCGACAGCTCGCAAGTAAAAGTCCTCAAAATATCTTCCTGGGGCTGGGATATTTTCACTGATCATGAGCTGCAATTGGTATGACGAGTAGTATAGCACTCTGAATATAGCAGATAAAGTGCTTACTTGGTTTTTACAGAACTTCGACTTTATATCTTTGTTCCCGAATCTAGAAGCCGTTCATATTGTTGATCAGGCAGCCGGAAACTTTTCGATGTCCTTGGATTTATCATGGGCTACAAATTTGATCGAGAGAATTATAGAAGAGAGGGGTTTATTCACAACCAAGTTGTTAGAGGTTCAGTACTTCATGTCCATCCGCTACCAGCCACTGGTTGATTGGATCGAAAATTATTTTGGTACGGCTTGTGATGTCAAAGAAAGCGCCAGCTCCGTTGCACAGGATTACGAGAGTATTACCTTAGCCATATCCGTCCCTGCATGGTTAGCTCAACAAAATCCTTCTGCTGCGAATAGTTCTTAACAACTACAGCGGTCTCTCTATTCGTGGACAGGACATATATATTAAAATAATGGTATCAGCGAGCTCGAATGGGGAATAATAATCACTGTAATCACATCATGCTCGATGTTAATGTTTAGAATTTACATAGAAGCTACATACATTTCTAACCATTTCGAAACGAAGTATTGATATCGAAAAGTCTACCTCGCTTCGTATAGCCATAGGTGAGTAGTCAAGTAGCTACAGGGCGATCAAAGCTGCATTGAAATTCAACTAATATTAGCCAATCAGCCATTCTCCTTTATGTGCGACAGAGCATTCTAGCATAGGAATTTAGAAGGGATAGATCTACGGCTAGCTCAATGCTCAAAATTTTGTAAATTTGTTCAAGAAAGCGACGAATGAAAAAGGAAGAAATGGACGTGAGGATTGAGGTGAACAGGGGAGTTGAAAGCTTGAGGAAGCCTATTCCCGGTATACAAGAGCATGCTTGGCACCTGATCTTTGCTTTAGTATTTTCCGTACGTGCTCACGTGATTTGAGACTGTAACAGCCATGTGACAAAATTCGTATATCTGCCGAGTAAGCTGTATAGCGCATCCGGATCTCGCCGACACATAATGTTTAAAAACTTATTCTATAAATCTTGCATGCATGACCTCTCCCATTCATGCTACTATCATATTTACTTCACCAAAATACGTCCTCCACCGGGCTTTGGAACCGGAGACCTATTTGTTCTCCCCCAAATCATCATTCTCACAATTGGCAGCGCCTGCGGTTTCTAGAGTCAAATAATTTCGATAATGGATCGCGTCAACAATGAAATTGTAGCGAGTACACCTCGTATTCTACGGCTCCCTCGTGAAATCATAGATATGATTTTTGATGAGATCTTGCCTATCCCTGTGATTCCAGATGACGAAACTTTCGAAAACGTATTCTCTCGCTACCTTCGGGAGTTTGACATCCTGCCGGTTATCTTAACCTGCCGTCGTCTCCACGACCTTGCTGTTTCTCGATTATATCTCCACTGTTTCCTGAACTACAGATACCAGATACCAAAGCGAGAAGAAATCTGGAGTTGGCGTCCGGATTTTTCGCGAGTTCCAAGGGGGGAAAAATACGACCTGTACAGAAAATACGGCGCATATGTTAAGTAGGTCCACTAAATTTTGCAATTTTGGGTCCATTTTCTCGCAAGAAGGACTATTGACATCTCTCATGTGCATATAGATATTTCACTTTCAGGGATTTAGGTACCGATTTTAAAAATTTATCGCGGGTATGGTCTAAAGATCAGGAAATTTATGTACCAATGCGGGCTCTATTTGTTCCACTCTTCTCGAACTTCACTGCATTAAAAGAAGCGAGGTTCTATGTCAGTCGATATCTTACGTCTGCTGCCTCAATTGATCTATATGTCGACGGGATCCATAATCTTCTCACGATTTGTCTCTCTATCAAAGTCTTATACGTCTACATTGCTGCTGACGTGGTCATTTGCAATACTATCAAGAACTCTCGTCGCAAAAAACTCTTGGAAGTATTATCTCCTCGCTCCACTCACGCCACGCTCGAGCAGCTATGCATCCAATGTACCGACCTTTGGGCTTCAGATAGTGAGCAGCTTTGTAAACCTGAAGCAGACTTTTCTGGGCTCGAGCTATTTTGCGACATACTTTGGCCATCAGCAAAAACGGTCAAGGCCTTTAGTTTTACATATGCGACTACAGGGATGCGGGGGCCTGTGAAAAGCCCAAGGATGGAACTAAAAGCGCAACCTCCAACAAAATATGAGCTGCAAAGTTTAGAGAAGGTCTCAGTGGATCCGAATGACATTTCTTTGGCTGCTTTCGATGGGTTCTTTGCTCTGGAGAAGTCGCAATTGAAAATTGTGGAAATACGAGATATCTATAGTCGATGGGAGGGCCCGGAAGAGTACTTGAAGATTTCATCTCATCTATATCCATATGACGGCCCGGTAAGAAATAGTAGATGAAGTTTCTTTCAGACTAACAGAAATCTGACGTTATATAATTTCCACCAGGATCTTCGGTTTATCTCTCGATATCCAAACTTGCAGCAGGTTGTGCTTCGAGATCAAGCACCTTCCTGGATTGTAGGACGTCATGTCTGCACACTCATCGACGAACTGCTAAAGAAGAAAAATCTAAGGGAGATTCGCTATCATACTCCGTTACGCGTATTCGAGAAGGGTATGATGGAACGGATGGCGCAGCGTTTCGCGAACCAGGCCTACACCATCACAAATGAACACCAATTATCATCACAACCTCGTTTATTAAGCCACCTAGTATCTAGTTATGGGGCTTGCTTTACGTTTTTTCCCCCTAATTGATGGTCCGGAGGCCGAGCCAGGAATTTAATATAACTTTGTCTTATTCCATCGTCACATGGTTTTGAGAAGGCACTAACTAGTAAGGCCGCTGAGGCAAGACCTACTCTACCAAATTATAGAGTCTGTTCTTCATCCGTCTTTATAAAAATATATTGATCTATGCTACTTTTTTTCCCTATTTATCTCAAACTTGTATTTACTTTTTATTAAAATTATGTTTCGGCTTTTCTCATTTTAAAAGCTAAGCTACCTTAATCGATAAGCTGCTTTATGGCGAAAGACATTAAAAGATCCCTGCTGTATTAGATGTAAGGACTATTAAACACAAATTTATTATCCGAATCATTGAACAATTCTGAAGGATTTTGTTTGCGTGAGAAAAAGAATGGAAATTTTGTTGAAATCTGGAGACTGAGTTAATTCGTACGACAGAAACTCATAACAATTTTGGCAAAGTAATTTCCATCAAAATCCTACTCAAGAACGAAGATCGATCATTACAAGATTAGTAGATGCTTTTAAAGGATATAGCCTCCCTACTTGATACTTGAAAGACTCATTGAAATTTCAGATTGCAAAACAAAAAATTACGTGCTTTCAGGAATACAATCCCAACATGGTGTGATACCAAGCCCGATATTTCGATATGGTGAACTGCTAGAATTCAGGTAGGGGATACATCAATAGCAGGAGCTAATTGAAAGCCAGATATGTCCCTGGTCATGAATATACTCTACTTTCGAAACGGGATGCTAGATTGCTCTCGAGCACCGACAATCAAATACATGCAAATATTTTCAGTGCGAAAAATAATACTTAATGCTCCAGAATCGATATAATATGAATCAATTTTCGATAGAGAATGTGGGTGATCTTCATTCATTATAAGGAGTTTCATAAGGAGCCTCTGCTTGCGGTGTGATTCTAGCCAAGTGTCTTCGGTGACCATCGAACCAATCGAGAATGGCAGAGTGGAATGTCACACTTTTAAGCCAATCAAAGTCAGTCTACTCAGTTCCTGGATTGATATAGTTCCGCATCTTGAGCTTAGGAATTGATAAAAAAAACTTACCGATTATCCCACACGACAACTGTACCAGGTGCCCACTTTACCCTAGCCTGGAAGTCTTGCCCAAGGGCGGTATGGTCGTACAGAAATTTTAGCAGGTGGTCAGATTCCTCTTTCTTGAAGCCAACGATATATCGTGTGACTTTAAACCAAGACGTTAGCTTTCCGTTATGGACTTATATCTACGGTATGGGTACTGGGTGCATACATTGCGGGTTCACGAACAAAGCCTTCTCCTTTGTGACTGGATGCTCTCTCACAATCGGGTGCACACTCGTGACTGGCTCTCTCCTGACAATGCCTCCGCGGGTCAAGCTTGCGGTGGCTTGTTCATGTGCCGAGTGGACTGCCTTCAAACCATGCAACCGCTTCCTAAATTCGGGGCTGAGACGGTTGTATGCCTCAGCTTGGTTCGCAAATAATGTGTCGCCACCAGTTGGTGGGCCGTCGAGGAGGTATAAAAAGGTAGTCCCTGGTGGTTGCTTTTCATAGGTGACATCTGAGTGCCATGTGAGCGAGTTGGAATGCTCTTTCAGGAAATCTTGCGCAGAAGTATCATCCACGGATCTATGAACAAGATGAATCTCCGGGTCTAGATTTTTGAAAGCGCGTCAGACGATCCTCATTGCGACGGGCAATTGCGCAAGAAATTTGGCATATTACTTACACCCTGCTGGACCGCCGGAAGTGGGGTGAATGTGATGACGGCCAAAGTAGCCGCCAAAGTCGAGGGCTTGCTGAATCGGAAGATCTGCAAAGTCTTGGTTTCGGAATGCTGGAAATTGATTGTATTAGCTCTGTGGGTTTCTCTAATTGAGTCGGAGTCGTAAATTTCTTACCAACGACTTTCTTCTGAGCGACAAACAGTGCTAATTCGTCCTTCCCAGCGTCATTGAGCTGACTAAGTTGAATTCCTTCAACTTCGGCTCCGATATTGCTGGTAAGGTCCGTGACCTTGGCGCCTTTGAGAAGATTTGGGAACGTTGGATCGGCGTCCTTGCCATGGTCGTAATGCTCGAATGGGGTCAATGGTGGGTATCTGAAGCAGCGGATCGTAGAGGATTAGTTAACTGCAATATACTGAAAAAGCCTTCATAAAATATTTGAGTAACCAAAAACTTACTTCACATTGGGATCCCATGTAGGAAGATAGTTGGGATATTTTGGTGGAGGGACATTATCCTTCCGCTCGACTTCTTTTTCGTAGGAGCGTGGACCGTTATCATAGGCTTCCTTGTAGACAGTAGGTCCGGAGCCTGGAGGCAAATTCACGAGGACCTTCTCGTGTTCATTTTGAACAGGTGCTGCTGGTGCCATTGCGATCGAATCCCTGTATGTTACTGAAGCTCAAGACGTCTACGCAAATTTAAAGAGATGAGATAAAGGATAAACTAGATATGAAGAGTTTTTTGTAGGGTCTTGAATCCAGGTTTCACACTATCTGAACATGAAATGTGGATTCTACGGGCGTAAAGTGCGGGGATTTTATCCTCACGGTGAACCGACGGAACGACGATATCGGCCACCAGATTACTAAGGAGCTGCATTAGCAGATGGCAGATATCGGCGAAGAGTATCTCTAATCAACATTAAGATGCCGATATATCCGTTCAATTGTGCCGTTCTTGCAAATATACCACTGTTATATAGCGTGATCATTTCGTGGGATGGGACCCCACCGGGCGCCAGTGGAGGGAAAGATAGTCATAGGCTGTGGTAACAGACATAGAGTTATATGATTGCCGAGACAGACTGCCCCGCAAAAGATATTGTATATTGCGTGCTTCAGAGATATTCTTCGTCTATCATGGCACATGCACTTCGAAAACGTGGCTCCGATCGTTGGAAAAGGGACGTTCGAATCTTCGAGGTATCGAGATGGGGCAAAATGACAGGTGACAGGACCTGGTTTCAAGGTACTTACTATCGGGAAATACAGACTGTCAACCCAATAATGTAACCTTATCGATAGGAGGATTGACGAGTAATGCCTACTCCCAGAGCATCATCCGGGCAGCAAAGTGGATAGCATTGAAGACATGGATATCATGGTGTTGAGGCTGTCGTCCTACCAATTCTGGCCAATCAGAGGATCAAAACCAGGGTTCTTACACCATTTCCAAGCATTATTCCTCATTTTGCAGCCATGCAGCCACTCGCCGCTAGCAAGCGTGAAAAAATGTCAAACATTTTCTTCAATCGCTGTTCTGCTTACCAAATCCACCTGTTCCCGCGGCTAACGGCCTGGAATGCGAGCATCGCGCACAACACAAAAGTGCTGTTGGATTTGCCCCACTCTCGTCTCTGGCGCAAAGCCGGATACAGATTGCGTGATGACATCCACTTTATTTAATGCTGTTTCACAATTGTACAAAAAAGCTCCATCAGATTTCTTCAATGATCTTGCTCAATGTGCTTAGATAGTTTCATAAAATCCTAGAGGCTTGGGCAAATTTCTTAAGTTTTGCATTCAAATTAACTTTAACACCCCATTAACGGAATTTAGCATATGGAGATGTCAGGGTAGGTAATAGCCGTCTTTAGAATATCAATCTGAGTTTTATATGAGATATATGTCGAAATTTCTGTCAATGCATGTACTTTGTAGGGCGACCAGAGCTCAGAGCAGGTCGATCAACTGAACATTCGATCATCTACTATCGGAGGTGAGATTCATCTCGATGTGGCTTAATGTGGCTTTGGGGCAAGTCCGATATCTACGGCTGAACAAAATATACTTTTAAGATATACATCCGCCTCACGCCTGCGATGGTCACCCATTAGTGCTAATGAAGGCCTAGAATATGTCGACATCAGATGGCTAAAAGACGAAAAGTGGGGGCGACCATGGTTGCTGGAAAAACTTTGCGACGAGCGAGCATGAACCTAGGCCGCAAATCAAAAATTCTAGCCTATTTCGCTTCCGGGGGGCCAACATACAACATCCCAAATCCAGGACCTCGGGAATTTCGCCTGCATCGTGGCAGAATCAAGCTTCCGAGATCATTGATGGTTTTTTCTTAACCTGCATGAACAAGAAAAATCTTATCGGCAATGCGGCCGAAGCCAAAAGCAACTTGAGAGATAGGACCAATTCAAGTTTAAACTTTCAATATAGCTAAGCCTGTGATGAATATTATTATTTATAAATTGGAAGTGCATCCCCGTTGATGTTCGATATTGTATTCTCTCAAATTAACCAACTACTTCTGCTTTGAGAGCTCCCCTAGGGACCCCCTCGTCTCACTCAATCCCGCAGGGCCATCATCAATATGACGAAGATTACGCCTGTTTCTGAAGATCCTACGCATAGTGCCTCGTCGCACAACTCGGCGGCGGACTTGAAGAACCCATCTGCAGTAAACGCTGATGCTACCATCTCTGATGATAGCTCGTTCTCTGATGAGTCTACAAGGGGAAATAATGTAACCTTTGCCAGCAAGGGGCTCGCTGATGAACTCTATGTACCAATCGATAAGTATGAAGGAAGGCATCGGTACGATCCTAGCTATGAATGGGATCCAAAAGAAGAGAAAAGACTAGTCAGGAAGGTAGGTTTTAATTTTGTCATACGATCTAGCGACAAGACCCGCTAATATGAATTGGAATCAGATTGATTGGAAAATTTGCGCTTGGGCCTGCCTTATGTTCTTCGCCCTCCAACTCGATAGAGGAAATATCGGACAGGCACTCTCTGACAACATGCTCGGTGACCTTAAGCTGAATACAAATGACTATGTCAGTTTGATGCAATCCTCTAACATTCTAAATGAGAAATTCCACCATTAAGCTAACAATCGTTTAGAACACCGGACAAACAATCTTTCTAGTTTCATTCCTATTGGCAGAACTACCATCGCAGCTTATATCTAAGAAACTTGGTCCCGACAACTGGATTCCAATTCAAATGATCTCTTGGTCTATCGTCGCCAGCTGCCAAGCGTTCCTATCGGGTAAAGGATCTTTCTTTGCGTGCAGGGCTCTTATTGGTATGATTGAAGGCGGCTTCATTGCCGACGTCAGTAAGTAGATCTCTAGATAAAAACATATACTCTCTTCATCAAATATAGCTCTAATAACAAGATAGTTCTCTACCTATCATACTTCTATACTGGGAAAGAATTGCCCATCCGTTTGGCTTTTTTCTGGGTGGCCTATCAAGCCACTCAAATTGTTTCAGCTTTTCTTGCTTTCGGTATCCTCCGTATGCGTGGTATCAATGGTATGGAAGGCTGGCGTTGGCTTTTTGCTCTCGAAGGAACCCTTACCGGAATCATTGGCGTGATCTCCTGGTTCTACCTCCCACCATCCCCAACACAAACCAGGAGCTGGTTTCGCGGTCAAGACGGCTGGTTCAATGAGCATGAAGAGAAGATTATGGTCAACCGTATCCTCCGAGATGACCCCGGAAAGGGCGATATGCACAATCGTCAAGCTCTCAGCCCTAGGCTCCTCTGGGAGAGTTTCAAGGACTACGACATGTGGCCAATCTACCTTATGGGGCTTAGCTGGCAAATACCAATGGTTCCCATGACTAATTACTTAACCCTACAACTTCGAGCCGCCGGATTCGGCACGTTCGAGACCAACTTGTTAACAATTCCTGCATACGTACTATTCATAATACAGCTTCTGTTTTGGACATGGTTCTCAGAAAAGATAAACATGCGTATCATCATTCCCTTGGTTGCGCAACTATGGGCACTACCAATTGTCATTGCGCTGGTGTTATTACCGGGTACAGCATCCGCATGGGTCAAGTGGGCGCTTGCAACGCTTTTAGTGGGACATCCATATCCACACGCCATTCTAGTCGCTTTGACGAGTCGAAATGCGGGGAGTGTGAGGACACGGACAGTTGCAAGTGCGCTTTACAACATGTTTATCCAAGCTGATAGTATTATTGGCAGCAATGTAGGTTATCCGGGCCCTGAACATTTATATATCGCAAAGTACTGACAAGCTCTCCAGATTTACCGAAACCACGACAAGCCGCTCTATAGAACGGGTAACAAGGTTCTTGTCGCTATCGCCGTTTACAACATATTTATGATTTTGGGCGTCCGATACTATTACATCTGGAAGAATAAGTATGTTCCTGCTACTCTAGACTTTATCATATTCAGAATATACTAACACCAATGATAGAAAGCGTGACGATATTTGGAATGCAATGAGCAAGGATGAGAAGGAGAACTATCTCCGTACAACAAGCGACAAGGGTAACAAGCGATTAGATTTCAGGTTCGCATATTAAACGTTTGAAAGTGTTATAGACATACATATAGTTTTGATTGTTCTCCAAGAAGCGCTCTACTTTTAAGAATACAGGATTAGCATGATCAAAAACTTACTCAATTGCAAATTTTACACAAAAATCATGGATCGAATTGATACTGATTAATACCTTAAGGGCTTTGGTGGTGACGTCCAACTATATCGAAGTGTTGCCTATGTTGTATGTATCTATACTGAAACTCTTGGCACCGACTCGGAGTTACCCCCGAGTCCGCGACTTCAACGTCATATTCCTCACCAGAGAACATGCTGGTATATATACTTATATATATATTCGCCCTCGAAGAAGACATCCCTCGATATATAGCAATGTAAAACGCATTTCATTTTGAGAGAGTTACCTGGCCCTGAGAACACCACCATGTCTTCCCCACTCATCCGAATCCTGAACTCAACCTTCCAGAGAACATCGGGCGGGCCGACATTTTTTCCAAACCTGAATTTCACAATCCAATCTATCACTTCGACGCCTGCAACGAAAACGCAAAGATGGTCAATCATTGGCCCATCTAATTCTGGAAAGTCAACATTTCTTCAGGTTCTTCAGGGGTCGCATATCTGCACCCCGCTTGTAGGACGGACATACCCTGCGCTCACGGATAAGAAGAAGTATCCAGCGTCTGCTATCGCATTAGTCGACTTTTCAGCTCAGGGTGCCTTTGGAGAGAGTGTCAAGGGAGAGTATATGTCCAGTCGGTATCTACTTTTCTTCTTCTTACCGCCCTATTCATACATTGAAATGTTAACGATATTTAAAATACTAGATATGAATCACGACGCGGTGCTACCGATTTGACTTTGCGTCAATGGTTAGAAAGAACAGCATTACATCTTCCATTATACACGGATAACTTTGATTTTGAGGCGCATGTTGCAACTAGAGCTGCAGATGTCCCGTTGGATACCGTGACCACAGGGCTACGACTGTCAGGACTTTTGGATCAGCCTGTGAGCACGTTAAGTAATGGACAGGGGAGAAGAGCTAGAATTGCCCAAGCGCTGCTGAGAGGGGTGGACTTGCTACTTTTAGATGAACCTTTTAGTATGACGCCCAAATAAGTCCTCTATCTCGAGAAATTGCTAACAAATAGTCAAGTGGGGCTGGACCCATGGTCAATCGAAAGACTATCAGGTCTTCTCAAGATGATATCGTCGCCAGAAGCTGCTGGAGATCCTTCCAAGATCGCATCACAAGTTGTAGTCACGCAGAGACCACAAGATCATCTTCCGGACTGGGTGACACATATCGCCTATCTGCAAGATAGCCAAGTTCTTGTAATGGGCGAGAGGCAGGACGTCATAGCTGAGATTTCTAAGAAAGGAGTTCGAATTGGAAATGATAATAAAGAGAATGACGGTATTCTCCAGAAAGTCTACAGTACGGCTTCAGGAAGCCCCCAAGCAAATGCAGATTTAGTGACTTCGAAAACGCCCGATGATGAAAAGAGAGAGCCAGTAGTCGAACTGGAAAGCGTAAAAATCTCTTATCGCGATCGCGATATTCTCAAGAATTTTTCCTGGACAATCAAGCGTGGTGACCGTTGGGGTTTGTTCGGGCCAAATGGTAAGAAGACACCGTATATGATATGAACCTATAACGGTCATCTAATTTTATACATCCGGAACACCACAGGGTCCGGAAAAACTACGATACTAGCGATCATTACCTCAGACCACCCGCTTTCATACTCCCAACCAGTCAAACTCTTCGGTCGCTCTCGACTTCCCACTAAGGGAACTCCCGGCATCTCAGTCTTCGAACTTCAGTCGCTCATCGGCCACTCGTCCCCCGAAATACACCAATTTTTCCCACGCAGGCTTTCCCTTAGAAAATGTGTCGAGTCCGCTTGGGCGGATACGTTTATCACAAGACCACAGCTTCCATCAAATGGACAACAACTTGTTGATAGTATATTCAAATTCTTTGATATTTCACCGGAAGATCAGGGTAGGGAGTTCGGTGAATGCGGTGTATCCACACAAAGACTAGCCTTGTTTATGCGTGCTGTTGTGAAGAAGCCGGATATTGTTATTTTGGATGAGGCTTTTAGCGGAATGGATGAGAAATTACGAGATCGATGTATGCAATGGCTAGAAGAAGGATTGGAGGAGCGTCAGGCATTGGTTGTGGTTAGTCATTTAGATGGAGAGATTCCTAGGGTAGTAGACAAGTGGGTGAGGTTAAGAGAGGCGGGCGATGAAGAGCCTGCGGCATTTGGTTACAGATATTAGAATTGGTATTTTTAGGCCCTGTAATATCAATTGAGAATTTATAGAACTTGTGATCCAAAAATCGCTTCCCCTAAGCCTATCCAAAAGAAAACTAGTTACATCCGACTTCGACCCAGAATCCCCAAATTTGGAGTTAATAAATAGACTTTTGGGTTTTAAATATCTGTGGCATAGTCTCGGTCCCAGAGTGCCCATCAGGCCACAGGGACCGAGACTATCTGTGGCACATGAATCTCCTTCTTATATTTATACCCCGATAGATTTAGACTGTTGATGTCCCAGAACCTTCTCCAACAACCTCTCCCTCACCATCAACCTCCGGAGTTTTACTATCCTGCCACTTTACTACATCCGCAAAAACTCTTTGAAAGGTTGCCAGATTCCCCTTCCCCCTATCTTCTCCGTAAATCGCAAAAGTAACCTCCTCAACTCCATCCCAAACCTCTCTCTCCTCCCTCTCCCACCCGTCCCCGCCAAACTTCCTTCCACAAATAACCCTCTTAAAAACCTCCGCCACAAGCGCATTCGGATTCCCGTAAGCACCGCAACCGAATGCTCCCAGGACTAAATGCGTTACCCCCTTATTCTTCGCAAGCCTTAACATCCCCTTTATCCCCGAGATCAGATCCTCATAGGAACTCTGCTCACTATATCCCTTCTTATCGGCCGTTAGCTCTGGTCTCTTCGGAGCTGCCATACTAATCACGTCTACAAAGTACCTGTCGGCTTCTTTCAGCATCTCGTATTGTTGATTCATAAATACTAGAACATCAGAGGTATAAATCCCCGCGCCGGCGGGTAAAGGATGAAAATGCTTTTGGAGAAGCGACGGATACAGTGTACTCCTCCGACACAAAGTCTCTTCTTGTGCTTGTGAGCCGTTCAAGACCCCGCCGCCGGGATTGGTATTCGATGCCATGTTTAGTACAGCGACTCTTAACTTTCCAGAATCGTAATCTCGAGCATGAGACGCTTTCAAACGAGTAATGATATCTCTGGCTGCGTCGAAGGTATCGCTGTACACAACCGATATCTTGGGAACATATGTACCGGTGGTCTTGGGCAGACTGGGTATTTCCGAAGCGGTGTATTTCACTGCGCTTTTGACACCGGCTGTTGCGCGGGCATTGTGCGCGAGGATGTGAGGTATTGTGTTATTTATCGTGTCGCGGGCTAACCGTGCCCGTTCGGCTTTAGCGGGTGACATGAACCCGCCACGACCTCCGCGGACTCGTCGTCCTCCTCTACCTCCTCTGCCTTCCGTGTGGTCTTGAGAAGAGGATGTTGCGTTGGGGTTGTCGGATTGTGAGGATGTGTTGGAGGCGTGGTAACCGCGCGATGAGTTGCCGGGGTTTCCTCGATGGTTTCCTTGGCCACGACTTGCTCTTCTATTCGAAGGTCGGGGGTCGGAAGATTCTGTGGCAGGATCCATAGTAAATGCTCTTGTAGTTAAGAATTTCAAGATAGTAGGTGAAGGTATTGATATTGGTGGTAGAGATCGGATACTGCGAAGGTATATGGGGCTTGACACCGTTTTATACATCTCGAGCGTGGGCCGGTCCAGTACCAGTTTGCGCTCGAAGGTTTGCAACGAA
Organism: Arthrobotrys iridis; assembly: GCA_036971165.1. Classification (NCBI taxonomy): domain Eukaryota; kingdom Fungi; phylum Ascomycota; class Orbiliomycetes; order Orbiliales; family Orbiliaceae; genus Arthrobotrys; species Arthrobotrys iridis. The sequence goes on along the minus strand of JAJTTS010000008.1, from coordinate 804,671 downwards.
CGCTTTCTTTTCAGCCTCAGTCTCTGCCTGACTAAAACAATTGGGAGTCATACATACACACATAAGAAGATTAGAAGGCATAAAATGTTTCGAATGCAGAGTAATTGCTTAATAGAACAAAGTATGGTCATAACGTTATCATTTTCGTGGGATCACAAAGCCAGCATTTTTTTGGATTCTACATGGCCATGAGTCCATCCATATTCATATCCTCCAGTTGTTTGCCCCAATTCTGCGCCCATTTTGGTATGTAAATCTTGGTCCTCCTATTCGTCTATCCTATGTTTCTCAGCTTTCGACCTGACTTGCGCAATATACAGCCCCATGTACCATATTAATGTTATTTCAGCATACATTCTGAGTCCCAAGTTTCGTTTCCTGTTTCCCATTTTTTGAACAAAAGAGCAGCTCGAAGAGTACAAGAATTTACAGCCCTTTCTTCCCAGCCCGCTTCTTATCCGCCTCAGCGTTCTTAAACGGGAACCCACTCGTCCGCTTGTCCTAAATCCTCGCATATTAGCATACCGGTATAATCTACCAAAAGTCACTAGAAATATGACTTACAGCTCCAGTCTTCCGACTAATCCTTCCGTCCGTTGCTGCAAACAGAACACACCAAAACGCGACTCCAGCTAACCCAGCACCGACAATGGTAGAGACTCCGAATCCAAAATTTCCGGTCTCATTCCACATCATATAGCAAAAGAAACTGACAGCCGCGTGATACCCCGCTGTAACAACTAGGGTTGGCAGGGCGTACGGGGCCGTCGGATCATCAAGATTCGTTGACGGATCGGAGAACGAGGTTGTCAATGGTATGGAACCCGTCAGGAGAACTGTAAGAAGACCCAGGGTGATGATGGCGAGACCCAGGGAACGGGAAAAGTAGGCTTCCAGGGCTATATAGTAGAAATTACCGGTTAGCTCGTGCACGTTCAAGAGAGGAGGGGTTTTGGTCATACGCGTTGTTTCGCGGACTTCCGGAGATAGAAGTGTAACCATCATAGTCGGAGATGAGAGCAACGGGATGGACTGGAGCATCATCCACCCGGCGGTGGCTATTCTCGTGATATCAACATCAGTATTCTATCGGAGAGTTCGGGAAAGGCGGGAAGTAGCTACCGTAGTTGTATGCTAGAGACACGTTAGTTACGACCTTCTATCAGTGTATCAAGGAACAACATACCATAGTAAACGTCCATGATATCTTATTTTCTCTTTCGAGGCGTAGAGGCTTTAAATCCTGAGAAATGCGACTGTAGTTTGGACACGGATAGTGACTTTCTTTGCTTGGGATAAGTCAGTCGTAAGGGTAGAGATGAATCGTGAGTATCTGTCGATGGATAGCAGTGGCCGTAGCACAATTAGATGAGCATGTATGTACGTATAGATATAGCAAACGGAGAATAAAAAAGGTACAGAAGAGAGAGGGAGGGAGAAAAGAGTACGTACCTGCCGCTGGTTCTTTAAATAAGCCCCGCTATCGAGCCGGTGGTTCCCAAGATGACGGTGGTGGTTGTTTTGGCAGGTTATCAATTACGACTACCGTGGAATGCGCATGGGAACAGACCCAACGACGTCATCGTTCGGTGTTCCGCTGCCGTTTTGGGGCGCTTGCCTATTTCGGGTTGCCGCAGAAATCGGGCCAAGTTTCCGGGTCGCGGCATCTGCCTCCAGTATCTATGCCAAATTATCTATCTCCGTTCGCATGCACCCGGTAACCACTCGGTAGATATCAGCGAAATTAAATAGCATGTAATCATTCATGCTAATATGGCTTCATCTAGTTTTGACCGTTGTATATTGTCCATTCTATTTGTCCACTCCCCTATGAGTCCTAATGTACACACTTCTCAACTCTTTCCCTCCACATCTTCTATGCAACAAAACCAGATGTAGTGAACAAAAAACCTGTTAGCAAAAAAAGGCCATCATCCACCAGTGGATGCACATAGAACTGAAGCGAAGTGCAACGGAAGAATGCTGAAAGAATAATGTAGAAGGAAAAAAAAAAGGAAAAGACACAAAGTCGGAATGAGAGAGATTTATAACAAAGACACCCTAAAAATGCATATGCTAAACAGCAGAAGAGAGAATGATGGTGTGAGAGAGTAGGAAAAATATCAACAAAGGAAAAAAAGGGAATATGATATAAAGGGTAAAAATGTACAAGGTGGTATGTTGAAAAACGCCTTTTGTGTTTCCCTTATGTTCAGTCAAGAGACGGCAAGGGAATCATTGTCACAAATAAAATGAAAATAAAATGAAATATCGAGATCTTGCTGGCGTCTTCACTGCTCTCTGTTATTTCTTCTTCTCCGCTGGGTCGGAATAACTACTTCACTGCGGAGCCGCCATCGCCTGAGCTGTATCGATTCAACTATTCTGTCCGTCGCCGTGTTCTTATGCAGCTTCGTATTTTCTTTCCGGCGCGAGACTACTGAGGTCCTCTTTTAAAGAACCCCGGAAAGAAAACAAGAGCCATACTAAAACCTCGAACCCCAGGTTCCACTTCCCCGTCTAATGCTACCCCTGTCATCGAGAGGGACATACGGATCATTCCGGCCTTCAATGCCACCGCTAGTATCGCTTCGTGATGTGTTAAATCCGAAGCTGCTGGTTGGGCGATGTCGAGCGCGTCGCTCCATCATTTGAAAGTCTCGGTCGTATTTCGAGGGTTGTGGGGGTGGAGTCTCGCCACGAAGTTTGGAGCGGCTTTGTTGCTTGCGACGACGGAAAAGGAAGACACCGACAACAGCGAGAATGATCAAGGCGACTACACCAGCAGTGATACCGGCGATAACAGCCTTAGGGACGCCAGTTGCAGGTGGTGTCTCCGGGTCGGGTGACGAAGATTCAGTTTCCGAAGGTGCTGATGTTTCAGTGGCATCAGGGGTTTCGGTAGCAGATGATGTTGATTCGGTGGCGGATGCAGATGATGTTGTGACAATAGTGGAGAGAGTTGTAGCAGTGCCAGATGTAGTTGATGCCTCAGACGCTGAAGTCGTGGCACTAGTCTCAGACACTGAAGTAGAGGTAGCCTCGGACGAGGTAGTCTCGCTTACAGTCGTGCTACTCAAAACTGCAGAGCTCGTCTCAGTCGTGCTAGCCGAACTCACTTCAGTGCTCGTTGCCGCAACCGTCGAAGTTGACGTCTCACTTGTAGCTTGAGCACTAGTAGTTGTAGTGGCAGCAGAATTAGTAGGAGCACCGGTAGGGGCAAAAGTCGAAGCCGGTGAATCGATCTTGAAACTAGGCGAGAATCCAAAGTTGCCGCTAACATCGTTTACGATTTTGAGTTGGTAGACTTGGTCGGCCGCCATGGTCTGCATGCCTTCGAGGGTCAATGGAGGTGTCCATTCGAATTTACCATTGTTCGCAATGTTTGCTGTAATGACAAGACGTTAGCATCTACAACGTTTTCAACCAGTCTAAGGTTATATAGAGAATAGGTGAGACATACGAGCGATCGTCTCGAGCACCTGCAAGTTCCCGGGAACGCCCTTAACAAGCACAATGCTGACGGTCCCCGGGTTCGCAGATGCCGTCCATTCGATTGAAAACGGTGTTCCGGCTTTCCAAACCTCTCCAGCAGCAGGTTTCGTGATCGCGTTCTCATTGTTCTCGGCTCCCTGAGCGCTGACGAAAGGAGCTGCAATCGCAGCCAACGAGAGGAGCGACGACAATATGGAGAAACGCATGGCGACGGATATATCTCACAAAGGACTGAAAAGGCGAGTATTATTGACCGCGGCGGGTAATGAATGCGTAGACGGATATATTAGACAATCCGATACAACGATTCAACAATCGTAATGGTCAATTAGGGATGGTGGTGGTGGTGGTGGTGGTGATTGATTGATGCTGAGATGCCAATGCAATGCAAAATGTATGGGAGTCGTCTGCAGTCAACCCGGCAACACAAAATTTCGCCAATTCCAAAATTAGACTGAGACCTAATTTTCAAAATCAAGCCTCTTCCCTGTCCGTTATTTCGACAGTGTTTGAATTCGATATTGGATTTCTCCTGGATNTGTCGAATATACAAAAAAAAAAAAAAAAAAAGGGTTTCTATTCTTCTTCTCTTCCTCTGTTATCGGGCCATCGGTTTATTGTGGTGGAGTGAGCGTGTGGGTTTGCTGTAGTAGGTCGGAATGATTGATGGTTTGTATGCAAGGAGCGGCTGCAGGTTCCCCTCCAAAAGAGATCGATGGAGAACTGCCCGTTAGATGGCCGGATGATATCGAATGAAACGAAAGTCGGAATCGAAATAAAAACAAAGACCTCTCCCTCCAAACCGAATTTTTCCCAGAAAAATGGCCGAAGAGAAGGCTAAAGGCAAAGACACACAAGACAAGGAAAAGGAAGACGAGAGAATAAGGGGAGGAAAAGAGAGAATAAGACAGCAGAAGGGAATCCTTTCGTGAACAAGGGAGGGGCTTTTGCCAGTATATACTGTTTAGTCTACCTGTAACACCGCCGAAAGGTGCTTAGTTTAACCCCGTCCTACGAATTGTAATGCGCCTCTCTGTGCTCTTTCTGTTCCTGAGTGGACATGGATCTCTCGGTCCTGTGCGCATACCCAATCCGGCCGGGGTTTGAAAGGAGGGGTGGGAGTACAATTTTACGGGGAAGATGCATGCACGTCAGGTACCACTTTACTTCCTCGAAGTTCCAGGAGTCTCTGTGACGACCCAAGCAAAAGCTACTTGGCTAACGACGGAATTAATAGTCACAAGTGGATCTACATGAGCAGGTGCGCCGACATGCAAATGTACATGTGCATGCTCTTTGCCTATGCATCGCATAGTAAAATTTCCCTCCCCATTCTAAGATCCCCTGTTCCGCGTCTTAAGAAGGCTCTGTATTTAGATCTGGGACAAGAGTTACATACTAGACCCTACGCTTCATTCACCTACACAGTACAATGAACGCCGCAGGTCGTACTCTGGTATGAGAGTTCTCCAACAGGCGGTGCAAGATAGACTATGTACGTTCCCCTCCCTGACGCCCCCTTTCGAAAGGCTCTGTTCAGGGACGGTTTCAGAATGCTTCGCTAACCTGTCACAGATGCTCCGTTTTGGGCGTAACAAGACAGGAACCACGACAGCCGAACAACGTTGACAACCCTGAATGGAATAAAACACAAGAATCCTGGTTTTTGTTTTTTGAATGGGAATTTCCCTCATTCGCGTGTTTCTGGGAAAGAAAGGCAAGATGTATTCGCTCAGGGGTGCGGCATGTAGATACCAGGCGGGCATCATCGGCCCTGGATCCCATATGATAGATTCTCTGTGTGTTTGTTGCCGATGTTTCTGGAAAGCTGTTTCGGCGATACGAGTCGAGGCGGCTGTGGCAGGCAGGAGGTAACGAGCCAATCAAATCCGGCAGATTGCCGACTCGAAAAATCGCCTGACGTCGGCAACTCCTCGGACTCAGCTTCGCCCTCTTCAAGATCGCCTCTTAAGTGACGAATAAGATCTTCAGTTGGAGGTTTATTGGCTAAATCGAGGATATGCACGTGTCAGCCACTAAAGAGGCCGTGCCATGTGAGGAAAATAGCTTCGAATGAAAGTTGCGAACACTTTGCAACCGGTGGTGTCTCGACCGTTTGGAGAAGGCAATTCTTTTGAATGGACATCAGCTGCATCATAATTCTTTTTCACCGATGAATCTTCGTGTGTAAAAGTGTAAAAAATAGAAAAAATAAAATAAAAAATAATAAGTTTGAAAATGAAAATCTGAGCTGTTCACGCCAACGCGTTCAGCTTGAGCTCCTCCTTATTGAAATTTGACTTGCTATTTAGGGTCAAGAACACATCACAATCACTTTGGTAGGCATTCTCGCATCAATTAATTGGGAGCCCCACCAATATTATCGTTTCCGTATTCGACGACACAGATCACTAGCGATATCTGGTCGGGTCAATGCTATAGAAGCTCCAACCCTGTGTACTTGTGAGCCTGTAAAACTCCATCGATATCACTTGATCTATAGATATATTTCCGTAGATTCATTGACATCCCAATATAAAGGCTTCTATAACTACCCGCATACCGGCATATGCATAAATACGATCGCAATTATAAAGCCGATTTGAATCAGCTCCGGTAATTTTCGTTTCGATCGCTGCTGCGAAAGCATATTGGCTAGGCTGCCAGAACCCGTTCTGAAACATTACGAACCCAAACCTCCTGCCCTGTTTAACGTCACGCTGATACTGGGGGTTCCCGGAGATCTTTCCAGTGAAGCTGCCATATACGTCTGTTTTATTGATTTTGCAAGAGTCTACATTGTTCTGTGTCTTCGTTCATACTTATTTTGGCTTCTGTATTCTCGTTTTGCATCAACTAGGGCATTCTCCTATGCTGAAATAAATTCGCTAACTTTCACCAATTTTCGCTCGTTGCAATCCGCGTTGTCAATCCAAATTCAATCCTAACCGATTTATAGAACAAGAAATAGACGATTTAGAAGTGACTATGGCGATCTGGAAGTCTAGCCCAATAATATACATCTACAAAGCCAATCGCGACGTGTGGACGACGCAGTCCCGGGAACCCGTAGACGTCTATGAATAGATCATATATTTATGTGTTGGTTCCAACCACTGAACCCTTCTCATTTCTTTAAAGAAATGTCTACCCTTTCGAAGCTATGACTTATCTATGTACACATCAAGGTAAAACGAAAGCAACAAAAGCCCATCAGCGCACAATTTACACTGCAGAAAAAAGGAAGATAAAAAAAGTAATGGTATCGATGCAATGCTGTGCAAGTCTTCAACAGAAGGAGAGGGGAAAAAGAAATGTAAAAATCAAAAAGAGGTGCTTTTTGTAAGGATAGTTGTAGTCACGTTGTTTCCGACTTGTACCTGCTGTTTTCTTTTCACAAAAAAACAAATTGTATCCGAACCGGGCCTGTATCTACAGTTGATCCCGAACCGTGCCTCTATCCCTAGTCTACCTGGTCTATCCCAAGACAATGGTCTATATCAATATAGTGAGAGTAATATCGTTCTCGCTCTTCTTTCCAATGATTGTCCAGGTTCTTTTACTGTGCCGCCACACTCCTCTTCTCATCGACGGCCTTAGCGACCTTCCCACCCCTCTTAGGCCCCAAATAACTCTTGATAAAGAACATCACGAACAAATAAGTCAAGGGCGTCAGATAAACCACATTGGTAACGACAGCCCAGACTTCAGCCCCACCGCTGAGACAACTCACGAACTCCTTGTTCAAGTCACCGATGTGCATATCGATACCAGAGTTCTCCTTGATAGTATCTGAGATGTCGGTGAGGACTCGGGGTGGAATGTAGGAGATGAAGATCTGGACTGCGGCTCCAGAACCGCCGATGAGGAATTGGCTGATCTGCATGGTGGTGAGAAGGCGCTTGATTGGTGTAGGAACGTAGATTTTGAGGGCAGAGAGGGTGTAGTAGGTGTACTATTTTGAAATCAGTGTCCGTTGGAAAAATCATGTAGGATAAGGATTGAAGAGCGGCTTACCATAAGGGTATGAATAGCAGAGTTGAAGAGGACAAAGATAAATATCGGCGGGGACATGAAGCGGATACCAGCCCACATACACATCATAGCTCCAGCATGGTGATCTATGCCCACAATTATTAGTATGATTCCAACTCCAGTATAGCAATAACGGCATGAAACTTACAAGTCTGTAGCGTGCTGCTCTTCCTCCCCTTGGCAAGGATGATGGCAGTGTCAACGACCTCATAGAACTTGCTGAGGTAGAACAACCATCCGTAAAAAGCCAACCCTTCCTCCCACAGTCCACTCCCCGAAGCAATTCTAGGACTCAATCCGCTAACATCGTTGATGCCCACCGCCACACTATCATCATGGATTTTGCAAAGTCCGTGAACGAACCCACCAAATCCGTTATCCCAGCTGATAGTTCGCTGAAGCGTCGAGGTGATGCCTACGAATGTCCAGCCGGAATAGACAGCTAGCAAAGCGTTATGAAGGACGACAAACCACTTGAAAGCGGATGTTTTTGCGAAGGAGTAGGGAGTTGGAGGGGTGGTTTTGGAGGCCAATCCGTTGAGGTAGTGAACTGTTATGGCATACACTGTGGCTATGGTAATTGGAACTCGGACATCGAGTAGTTGTGTGTAGATATCTCCCGGGATAGCATGCGGGATTGAAGGAGGGATTGGTTGAGAGGCGTTTTGAAAGTTGAAAAACGAGGAAGGAGGGACGACGAGACGGACGGTCGACATTGTGAATGAAGATTGCTCTCAATAGAGCTTTTCAACAGAAGCTACTTTTGGTTGGGTTCGAGAGCCAATTGATATTTATCTCGGCTCTGTGAACGATAGAAGCTATAAAAACAGTTGGTTAGCTACCCTGGCTCAGTATCTCCAGCAATCAATAGAGAGGATATTTTTCCAGTGAGGCGGTGCTGAATAGAGGAAGGAAAGGAAGGTCTACGGAAAAATTCCAATAGCCCGAGTAATACATACCTTTTGTATCTTTCAGATTTGTGCAATCGGAACAAGAGAGCTAGAGGCTGGCCGATGGATTGTTAATTTTCAGGTGACAGAAATAAAAGGATATATGATCAAGTCGAACAGACGACGGAGGACAAGAGATCCAACCCTTCGGAATACAGAAATACGGGACTGTCACAAGACATCGCCCTTTGTTCGAATACCGAGGTCATGGTCACAGAAATGAGCGAATGGCAGGCCAGACCCGCCGCAAATTGGGGCTCTCATGTGCCTATCGGAGCTGGGTACGGAGTAGCATTCCTCAATCAGCACATTTCTCCATTCAACTGCCAGCGACACCTAAAAGTGTTGAGGAAAAACTAGGTATGCTGGGGAGGCAGGCAAAAGAGGTGCGACGTCGTCGGCTTTGTTTTCTTGCACAATGGTCCTGCAAAGTAGACCCGAATGACGGGGGGTGTCGCCTGCTTTTTTNTTTGAGTTTCTTGAAATTTTTTGACTTCAATGGTATTTTTTGTTGGGACGCAAGAAAGTTGGAAACGGGCCTTTTGGGGTTCATGCAGGTCGGCCATGCTTGCATCTCAACTGGAGAAACCATGTCGAGGGGCCACTGGCCATCGAATGGGAGAGCGAGCTGGTCGGGAGCAGCCATGCAGCTAACGGACTCTGGTTTAGTGCCACGCCGGTTTCCTTGGGACTTATCGCCCTTAGTTATCTCCCACCCCCTTGTTGGCTGCCTCCTTTGCGGGGCAAGAACTATGAAAGATCTAAAGGTTGATTCGCTCGGTCGAAGGGGGGCAGGAGGAACAGACGCAAATGGAAGGCGGTTGAGCACGATGCGATTTATATTCCGTAAGATCATGCAATTACTTAAGCACAGGTGGAGAGAGATATCGATATCGATCTTGGATGTCGCACAGAAGAGGTGACGGCTAAGGGGTCCATCCCGGTCTGTCGGCTGAATCGGGTTCTTTCCCGCGGTTTATTTTGTGTGACCCAGAATACCACGCCCCAGCACGGACATATCACGTTTTCAGATGGCAACGCAGTTGTAGAAGACGATGGAATGAAGAACCGAGTTGATTCACGCGCTATCCTAGTTATAAATATTCTGTGATATATGACCGTGTGACTATCCGGAAATACATAACCTATATATATACAAGATTCCTAACGACAATACCATCGAAGTGGTGATATGTGGCTACTGCCTGTGTGACGGTAAATTTTGATTCCCATATCTCAATAAGACTGAAAAATTTCTCATCGAACTAGTCATAGTCCAGGTGTGGCTAATCTGGTTACATGTTAAGTTTCGGCTACGATGACGGCGATGATAACTGAACAATAGATGCAGATGCTGACCCCCTTAGTTTGTTCGTTATTGAAGAGAATATGTCAACATACCATAGTCGTGAGGTTTCTAGTGATGCAGTTTTGCATGTAGATGGCCGGCAACTCTCACCGTTTCTTGCCAGTTGGTGTGATCACACAAGTCTGACCTCTCTGCCAATCGTGTATCATGCTTTTGAGAACCAAAATATCCACTTTCCGGTAGAATCTTTATCTCCATATATATATTTTTACCACTCAAAAATACCCTCATACATTTCGCCCATATAATTTGCCTGGTCATGAGCGGGGTGAATGACATCAACTTGAGAGCCAAATATTAGAGCTAGTCTAGGGCCTCCAAATCTATGTTCAGAGGGCCCTGGCCGGTGGGCTCTCCAAATTTCGTCTGAAAAATCGAGGGTCATTGGGCTGGTGTGATGGGGCCTACCGCCTTACTGGCTAAGCTCTATGGATCTTCGAGATTCTTATTGGATTTTATAAGCATGAATTAAAGTCATGACAACGTTGATTCCGTATATTTTGACATATGCTGAGGAAAGGCGCTCCGGCCACATAACAGCCTCCGAGAATGAAAACGGATTCCAATGTAACAGTATATTGCTGAACCGTCATATAAGAAGAGGATACCTTGCCATATCGTATTAGCAACACCGTATGCTACCGATAGGATCCTGACGGCACCAAATATAAAACCGGCTATTTAACTTGAAACTTCCTTCATAGCAGGGAGAATCGACAAAATTCCGTTCGCTCTTCGGTGCGGTGATAAAAATATTAATGTTGGTGGCTTTGTCAAGATTATCTCAAAGTTACATCGCCCATGAGTTGTGTCATAGTTCTCATACTAAAGGGTCAACCATATCGGAGACTGATTCATGGTTAAGAAATATATGAGCTCGACTGATCCATGATATATATCGGCTATAGGTGTGCAAACACAATGGTGTCAGCAGTTCATGTTGCCCCATCACGACTGAGATAGATTAATTGGTGATCCGAGTAAAATTAGTCTACCTCGTTAAGGAGGTAGGTCATGATATTAACTTTCGTTATATTATTTGTAAATTTGATATTGTGTACATCTTAGAGTGACGTGATACTTCCTCCGGGACCATGCGATACTAGTTATATTCCATATCCTGTGCTGTTATTTATAGCGTCGATGAGTGGGTGACATCTCTGGTTTATAATAGTGGGATTGTTGGAGAATAATTATAAAAGAGAGGAGAGGGAGCGAAAGCAAGACCTGAAGCCAATCTCCATTAAATAATTCTGGCTAGAGATACTTTCCCTCAAGTGCATTAATCCCAATATAGTCTAGTAACAGGCTTTTCGAGCGTGTAATCGCGGCAACTGATGTCATTCAACTACGATGTCGTTTGTTGAAGGTTGACCCTGAGATCATACTTTTAAAGCTTCCCCTAAATTGCGGCTAGTATTCACAGACTAGGGGCGGACAGCTTTGGCGTTTCATCAGCCCATTGTTGTCATCGTATCTTACTTGATGCCCCCGACACTTCATGGGATCTAGCTCTCAAGATGTATATTCAGAAATTTGATGTAGTAATAGACCCGATCGAGGAGTTCTGGTCTCATAGTGTCTATCAAGTTGACAGTACCACGATATTATATCAGAGCGCTAGGTGGTTCTTCTAATGAAGCCTTGATCTCTGTATATATACTAGACATATATATATGTATATATAAGGCCTCGATGTGGTGTATACTACCGGTGCCCTCGCACATAATGCGTTGCATCCTCCAGTACCCATGGCCCACGCGCGCGTGCAGCTAGCTAGCAAAACCAAGAGCGAGTAGCTAGCCACAATCAATCAATTCTCTCTCAAAACCAAGTCCCAAATAAGCTGTAATCATGTAAATGTAGAAGCCGGTGAACTGGAGCCGTACGAGCCTGGGGACGGTGAGGACAATCCTATGAATTCTATAGATCTAGTGTCCTAACAGCCCGGTTTGAATTGCAAACAGGGCTGCGCGATGCGTGCAAAAATCAAACAGGGCCGCCTTCAAACCGGGCGGACAGTAGGGTGTCATTACTAGATTTAATATATATGTCTGGGCTTAAGCATCTATAGATATATATCCTATAAGAGCATTGCGGCTTCATTATCCTAGATCATAGAGTCTCTGGGTAGGTAAAACATACTATCTCGTCTGCAAAAAATCTAGAGTTAAATCTATCTTATGAGCAAAGTTGGAGGATACAAAGAAGGCAGTGGAAGCAACTTGCACGTGTCAAAAGTTGGATTTCTGGAAGATTTCTGGAAGTTTATACGGAACGGATTACGACAAAGTGCCGGCCGAGGGCCTGGGCGTAGCCACGGGGTTGTCGACGTCCAATGGTGATCTACCCTACAACGTTGTACTCCCTTCAAACCTACTCTGTGTACTTTGGGGTTTGTTGGAGCTGCTTTGTGAGGTTTATATCGCTCCGTTTCTCTATTATACTTGCATCTCCGACAAGAGGCCGCACGGGTCAATAAGAATCCAAGTCAAATAGCTCTGGGTCCTCCCCACAGAATATGCGTATATTCGAGCCAATAAATCTATATGTTGAATTAGGTCTACGGCTACGACTCATAGTTAACTTACATATCTCATCCTACGTTCTAAACTGTATCACTGTACATCTGATGGCGCGTACTCTACTGACCTACATATGTTGCCATCATACCATATGAGCCGAGCCAGCCTCAAGTAAAGTGAATAGTATCGGAAAGCAAAAGAAAAAAACCTTTGCCCTTAGTATGTGTATTGTAGCTCCAGTGACAGTAGGTATCTATATATGGGCAGAGCCCCCAAAACTAATGGGTTCGATTTCTGGGCCGAAACCCCTGGTCTCGATGCTGCCAGAGACCGACTTTCCGATAATATTCCCTGATGGGAGTGGCTTTGTTCGGAAAATTATTGGTTTTCCGAGTTCGGGTGCAGAGAAGAGGGAGTGGTGCATCCGGCATGCGGATGTCACCATCCGCGTCTAATCTGCCCATCGTTGAAACGAGGGCGACGGAAGACGGAAGGGAAGATGGCAAGAGTGTCGAGGAGGAGGGGGGAACGCTGTGATGGAGGTGGTGGCAGAGTCGTTGGGATTGGCGCTATATATACAGCCTCATTAGTATCTGTTTGTCTGATAACTATATGGTAGAGTATTCTAAAGAACGAACCTATGGCCGAATCGAATAGTAACCAGAAGTCGACGGTTCGCAATTTCTGCGAACTCGTCTGCACCGTTGACCACTCCATTGCAGAGTCTATCTACCTCGTCAATTGGGCAGACTTTGAGCATTTTAGGTAAGAAGTACTATGAAGAATAATAAATTGTTGTTAGCTATCGAGATGGTTTCACCGGTGGCGTGGTAAAAATAAGAAAAACTGTGCCTGTTTCGGTGGGGTTATTGGTGATCAGATGAATGAGGAGGATGGAGGAGGATGGGAAACACGCCTATCATCTTTTTTTCTTTTAAAACGCTGGGTTGAGTTGTGAATTTATTTATTTTATTTTGTTAATTTTGACACCAAGAAGCAAGGGAAAGAAATGTTTGAACAAATCAAACGCTATAATCTCAGTTCTAGGCCTGGAAGCTATTTAGCAAGAAGTCGACTTCGAGTTATTATACTTAGATATTATTATGCTCCTCAGAACTACGCCTTCAGAACCATACGCTTTATGGCCTTCTGAAATCTCAATATTATTCGAAAAACAGGGCTATACATGGGTTACTGAACTCGAGCATTACGGACATTGCTACAGAGAATCATAGAAAAACAGGCTTGACAAAGGCGAAGAGACTTGTAGGCGCATGCCGCCTCCGAATAGGGGTGATGCCCAAAATAAAAATAAAAAAAAATAGAAACTACACTAGGAAACGTCAATTTAAATGGAGACGGAATCAAGGTATCAAGATCAGAGATCCCCTAGGCAATCTCGCAGCTTCTCAGTGACAATTGCGTTGTCTGAGGCCTCTCGCGTTGCATTTCAGGAGTCTACCATTTTTGGATGATTGTATTACATAAGCCAGCTTGATATATCGATCCCGATATAAGGCCAGCCATCCTGCCAAAAACCCATCGTTTGGTAGAAATCCTCATGAAAGTTCAGATTCTGAAACGAAGTTCGTTATTCAGGGACGTCTTCGGCTGCGGAATCCCCAAGTTGTATCTGCCCGAGGCATGCTGAGATAAATATAAACCCTCAATAACTGCCCAAGCATAGAGACATCCTAGAGGCATAATACCATCATCTAATATATTGGCTATCTTGAAAAGCACATCGCCAGGTAAATTGATAAACGATGAAAGTCAATTTTGATGTTGCCTTTTCACATCCTGGACGACACCTATAAACTATAATCTTTGTGTTGTTTACGTTTCATTGATTGAATGAGTAGAGCAGCCGTTGAGAGTACTAGCAGAATTCACATAATATATTTATATCGATGAGATTTGAATTGAAGCCTTTAAGAAGCTACCGAGTATATCTTTAAGTAGAAAGAGTGATTGTAACTAGATTCTACCATTCTCGATGCTGCCCGACCTTAAAGAAGCCGTTTGGGGCTCCACCACTAATAATCTCTCACAATGAATGAATACGCATGACACGGTCAGTGGTTGGCGTCCCAGCTTTCTTTTCCACTGAAGTATAATGTAGAGCCATCGGCTGATCCATCTTAGTCACGGTATTGACGTGATCATTCACTACCGCATATACCCGTCATATTTCTCTCCGAATCATAGAAAACCATCTCGCCGGCTCCGATTTCGACAATTGATATCCAGATCCCAGACTATATGTCCAGTTTTATCCCACAAATTTCCTCCCCAGCGTTCCCACTGTTGTCATCCGCAATGTTGGTCGGGTTGGCAGATGATATGTTCCACTGACCTTGCCCCACCGAAAGCATCGGACAAGCGTCGTCTCGCCTCCATGCCGCGCCCTAAGCGCATCATTCTTGCGGAAATTTGTCTTTGAAAATAATTTATTTTGATTGCGAAAGCGCGAATATAGCCGGCAAAGTTTGGATCCTCATAGGATCCTCCGAGTAATATGGACTCTGATGTTTGATCCCCGTTATCGAGGTGGTATTGTATCTCCGCGTTAAGTTCTCGTCGGGCTTTGGCCAATGTTCGAGAGAAATCTCGATGATATCTGATGAGTGATATTGCGTAAGCAGCTTCGCTGTTATTTTGATTGTGGACATCGAAATTTGAGAGCAGAGAGGTTATCATGAAAATATCTCTTCGGCATAACGGGGTGTTTTTGACTCTTTGGAGGAGACTTGTCGTATGGTCTTCGAGATATTTACTGATCGCGTTCATCCTATGTATCCAGTAACTGCCTTTACATTTTTTTGGATCAAGGTTATAAAATGAAGATGCATTCTTGTGTTCCGCATCAATAAAAGCCTCAATGCTCCTGATGCTCAGAAAGAATCTCTGTTTGGAACTCAAGATTGTCTCTTCGGAGGGCCCATGATGTGTAATATAGTGGAACATAACTGCCCCTGCTAACACCTGGATTATTGATACAGTTGGAATGTGGTGGACCGGATCAGACGAATATTCGAAGTGAAAGCAGGTGGTGAGCGAAGTTTGAAGTTGGTGTTCTTTGAGTTCGCTTGGGAGCCGAGTATGATTCATGGATTTTGGTAACGATTTAGGGTCTCGTAGATCGGCGGATCGTCGAACTCGAATTGGACTGGGTCATTCGAAAGTTTGCACCTATCCATAGATATGGGGGCCCAAACTTAGCGTTGTCGTATAGTCAACACGAGGCCCTCAGCCGCGTTTCGAATGCGTGTGTTCATGATCTTGAATATCACTGTAGTGGCGGACAGGGACCGACTCTGTTGGCAGGGGGATGAAGCGATAGACTTTTGGCGCATAATTCGGATGAAATTATCGAGTTAGCGATAAATAGAGGCTTAAGGCTGAGGAATCTTACCTAATCGTGCACCCCAAACCCCATTACCCCTTCTAGTTCATATGAAGCTTTTATACCAACTGATAGGCCATGACCATATGAGAAGGAAGAATGGTATCATTCTGAATTTTGCATTTCAGCAATGCAAAAGCGGAGACGGTGGTAGAATAGCACAGTGACCCTGACACACCTTCCACAAGAGATGGGTGATGAGATAGCACAATGACCCCAGCACCCCCTTAGTGATTTAGGCTCAGGATAGCACAATGACCCTGGCCTGCCGGCACGGGATAGCGCAATGACCCCGGCCAGGCGAAGTGTTTGATACATGATATAGAAACGGACGGGAAACTTGGTGGTGGGATAGCACAATGACCCCAACACACCATGGCTCAGGATAGCGCAATGACCCTGGCCGAGAAAGCTTTGTCTCTATATACATTTGTGGATCGTAAGCCCTTTACGACTGAGGGTGGTCTGGCGCCACTCGCCTCAAGTCAGGTTACACCCGAAGAGTTTTCCCTTCCCAAGGACTTTGGAGTATGCCCTTCTGGCATTATTCCTATCTGCCGTCCGCTCACCAAAACGTCGTACCGGGGCACCCGGAGCCCCCAGTATCGGCGACGTAAGGGAGTATCTCGCCGGGGAACAGATCTGCCACGAGAACAAATCCTCTTAAGAGGAGGTGCATCGGGCATCTCCACATCCGGGTCGATATCCGGCATCCACATATCTCCGTCCTGGTCGATGTCCCGCATGACGATCTCCATATCGTCGTTTGTCAAAGAGAACGGGTTCGATGGGATTGTGGGGGGTGCCTGGCCAACTACGCGGCTACCCGACGACTCCTGAGCCGTATAGCACGATGACACGGTCACAGGGTGACTTGACGGCTCTTGAGGAGCAACGACCGGAGCCGAAGCAACCTCTTGAGAAAGAACGGCCGGAGCCGAAACCTTCGAGATGTTATCTGCTGCAGGAGTAGCAAAAACAGAAACTTTGCTCTTAGAACCCCTCGCCGCCTGAGCGCCACTCGCAGAGTCAAGAGAGCTGACAGATGAACCAAAGTCCCAAACTGTCTTCCCATGACTGCTCGCCGTCGATAGAGAGGCTAAAGAGCTACTCTCCCCATTGCTCGTTGCCGGTGTAGTAGGCTCAGCCGAAGCTGCCGTTCCAGTGACAATCGGAGCGGTAACCGGAGCCGCCGTAAGGCTCGGTATTTGGGCTGCCACAAACTCTTTGGCACTGTGTTAAAAAAAATAGACCTTATTAGCAAGACGGCCTAAGAGAAAAAAAAAAAAAAATTTTAGAATGAACTGAATATGTAATGAACAGGGCAGGCTTGAGAGGGAAACAGCCAACCACAAAGAATGAAGTAGCTATTGATTGATTGAGAAGATGCAACGAAATAATAATGGGGTATGCTCTGGGCACGAGACAAATGAGTTTATAGAAGTGGATAAGAAGGTGCTGAGTCGACGGTCGACGATGGCGAATCGAAAGAAAATAATGATGAGAGAACCCAAACACGAGGATTATGATATAGAAATAAAAATGGTTGAGATGATAAATGGAGGTGGGAAAGAGGTGAAATCAAGGTAGAGATGAATTTGGTGGTGATTTAGCAACCTGCAACGAAGCTAGCACCTAGCTCTCAATAACCAGCAGGAATATCGAGTAAGATAGCGAGGATGCGAAGATAGGTTGAAGGAATAGTTAGATAGATAAGGAGATGATATGACTTACAGCCTCGAGAGGAAGTTCTCAGCTACCTGTGAGGCAGAAGAGTCTTCGCCCTGTTCTTCTTCGTCTGAATCCTCGTAGTCTTCGAGGTCGTCAGGCTCCTCGTGAGCCTTTGACAGACCCAGTGCGATTTGGTTTGGCATGATGTCGGCAGCAATTATTATAAAATTTGTGGGGTCTTAGTGATGAAAGTGAAGATAACTAAGATGGCGATGAGAGCTGATAGGGAAGCGATTTGGAGAAGGAGAGAAAGAGAAGGAGAATTGTGTGGGAGGAAATAATTATGGGGGGTTTCGGGGACAGTAGAATCAACACCTGCGAGTAACGACCCTTAACAATGCCATATATATTTTCCCTTGTCTTCTCCCGTCTACCTAAAGGAAAGTATACGCCATTCTGTCTAGACATCTATACTCATACACTTGGCCAATAAAATGGGTATTTCCAATGTCAAAATTATCTGCTAACTAAAGCCTGGAAGTCTGTAGGTGAGGATTCTCAGTTTAATTCCGAACTACCGCTGTCGATAGATATGCTATCTATATACCTAAGCATCTGAGATACATGAAAACGTTAGACTATTGTCTTGAGAACATGTTATTCAAATATGCCTCCGTACTCATAAAGACATTAGATCATTGTCTGGAAGCTGTGAGCACGGAAGTTCTGCTCGTTCAACATAAGAACATTAGACTATTGTCTTGAAATTATGTGCTATTGAGCATAGGTAGCTTGAGTTTCACAGAATACAACCTAGTTATGTTCGACTCCATCAAAACGCAGCTGGAGGTCTAGTCCCAATATTCAATTCCTGTGGGCACCGTGCTTCGTTTTTCATACAGACAGAATTCCTACTCTTGAGTCAGTTACCAAAAATGGAAATTTCAAGACCTATTGTCCTCAAATCCTTCAGGATACTCTTACCAGTGACTTGAGAATACTTTGCTAAGTTGTATGCTCTTTCATTTTCATTGAGGGATCTTCTTGCTCGAAATTATCACGAACGCGTGAAGATAGAAGCCTCTTCGCATAAAAGGATCATCCTGGAAAAATATTGACAAAATGATTTCATCATTTATGTCTAGGCCCAAATGAATTTTCATTATAGGTTTCTTCAGTCCTGAGTACCCCATTTCTTAAGTCAGTAGGTGTCATTGAAAATAAGCTCTATGGACTTACTTTTCGGGCTTCCACAGGCTCGCTAACTTGGGCCTACTATCGTTCTCTTCATCCGTAAAACCACTGTGATCGGGCCCTCACTGGGAGTGTAGATAGCCCTCGCGCCTTCTTCTACTAGTTGGCGAACGTGCCAATATACTTGGTGCAAATGAGATGGATATGCCAACCGCGTTTTATTCCACCCGTCTGTCAGCATCTGTTGTTAGCTCTATGAGTTTAAAATATCTTGGAACACCCAGAATTGCTGTAAAATTGCCTTCCCCTTGTAGCTGTCATATTATGGCTTCCCTTTGCCATAGTTTCAATGAAATAGCAAAGTAGCTTATATCATCGAGTAGGCGGAAACTAAGCGAGTGTAGAGGGTAGAGGTTAAGCAGTCTGAATAGTTTCCCCAAAACTATCCAAACTCGGGGTAGAGGCGGTGAGCAATTTTTATAGTCGCAGTGCTTTACTACCTTGATGAGTGAGGGTTTTTTACATCCAAGGATTTGCGATCGGCCGGTATTGTGCACCGGGGTATGTGATTTTGGGATAATTAAAAAACCGCCGGGCCAGAATTGAGGACTGAGCTCTGGTACCCTGTGATTTAAGCGGTTAGTGTGCAAGCAAAGCTGGGAGCGCGGACTTGATGTCTTCGAAGGCCGCTTTCTGCTTGTCGTCCAGAGCTAATTTTTTCGTGCTGACACAGGACTGACATGCTGAGCCTTGTCGGCGAGTCCTTTAGGAGCGAAGTTTTCAAATTTTGTGGGGGCGCCACTCGTTGTGTGAAATAAGGTATCGACTGAGCATTCCAGATCGCCATTCCGATGAATGACTCGAGAGCCGCTAATGTCGCCGGTTTCTTCAGGGATTTAATTGCCGACGCTCTTTGTTCCGATGTGAGTATTCCAAATCTGTCAGCCATCCTTCCCAAAAGTTCCACTGATTGGTACCCAAGGTAACATTTCTTCGCCTTCAACGTGATGCCCGGATCCTGTAGGGTCCGAAATACCTCGTCCAGGCAATCGATGAAACCCTCGAAGATCTCTGTATATATGACGATGTCATCGACGTATACGCTGATATACCTCCACGAATTTCCAAAAACCCTATTCATAAGCTTCTGTTGATGTTGGACTGTCCTCTTGTAGCGTACCATTACAGCTAGATCCCAATCCATATTCTCTTTTGGTTTAAGAATCCATAGTTAAATCTAAGGAATCTTTCATTGACTCGCGAGGTTATCGCAACTAAATCGGTTATTCCGCGATAGGGAAGCAAATATATTTGGCAGACCTCCATTTTCGTAGTAATGGCGTTGAGTAGCATAATAAAATCGTGTAGCAATAGCCGTAACGCCTGTGGAATACGTCTAGAAAGACTCGAATAAATTTTGAAGGATCTCTTTTGAGTATCAAAATTGTGGATTTTCGCAGATGCTGGTGGAATTGAGAGGCTCAAGGTTTCCTGGCTGGAGAGGGTATACATTGCCGCAGGGCTATAGCCTTACCCACAAAATTGCGCTTGGAAATTCTGAGTAGATTCCTTTCTGACTTGAACAACTATGAGTTCAAGATTTGGAGCAGGAACGTTTCGAAAGGCTTTTAAGTGTATGATTTATTTATACCCGTGAACCGCAATCTGAGTAGCAGAGGGTCGTGCCTGAACTTGCTGAGTTACAAGTAACATCGATTCCGGAGTCGAAATATATGAAGATTCTGGGATATTTGATAGTATTATCCGAGATCGTCGTTGCTCAGAAAGAAATCTCGAGGGTCTCGATGACTTTAGCTAAGGCTAAGGGCAAAGAACTGAACAGTTGTAAAGAACCCTTAAAGTAGCATCAAACTCGATAAAACGCTGAGTCGAAATGAAGTTTACTCCAGGGCTGATATCCTCATGGCAAGGTGCTTCCCTGACTTCGTGATATGATAATTAGCTTAGATTCTCGTTTAACGTGCTGTATGCGGTGTATTTAGCCCACCTTTTTGCGTTGACATCCGGCAAATTCATCCCAACAGTGTCAAACGTGAGCGATTCTAATTCATTATCTTCAATAACAGCGTACTACTGATTGAGAAACGAACACGCGTAAGTGACAGATCAAATTGGACTGTTTAATCGTAAAAAAAAAGTCGGCGTTGACACAGAATCAGGAAAACGGCATGCTTCCCAGCTTCGCCGTGACCAAACCACAAATTTAAATAATGAAGCACAAGAACTCCCAATTTTTACCTACAGTCTATCTTGTTAGTTCGCTTTGGTCACCGAGGGCCGGAAAATGGTCGAGCTTACCTTGCACTGAATGGTACTATCTGGGGAGTCTCTCTGATAAGAAATCTGAGAAGCAGATTGAACAACATAGAATATCTGCAACAGCGTGTTGACTAGCGAGATGAATTTGCAAGCTTTATGAAACTAAAGCCGTGAGGCTCTAAATTTGCTTTGCGTCCTCTCGTGGCGGAAGGGTGAGAAACTAAAACCCTTTGGCTTCGGTATATGGCCGAAGAAGTGGTTCCTGAAATATGCCATCGTGAACGAATTTGAAATAGGCTGCCGGAGTGGCCATGATCAACACAGCAACTTAAAAGGCAGCTCATTATTTGAATTCGTAAGATCCGTACTTGAGATTTTTGAACTGGTTACTCTCCAGAGTAGATGAACTGGAAAAAATTAGCTCGATTGCCTTATGCATCACTGACTCGACTGGCTCCTCTCTCCGGTGAACGAAGAACTTCGCATGAAGAACCCGTAAAACTGGACTGCCCCGGATGTATCTGCACTCTGATACGTGCGTGATGCCTTAAGCTGACAAATAGCGATTCTTCGGAATCGCGGCCGGATTATTGGAAATTTTGACCTTGATTCTACTTGCACGGGCTTCTCTGCATTATACTTCTCCGAGTATCTCGCAGAAGCAAAACCCCTCCAACTTCGAACTATGTACGGTAGAAAATGTGCAATGTAGATAGATATTTACCTTGAAAGCTTGCTGAAAGATATGGCGGAAAAACGCACTCGCATCCCGAGAAGTTAATAGAGTAGGCATTCGAGTTCGTTCACTATCATTGCAGTGCACTCCAGCCCGAAGACAACGAATCACAATCGAAATTCAAGACCTAGTCTCATAACTTGCCCTATCTGTGCCGGAGCACTCCTGGACGAAGAAAATGAATAATAGAATCCAGAATTCTCATGTGTCGAGACTTGGACTTTCTGTGTAAATACCAGTCAAAACCAGGATTCACTGCTCAAGACTCCCTAGCTCGTTTGATCCAATCCATCGACATCCACAAGGATGGTCCTCATGCCCTTGCCGCACCACTTTCACGCGAAGAATCCAATAGGTAATAAATGTCGACACCGAAGGCGCAATGCAGTATATAGTCGACATGCCAGCGGGATCTGGACTTTAGAACAAGCAAATGGATTCACAGTGAAGGCTTCCCTCCTACCCGACCCACGATCTCAGCAACCAAGCTAGTCTTATGGCGCTTCATCGATCACGCGTAAAAGGGGCCCTGAAAAGATGCTGTAGACAGAAGCCCTTTTACCTTCAAGCTGGTATAGGCCATTTGTAAGTACTCCTCCCGACTAACCAACACCCTCCCCGATCAATCTTGAGTTGGGGGTCTGTGAAGTTTCTGCAAAACTTCGGGAACAGACCGGTTCCCTTCAAGTTGACCGTCATCTTCGTTTGACGATCATTCATCCCCCGCTTGTGTAGCGCCTTCTTCATTTTCATGAAGACGGCGTGCTTCTGGGAAAGCGGAATGCGACGCCCACCATGCCCACGGAGGACCGGGGCATTCTTCATGACGACGTCTTCGTCTTGATCATCAAGATCAAGAGGAGCGTCTGGCATGTCGAACTCCTGGTCGACTGCGACGTGAACAATGGCGCAAGGAGGGGCGTCTGGGAGGTCACCCTCATCCTTGTCGATCGAGACCACAGCAGTTGGGAAAACTGGCTGCTGCTGTGGGACCGGCTGGCTGACAACCTGTAGCGCAATGACAGGCTTGTCTGTCGCATTGGACAATTGGGGAGCCAAATTAACGACATTTGGCTGTTGCTGCGATGTTTGTTGTACTGGCACAATTGGTGCCAGCGGGATCGCTGCTGAAGATGTCGACACCAATTTTGGGACGGTCGTGGTGTCCAAAGTTTTGCCTCCAGCAATTGAGGCTGTCTGACCAGCTGTAGCTGGTGGTGCCGGGCCAGAACTCCCGCTAGCCAATCCAGAGACTCTCTCGGAGGGACGTAGAAATGGACTAGGTGGTGGCTCAATGACCCCTGTTGGAGCACTTACACCAGTGCTCGTTGTGACAGCCTTAGGCTGTGTGCTGCTAACCTTAGCAGGAACAGATGTGTCAGCGAAAACCGACGGCTTGGGAACTACTAAAGTAGAACCCAGCAGTGGTTTTGCTGGCACAGGTGCTACCGCAGAGGTAGACACAGCAGCCTTGGGTGGCTCACCGCCTGGGGCCATCGAGACCAGGTTTGCCATAACAATGGCCAATCTCTCATCAGCGCCTTCAGTGGCGTTCTGATGAGGTTTGGCACCTCGTGATGGCTCATCCGGAGTCGATGCCTCACCCGGATTGCCGACTGGTTTCTCCCAGTCGCGAGGAGCAGCCTTCTTCTCTGCCCTGGCAGCAGCCAAAACGTCCGCAGGCGTCTCAGCGTGCTTCGAAGAGCCGCTGGCAGCCGGGACAGGATTGACTGCCGCGAAGGCAGAAGAATTAGCACTCCAAGAAAAAGCTGGAGGGGCCGTTACCTTTTCGGTTGACTTTACCTGGGAAGCTGGTAAGGTCAACTTTACGGCATTAGCGCTTGCCTTCGGTGCCGATGGGAGGGGTTTTGCCAGACTTGAAAAGTCCGGCATGATGGTTGAACTGCCCGTCGAAAGGCTGTGAGGCGCTTTCACGGGCATCCCAGCTCCAAGCTTGGGAGTATCCACAGAATACTGATTAATCAGATCTGTGATTGGAGTACTGCCTACACTTGGAGCAAGGGTACTCAGGCCTTGACCGGCAGCTTGCTTCACCGAAGCCTTGGGCAGCGAGCTAGCCGCGGCTTTCGGATTCGCTGGCTTTGAGGAGCCACTGGTAGAACCAGCAGACCCCAAAACCGAGCTGTGTCCGGGTTTTGAACCGGAAGCTGCCACTTTCCCTTTTGAAAGTGCAACTTTGGGCCGGTTCAAAACGGCCGACTCGGGCTGGCTGCTCGAAGCAGGTCCCGATGTTGACGGCTGGGTTACGCCTGATGGCTTGGCCCGCTTCGGTGATGGGGGAGGACTTTCAGGGGACCTCCCCTTCCCCTTTCTCTCGCTGTTGTCTTTGTTGTTCATGGTGCTGCAACGACTCGGAGAGTTAGTATTTTGCAACGACTTTTTTCAACCCGTCTATATGAAGCTCCCATGTACCACCTGATCGATGCAGAGACACATCATCATGAATACTACAAAATCTGATCCTAGAAGAGATCACAAGATACAATGATGGAGCATTGGTTGCTTTGCGATGGTGATATTTGAGTACGTACCTTGCTTTGTGGTTGTTGATGATGGAAGGAGGGAGGAAAGGAAGTTCAAAAAAATTTTTGAACCAGATTTATTTTATAGCAACTCAACCCACAAATACGTTCGGCGCTTTCAGCAACTCAACTAAACCTCACTCAAACAATGATATCTATTACCCATTGTAGAATAACGTGGCTAGGACAAACCTAGCCTGTTAGAGCAATCGAAAAACTATGCAATCATGCAGGTACAAGTAGAATTTCTCGACTTTGAGACGACTCCTATAAAGAGTCGTGGCCTAGGATCAAAAGAGAAGCTCATAGACCATCTGGCCTTTTTCTGATAGAAGTATTATCATAATATACACTAGGAGCTGCAACAAGTGCTGTGACCCCAGTAGACAACATCCCCATGGTGACCGCGTCAATCATTCTCAGAAGGTCATTTCCAAGTGAAACTTCGAAAAATACTTCTGTAAGATACCACAATCTCTAAATAAACCCTGTGAGCACTCTATTGGTTTATTCATGATTGTAGCTAGGCATATCTACTTCCACTCGGGAAAGACTCGACTATTTATATATAGTTGGGTCATCATTTCACAGAGGTTAACATACAACACCTCAAAGTGTTGAATGTGGTTTCGGCCATGCTTTCTAACTAGCCAATCAGCGTTCAGAATATCCGAAAAGGGTAAGATAGCCCTAATCCAACAGACAACACAATTACCTCCCAACGACGAAATGTCGATCTCTATAGTCTATTATTATCACAAAGCCTATAATATTACGCCTCTGAAAGATATTCTCTGATGTATTTAGAAACTCTATAAGTCTAAAGCGACCTTGGGAGATATATTGAAGTCTTAAATGTCATATGATGTATGTCAGTATTAAGCCGTATACCTCGAAGCTTCCTCTCGACGCGACGGAACTCGTCAATATACCTTTATGTTTTACACCAAGATAGGAAATCATGCAGAGCTCAACAGAAATAGTGAAAACCAGTCCATTAGATTAATTGATACAATTAAGTTCGATTTCTTTCTTGAAAACGTTATGGATGGGATTATTGAATCCGAAATAAATAACAAAGACTATATGATCTGGATCATGTCAGCCCAACCGAAGTTAATCAATTTCGTCAGCTTATGAAACTGTATTTCCTTGTTAAAGGGTATTAATACTGAGGATATAAGCTACCGAATAGTTCTTCTTTGGCTTAACAGGGCTTTTGTGCTGCTTCCCTCTGAATATCCTCATTCTGGTTCAAGGATATCGTCTCGAGGGTGTGGTGATGATTTTTCGAACGTGTCGAATTTCTTGTCTGGAAGTTGTGCTTATGACGAAATTAAAATCATGTCGAGCTCAATGCTGACGGTAGGTCGTTGATGTTTAGGTACGACATGATGATCGAGTCCAAGTTTCAATAGCCCTCATCCGAATTGATTATAAGGCAAATAGGGCTTCCTTATCTTGAAGATTATGGCCTTGAGTACGAGAGCTAGTGCTAAGAAGTCAATGGTTTTGTTCCTGGTACCTAAAACGCACTGGTTATATATTCTAAAGCCATAACAACTTTCTGGTTACGAGACTGCGCGTTTGACCCTGCCGCCGTGAAATTCTAAGGTGTTGTAGTGTCGACGTTGGAGGTGTTGATTTCGAAGTGCAATTTCGAAATAAAAGCTAGTCTTCTCAGTCTTCTTCCCCTCTTTCCTCCTTTCCTCTTCTCTCTTCTCTTCTCTTCCTTCCACAATCCGCATCCCTATCACCATCCTCTTACCACCAACTGCTCCCAAAAACTTCAATAACAAAGCTCCCATACCAAAGTAAGTCACAGAATGCTCTAGTTCCTCGATTGATCGATGTCAGGATCTTGCTCTCGGTCTCAATCTTGAACCATTGAGAGGAAGATTCAGGTTTCTTCGTTGCAAATTTTACTTTAGTCTCAGCTTCAGCGATATTTGCTCGAGTTTCTTGGACTACATTCCTGGTCTCGATACAACCCGTTGCTCATTGCCCCCCTATCAATTTTTTATTTCTCCTTATTCATACATCCTTCATTCTACTCTTCTCTACTGCCCTATATTCTCTTCTATCTGCTCTGTGCCCGTGGTTCGTTGCTGGTAGCTCGCTGCAGTAGCCTGCGCTAGTTCCTTGAATCAACCGTTGCCCATTGCAATAGTTTGTATCTCATCCTAGTCTCGAGCACAGACAAATTGCTTCAATTTCTGCAATATTGAAGCTTGTTTTTCGTTGCAAAATCTTTTACCTTTGCTCGTTGCTCGTTGCTCCCTACTGCCTGTTTCATTCCAAAATTTTAAAAGAGGCTTCTATCTCCCAACACCTAGTATATCTTTTTCTTTCTGCACGTGAGATAATTCTTTATCACCTCTCTATTCATTAGTTTTTCATTAACCTCCTCCATAAATATCAGCTTCATTACCTTGATTACCACATAACTAACTACCACCGATCCAATTATACTTAGAATCCACTATTACAAAAAATGTCGGGGTGTCCGAGTAACCCTCCACCAAGCGAAAACGCTAGCACTCCAGCGGAGTCCAGCAGCAGCAGCAACAATCAAAGCAACGACGACGTGAGTATCCCTTTCTCTTTCGTTTGGCTTAATGTACTTATATGGCCGTTGCTGACTTCTTTGGTTCAATAGGGGTAAGAATTAAATTGCGTTGTTAGACCGTTGCAAAGAAAGAGATGTATGCTGACAGGTATTACGTTTAGACGACCATCATGGCTGGTGAGCGAGGCAGTTCATGAGCAGTTCAAGAGTTATCTTCTTGCTGCCTCCTCGAGCTCCTCCTCGAGCCAGGCCAATACCTCCAGTTCTACCGGTTGGGATTCGCCCGATTCCAAACCGAGTACCAAGGCAAGTTCTCTGGCTTCTACTGCCGACAAGAAGGGTAAGGGTAAGCAGGTCGACAAAACTCCGGAGAAGAAGAAGGAGTACGGCGCCGAACAATTCTTGCAGTTACCTGCAGGTGTTCGGCTTGCTGATGCCTTCGAATCTCCGGAGAAGAAGGTCGCACCAGCACCGAAGGAGAACCCACAGGCTAGTAGGCCGATTGCACCAGCGATCTCGAAGAAGATTGCGGTCTCGAGCTCGCAGTCTGTCAGTGCTCCTAAGGTTCCCGTCACCCCTGTCAAAAGTCTGGATCAAGCCCCGGTCCTAGCTCAGACTATCCCCACTCTGGCCGCCGAACCAGAAGCTCCCCTCCAGAAGAAACGCACACTTCAGATTTCTAAGCCAGGTGCGTCGAAAGAGGTCGACTCCGTCGTTCATCTCCCCGTTGAGATGGAAGATGTTGTCTTCCACAAGAATCAGAGGGTAGAATACCGCGATTTCGACGGCGACGTCGTTATGCAGGATCTGCCCGAGATTCCGATGCAAGTGCCGAAGAAACTGGACTCCGTTCTTGGGCAGCGAAAGTTCAAGCGCCAGAGGCAAAAGAGCAGGGTTTCACCAAGGGTGATCCAGATGGCGGAAGAGGAAATTAAGAGAATGCGCAGGTCCTCGTAGAGTGGACGGGTGGATGCCCACCGGGCTGAGGTACAGTACACGTGAGTCCTCGTCTTGGTCTCGGGACGACCGAAAACTCGTACATATTGCAGAGGTGATGGTTACATCTAGAAACAAAACCCCTCTTTCCAGGATGAGGTTAAACTCCATGCAGAGGTGAAGGACAACACCTATAATCAAACCAATCTTCCCTGGATGATTTAAAACTCCTCGCAGAGGGGAAGGAAAACCTCTAGAAACAAACCCGTTGCCTGAAAACGCAATTTCTGACAGAGGAGAGAGAAAATCTTTCAGCCACACCAGCAGAGGGGAAGGACAACCTCTAGGAACAAACCCGCCTAAAAACATGAGGTGTATGCAGAGGTGAGGGACAACATCTAGAAAAAAACCCGCCTACGGAGCCAGAGGGGAAGGAAAACCTCTACAAATAAACCCGCCTACGGAGTGAGAGGGGAAGGCACACCTCTACAAAAAAACCAACTTCGATACTCTTGCAGAGGGGAAGGAAAACCTCTAGAAACAAACCCTTCGGTGTGGGGCCGTTGATTGTAGGGGGGAAGAACCACCTCCAGAAGCAAAATCCGCTGCTCAACAGTAGCGTTTGCAGAGGTGAAGGACAACATCTATAACCAAACCAGTCTTCTCTGGATGACTTGAAACTCCTCGCAGAGGTGAAGGAAAACATCTAGAAACAAACCTGCGTATCGTTACCTGATTCATGCCCGTGACGGAATCGCATCGCAGAGGTGAAGGAAGGAAAACATCTAGAACCAAACCCGCCTACCATCATGGGGTGAGCTTCCGCGTTCAAGGTAGTGGTCTTGAATCGGGAGTGTGTTGTCGTTGATCTACTGTGGTAAGTTCGAAATAGGAAACATCCGAATGCGGCATTGAATCCCTGCTAACCGAGGTGATGTCGGCAGATCTCGTATAGCCGAAAGCCCCTTTGCCTTGGGCTTCTCCGCTAACGTCCCGAACTAACGTACACATCCAGTGAATGCATTCATTCAGTCACGATGTCGGATTCCCATTGTGCGAGCGACGGACTTCCTGCACTCCCTTTATTCAGTGCTGCAGACAAGCATGCTACCCAGTTCCCGGGCAAGGCTGCACTTATCGACGTGAAAGCAGGGAGGACTTTCACATACAGAGAACTACTGGCCGGTACAGTCAGGGTCAAGAATCAAATCATCAAGGCGCTGGGGGTGCATAACGCCGACATTCAGGAGCAAAGGATAGCATATCTCGTGCCATCCGGTATCGACTACGTTCAGATCCAGTGGGGAATTTGGGCTGCCGGAGGAGTCGCAGTTCCATTGTGCACTACGCACCCATTTCATGAACTAGAGTATACAATCACGAACTCGAACCCAACCCTGATTTTCCTACATCATGATTTTTCGCGGCACAAGTCAGCATTTCTGAATAAGTTCCCGTCGATCAAGGTATTGGACATTCCTTTTCCTGATTCTCACCCGGAAATTCCAAATTACTCGGTACCTACTATTGAATTCAATTCATCTATTGCGCTTTCTCGACGGGCACTCATTATCTACACATCTGGGACAACCTCACGGCCAAAAGGTTGTGTCACAACACATGCGAATATTGATTTCCAGGCAAATTCTCTTGTCAGAGCATGGAAATACACACCCCTCGATCATCTAATTCACGTTCTTCCGCTGCATCATGTTCATGGTATAATAAATGGACTTACAGCAACACTCCTAGCTGGCGGCACAGTTGAGCTTCATCCGAAATTCGATCCAGTGGTGGTCTGGAGACGGTGGATGGATGGCGACTCGACGATGTTCATGGCTGTACCAACAGTTTACTCAAGATTGAACACATATTTTCTAGAAAAGATTTCTGGAACAATCGACGAACAGAGAGCAAAGAATGGTGCTCAACGGCTTCGACTTACTGTCAGTGGGAGCGCAGCGTTGCCAAAAAGCATCAAGCAACAATTCAAAGAAATAACCGGCCAAGTTTTACTCGAAAGATACGGGATGACGGAGATTGGGATGGGTCTCAGTTGTCTCTACGATAATTCTGATGGGTGTGGACGACCCGATGGAAGTGTTGGCTGGCCTCTTGATGGAATCGAAGTCAGACTGGTTCAAGATGATGGTCACATAATACCTCAGGGTCAAAACGGCACTGGAAAATCCAGACCAATCGATTCTGGGATATCTTTTAGCGGATTGAAAACACAAAGAAATTCACAATCACAAAGCGTTGAATCAACGACAACGCAGATAGTCGACCTGCCCGTGGATTTTCAAAGTAACCAGGCATACCTACAAGACACTGATAAACCAAATAAAACACTCAACAAACAAAATACTACGGGAGCACATGATACCGAAAAATCAGAGGGAGCCACAAACTCGGAAACATTTTCGGGAGCACCAATCACCGAGCCATCTCTGGGAGCTAAGATTGTCGGTGAGATTCAGATCAGAGGCCCAAATGTTTTTCTAGAGTAAGTTCCATTCATTTTTATTAGATTATAGCTTGAGTTCCTCTAAATCGATCGTAGATACTGGGAGAACCCTAGCGCGACGACCAAAGAATTCACAGAAGACGGCTACTTCAAAACAGGCGACATCGCCTATCGTGACGGGAAAGGTGCATATTACATCCAAGGCCGAAGCTCGGTCGATATTATAAAATCTGGTGGTTACAAAATCTCAGCACTGGACGTTGAACATGAAATATTGTCAAATATTCATAACATCAAGGAAGCCGTTGTGGTTGGCGTGCCTGACGAAGAATGGGGGGAGCGGGTGGCAGCAGTCCTAGTGATGGAAAATGAGATTGAAGGTTTGGAATTGAAGGAATTTCGAGACAATCTTAGGAATACATTGGCACCATACAAAATCCCTACTCTTTTGAAAGTGGTCAAGGGGATTGAAAGGAACGTCATGGGAAAAGTCAACAAAAAGAAGTTGGCAGAAGACCTCTGGCCATGACCGGTCTAATCCAAAACACCCACAATTCATCAGATTAATCATCGCCCATTATTAATTACAAGTTATCACCTCATATTATATGTTTGTTTATATATATTTAGATAAAAAATGACAGGGCCGTCCGTGGTGCCAGCTTTATAGTCTCGGAGTCAGAAACCAAAAAAAGAATGGCCTTAAATATTTTGGCACCGCTGGTCAAAGCAGCCAGCAGAAACAAAAATCTACTCTAGAAATCTCGAAAAATGTGAGCTTCCGGAATCTTAAGCTTGTACATTCGTAAAATGTATTGTAAGTGTGTAGAAAATGGCGAAGTTTTGTTTCCTCTCTTCGTCTCCATCCTCTTTTTGTTTTTCAAGTTGGTTTAATTTTCTTCAATGCTCATAGGTTAGTAAGACTATATATCATTACATCGAGCTATCCTAGAGATCTCAGTAAAAATACATTTGTGGAAGACTGGCGGCTGGGAACGGTACTAAATTAAATCTGGGTTTGACTGAGCCGATTTAATGCACCGTATATACGTTGTATAGACAAATCGCCGAGATATTCTAGAAAAAACCGAGAACTTGAACTCTTGGAATATTTTAGGCAGTCTGCCGACGTCCCGGAGACTCCAACCTCTCGTCTGCGGGGAGAACACACCTCAGATATTCCATCTTCAGGCTTAGGGGGCTATGACATCATATAGATGAGATTTTCTTGGATTTACGAGCTGCTGGAGTGGATAGATGCACGTGTACAGCTAATCTACATATACCTAGACCATTATGGCTTTTGTTCAGGTGAGGTTCATGAAGCTATCGCTAGTTGGGTGAGTATCCATATCACTGCTACGTGAGCCATATTAATCATCAAGCCTCACAGGGCGTCAGGATACTGCCACAAACGATCAATGGTATGATATGTATACCCGTCTACTGGTTCCGAAATAACTATTTTGGAGGAATTCTTCTCGGCTCGACGTCTCAATCTTTCCGACAGTAACCTTCCGGGTTTCGCGACATATACAAGATCAGTTATCCCACAGTATAAGGAAGGACTCGAACAGCCACACGGGAGAGAGCGCTCCGAGATAAATTTCGGGTTGCATGTTCCTAGTATTTTTGTTTAATTATCCCTACATACGGAATTGGTGAAGGTGCGGACCACTTCTGCCTCTAAAAGTTTAAACCTTAAGCTTGTAGCATGGACCACGGAGATGCGGGATACGATCCATGGTTCGATATCTCGCCTAAAACCCTCAGCGGATCAGAGCGAAAAAACTTGCACACGAAGCTGTCTAAGATTTACAGGATCGTATCTTATGCTGAGAAAATTAATTTGTCAACCCGGCCTCGGTTCAAAATTTCGACCGCCACTGATGTCCAATTTAGCGTGCCTAAGATCATAACTATGTAAGTATATATTCATCCTAACAATGTATAGGATCTCGATTCCTAATGTGGTGAAAATCCTGGGTTTGAGTTATACGACGATTTTTTGCACCTGACCCCTGAACGAATATTTCTTGGCTGGTACGTCTGAGTGGTGGGATTTCTGCCGTTAACATCCTGCCAAGATTTAAACATCTTGGATGCCGACGGTCGAGGGTTCGAATTCCGCGATGCGTTTCAGATCAGCTTGGTGTCATATCCACCTCTTCTCGACGAAACCATGGAAATTTTTCGCGCGCTCCACTCTACGATCAGACGAAATGACCTGATCAGACATATCGCCTTCCGCCATGGCATTTTCAAACCCCGGATGAATATCGCGTCGTTCGCGCCGAAATCCCTAAACCGTGGAACGCTATGTGCACACGCGCACATTGAATCTTTGGTACCGCTCGTTTCCACGCCTTGAAATGAGCGGGTTTTATGGATCCGTCCCTGGTCCCTATTTTCACGATGGATCTCTTCTACATACCTAGTAGTTATTTAAATTATAAATAAACTTAGGCCAGGTCGTTCGATAGGAGTTTTTTCAGTAGCATACTCGGGACAGTAATAGATACACTTACTTAACATCAACGGTTACAGTTGCGATATTTCAGACAAAGCGCCATGACCTGCTCTAAGAAACTTGTTGCAGCTTTATTGCTTGCTCCAGCTGCCCTTGCCCAGGCTCCACTTTATGGACAGTGCGGAGGGTATGTCTCCAACATGTACAGTTCCATAAATAATTTAAGCGAGGCACTGATAGTATATATAGTTTAGGCTGGACCGGACCAACTTCCTGCGCATCTGGATCTGTCTGTGTTTACTCGTAAGCTCCATCAATACATTACTCTTCCAAAAACAAAAAAAAAGACTTCACGTACAATAGATATTCACGTTTATACAACACAGCAATGAGTATTACTCTCAGTGTCTCCCCGGTAGCGGTACCACCGCAGCTGCTACCAAAACTACCACCACGAGCAAAGCTGCCACTACCACCGCGAGCTCATCTGGAAGCAACTGCGAAGCTGCCGCTCACGGCTTTGCCTCTCTTAACGGCGGAACCACGGGAGGAAACGGCGGTACTGTCGTCGTTGTTAACAACTGGGCTGACCTCAAGAAGTATGCTACGTCTTCTGGAAAGTATGTCATCAAGGTTTCCGGGAAGATCACCGCCAGCCCGACCGGTGAGGAAATCAAGGTCGCTAACGACAAGACCATCGTTGGTATCGGTTCCACGGGTGAGATTTACGGCGGTGGGTTTGGCTTGATGAACGTTAAAAATATTATCATCCGAAACTTGAAGATCGGTATGTATATATAATGCATTCCCTCAACCGTCGAGATATCTGCTAACTCTTTTTAGGAAACACTTATGACGGCGATTGGGATGGAAAGACTCACGACTGGGATGGTATTCAATCTGATACTTCTTCAAATATCTGGGTTGACCACTGCATCTTCGAACGCGGCGCCGACGGCCTAATCGATCTCCGTCTCGACTCCAACTATATCACCATTTCTCATGTTACTTTCCGAAATCACAACAAAGTTCTTGGCATCGGTATGTTTGAGAAGTCCTACCCCGTAAGGTGTATCTAGGATGGTGCTAATAGAAATTTCCGTAGGCTGGACCGATAATGTCATTACCCAAGCTACCATACATCACTGCTACTTCCAAAACGTCGGGCAACGTAACCCTTCCGCTGACAACATGAAATATGCTCATATGTACAACAACTATCTAAACAACGCCACTTCTTATGGCCATTATTCTCGCGGCAAGACCAACATGCGTGTCGAGAACTGCTACTTTGAGAAAGTCAACAACCCACTCCAACGCGATAGCACAGCCGTCCTTGTTTCCAGTGGAAATACTTATGTCAGCTGCTCCGGATCCACCGCTGCTAATAGCGGAACTGCATTCAACCCTAGTTCGTTCTATTCATACACTTTGGATAGCACTGCGAATGTACCCAGCATTGTCAAAAGCGAGGCCCAGCCAAAGGCCAGTATCTGCCCAAGCTAAATTCACATACACTTTCGTGGATAGCGCTGCACTCAAAATGTAAATACGTCTGTACTTCTAGAGGATTCATACTTTCAGTACCTGCCTGCTAAGCAAACGTTTTATACATATATATACTTAGATGCAATAGTTATATCTAGAACTTTCTATATAAAATATTTTCTATACCTTCCTCCCAAATACCAAGCTGAAGAAGTTAGAAACATGTAGTTAGCCGGTTGGCTCTTGCGGTCAATTAGAGATTCACGAGCTCAGCAGCAGTAACCCTACCGGCCTAGGCTAATCCCAAATTGAGAAATCATTCCTAAGATCGGCTTCGACCCTCTGCAGGACCAGGACCAGGTTTCGGAATACTCGTATTTCTGCGTTGTTCTGTTGTATGCCTGCAAAATCAGATCCTCCACCAAGTTCGCCGCCGGCCAAAGTCTTAAAAAGCGTACAGACTTCAAACACCTCGCTGCCACCACAACCTAACGGCTTCAAAGTTTTTTCTTTCTTCTTAACAAAAAAAAAAAAAAAAGAATTTAATAGCATTGAGCGCATTACGTACTTCAAGAAATGCGTCCACGGGATCTTGCAGAAAACTTCTCTAACCGAGAAACAAGCAAAATGTTTCAATCCGCGAAACACGCTGTCGCACCGTTAACTCCTGCGTCTGCTGCACCTCGCTTCAGCGTATCACCAGCAACTTCAACCGACCTTCCGGACGTCATAAATCTTTTTACACTTTACGCTGATTCACTTCACATTGACCTCTCATTTCAATCCTTCGCAGAGGAGCTCGCCGGGTTACCCGGAAAATATGCGCCGCCAACAGGACAGATACTCGTGGCCCGACGAGCTCCACAGATATCTGGTTCGACGGAGCCCAATGGAGGCGTTGAAATGCGATTACCTCACGAAGATGCACGCGCAACAAGCGATATCCCTGCTGAAGCTCTCGGTTGCGTCGCT
Source organism: Arthrobotrys iridis (assembly GCA_036971165.1). Taxonomy (NCBI): domain Eukaryota; kingdom Fungi; phylum Ascomycota; class Orbiliomycetes; order Orbiliales; family Orbiliaceae; genus Arthrobotrys; species Arthrobotrys iridis. The sequence continues at coordinate 769,565 of JAJTTS010000008.1, read as the reverse complement.
GTCCGCCCCATCACTTTCTTCCCGCCTTTCGATCGCAATTACCACCCCGGTACGAGAAAATGCGAAATGAAGAGGCTTTACACGCTGCCATCCACGCGAGGTCAGGGTGTGGGGAAGGCTTTGATCAGCGGGATCATAAGAGTGGCGGAGGAGCTCGGGTATGACGAAATGTATCTGGATACATTGGCGACAATGGGGCCAGCATTGGCGATTTATGAGAAATTCGGGTTCGCGAGGACGGAGGCGTATTATCACAATCCGAATGAGGGAGTTGTGTTTCTGGTCAAGAAGTTAAGAGGAGAATCGTAGCGGAGAGGTCATGCATGTTTCTGGGTAGCGAAAATTGGGATGAAAGAAGATGAACAGGTTTGCCTTCAGCCGGGTAATAGGTGATAGCAAACATACAATCTACAACTTATAGAAGCAGCATTTCGTTTGTAACTAGTGATATCACAAGCTACGACCTTTGGGAATTCTAGGCCCAATAGAATCGGCGATACACAGCGCGGATTTAAGCTCATGAGCCTCGCACAATGTATCCTCATTCTGCAACTGTGACATTCTCTGCATGTCAACCAGATGGTTAAGCGAGTCCGCATGCAGGACCAGCGTGGTCATAGACCGAAAATCGTGGAGATGTCGAGGAGGAGAAGGAAAGGAAGGACTGTCTCGGGTTTGGTCATGAGTACGCATGTGCTTTTCTGGCGGGAAGTTTCTGATCCGGATAAAATGACTCTTATCTTTAGCCCCCAATAGAACAAATGGCGGTGATCTTAAGAGCAACCGCTTCTAGACACTTCAGTCTCGTCGAGAAAAGAGGGCTCATTGCAATGGTAGCTTTCCTTCCGTGGTTCAATATTGGTGCTACCTCGCTTAGCTGAATGGAAGACCTATTTCGGTCACTTGCATTGCCCTGGCCGGGATTGGTTGGAGTCCACACCTCGCTTACAGGACATGTTTTTCCCATCTGGCTGCCAGTCCTCCAACACTCTCCTGCTGCGGCTCCCTTGGGATTCGCGTTATTTGATATCTCGATCGATTTCCAAAAGCACCTAATGTTTGCCTAGAAGAAGAATGAGATGATGATTTCAAAAATATCTTTCTTGTCAAGGTGTTTATTTGGGAATCATAGATCAAAGCCCTCTTGTTGAAGGCTTCCCAATGTAAATTTAGAAGTCAGGAGGAAGCTTAGAATCGAAGCTGCAAAGAACAAAAAGAAGCCGGAGCGTGGCTTGGGCGCTACGATGGTGGCTGCGACCCGCTAAGCCAAAATGGGGGCAGCGCTTTCCAGTTTAGGTATGTCTATATCTTAATCCGGCCTAGCATGGAAGCAAATATTTTCCATCGAAGCAGTTACCGGATATCATTCGACTGGACAGGCTTGTTTTGGGGCCTCGCAATGTCGCAAAGACAAAACTACGTCGGCGCCCAGTCCAAAAAACAAAACATGTCGAACACACGATAGTTCTTGATTGATGTTTCTTAAGCGTGTTATAAGCCACTTTATATCCATTGCATTCTTTTTCCCTTGACAGGGAGATTTTTTTTGCCTCCTGCGTCCGCTGGACTACGCATCCTGCCTTGCTGACCTGTTTTCCCTTAGGCTTTCCCCCCGAAAACCGCCCAACCTCTAAACTGTTTTAACAGAGCCACGATAAGATGGACAAACGATGCGAAGCTGGTACGTTATAGGCAAGCAGCCATATCGCACACGGAATTCAAGTCTGCAAGATCCCGATTTTTAACCGCGTTAGGACACTGTTTGAGTTGTACATACGTAACCTATGATTTGTATTCTCCTCGACGGAGCGGGGCTAGTTATACCATGGTTAGGTACTGTTTCCACCCGGGAAGATACCAAAATAGTACATGTACACTTTCCAGTGAAAAAACAAAATGACTTTTTGCAATCCGCGAATGCGCTGGCTAGTGTGTCTGGGCTCGCGTATGGAACATGTGCGAACTTGTTCGGTCCGCCGTGCCCTGCGGTTTACCAGATGAGAACCGCCACCTTTTTTGAAACCGTAGACTGGGGATGACCTTGCGGGATTCATAGTTGTAGATATATAAAGTTGGGTTCGCTTGAAAACTGGTCTGCGGCGAATCAATTTTAAATATTTTTGGTGTTGATGTGACCTCGTAATATCGTTTCGCAACCGAATTCTACAATTAATACCCACGACATCTCCACTTTCCACCTCCTTTAAAGATTCGATTCACGCAAGTTACATTCCGGAGTTTACTTCATCGATTAATAGATAACCGAATCCGACGGTTACGGGATTTTCCAAGCCTATTATTTTTTTTTCCTTTGCTCTAACAATTCCTACGGATCCAACCGATCTCGGTCGCTTGTGAGCTTAATTTGGGGGTTTTGTTGGAATAAGCAATATACATACCGCTTCAGCACACGACGCTGCTAAGAAGATCGGATCTATCACCGACCGCGATTGGCCTGTTTATATATAGACCAGCTGAGAAAGAAATACCTCTGCACAAAGTCGCTTCTCAGCTTCATTCTACATTTCATTTTTTTCCCTTTTAGCTTGGCGGAATATGGATAAAATATCCATCGAGTCCCTTTTTCAGCTGGATGAGTTTTCGGGTCTGCATCCACAGGTCATGGAGAACATACTAGGTTCACTGCGGTACCTGCTTTCACTCAATGTAAGTCGCAAATACGTTTGAGAATCCTTGATACTTCTAAACTAACGAATGGGACAGACCCCATCTGTAACATTAATCGTTACTTCATTTATTCGCGCAAATTATACATCCCCAAACCATGCGCAAGTCATACGACAATGGATCGCAACCCAAGCTGTCGCGACACCCTTGGCGCTCTTGGAAAACATGCTCAAGTACTGCATCTCCGAGGCATGGGGAAACCAAGACGCTGCACCTTACGCCTCTCTTGCTCTGAGGAAGGATATTCCTGTGCAACTGAGCCAACAAAGCGTGCACCGTGCGCTGGACATGGCGCGACGATGTGACACGGAGTATACCGAGCTGTGGGGAGCTTATGAAAAAATCAGAGCTACCGTGGGAAACGGTGACTGGAATAAATGGGTGGCTAGTGCGAGAGGCACTGGTTTGACGCGCGAAAGTGACATCGAAACTATCAACGATCTGGTAGGCAAGATGTTGAGGGAAAAGGATTCCATTGAACTTCCGGTCCTCTACACCAGAATTGCGTATGTGATGGCTTCCAGTGGAGCTCTCGCTTCGTCCTCGGGTCTTAAATACCCCGGATCGCCTTACGCTATTCTCGCCGGATATTTTGACAATGTTGTCGCAAGGAAGCTGGAGGCTTTCTACGGAACAACAACACAAATCGAAGCGGCGGTCGGTGCTCGGAGGGAGCAGTATGAGAAAGACAAAAAGATGATCTCGATATTGGCAAACCGACAAACGGATTGGGACGCCATCTATAGAACACTCCAGGCATCTACAGTGAGGGGTATGGCCGGTGGGGTATAATTTCTCTATCTTAATCGGTTCGGTATATGGTCCGTTTTTTTCGCTTCTCTTCTTTCCTTAATCTCCGGTTTAGGTTCGGTATGCCTATAATCCCTTTCGTGTGATATCATGCATTATATATTGCCCGCATTCCTCTTTATCTTACTCCGCTTTTACATTTAATACCGGAGGGGGCGTTGTTTGTTGCATTTTTTGTGGGTCTGTGACGGAGCAACCACAGGTACCCTTCCAAGTACTGCTTTTTAAGCGCTATTAGCCATTTGCATCCCCGTTAGCATGGGATTTTCAATTTAGCATCTGTTTATAGATTAATCTCTCAGGAGTCAATTTTATTCTTCCAAAGTCAACGTAACGTTATGCACTGTCAGTCAGGCCATACCTTAGTAACCATCGACGATCAGTAAAGTGTTGGACCCGTAATCAGATTTGTCATCTGCACCAAACCCAAAGTCGGCAGTGCCGGCATTATCCGGCTTGCTAGCTGGCCGATGCAGGGGCTCGAAAAAAAGCTTGGTCTGCAGCATATCATGGCTTTATCATTGCTCGATTGCTTGTCTATGATGAAAACAGCAAGAAACTTATACTAATTGGGTAGAAATCATAGGGTTTGAACCGTTTAGGCCGCGGATTAGAAGTGCGAACAAGGGCTCCAATGATTAGCATCCGACGGGATGAAGTGCTTCATTAGGTTAGACTCTTTAGGATTAGTAAACAGCGAAACCGTTAGGGTATCTTGAAGCATATAAACTTCAATACAAACGTCCCCACTTCCGTATACTTTCGAGGAGAACTCCAACAGCATATAAACCTCGCTGTTCTTCCATCCAGTTCAAAATCAATTACCATTCTTTCACTATCGACGACTTCTCTCTCTAGTTTTCTCTCAAGTTCTTTAACTCAAAAATCTATCACAATGGTTCAAATCGGTTGGATTGGCCTCGGAAACATGGGTGCCGCCATGGTTCCAAACTTGGCTCGAAAGTACCCTCACGAGAAGCCTCTCCTTCTCTTCAACCGTAACAGCGCAAAGTCTAGTGAGCTTGCCGCTTCACTGGATAAAGAGGGGATCAAAGTTGAAGTAGCACCCACAATTGCGGATTTGGTTCAGCGGTCCGATATTGTATTCACATGTTTGGCGAACGATGCGGCCATTACACAGACGATTGATGCTGCTGTTCAGAGTGGAGATATCACCGGAAAGTTGTTCATCGAGAGCTCAACCGTTGCACCAAAATGTACAGATGCTCTGTCGGATCTTCTGGTGTCCAAGGGTGCAAAGTTTGTAGCTGCACCGGTTTTCGGTGTTCCGGCTGTTGCTGCCGCAGGACAGTTGACCTATGTTCTTGCATCAAACAATGAAAGCTGGATCGACGAGGTTATTCCGTTTACGAAAGGGGTTATGGGGAAAGCGTATATCGATTTGAGAGGGAAGAAGCCGGGTACTGCTTCGTTGATGAAGTTGTCGGGCAATCATTTTGTGTTATCTATGGTGGTCACTCTTAGTGAGAGTATGGTTCTGGCGAGTCAAAGCGGTCTCGGAGAAGATTCCATCCTGCAGTTTGTGGAGGCAGTATTCGGTGGACCATATGTGAGTACCCAACGTGCTGGATTCTCCGGTCGAGTGATTTGGTTTATGGATACATAAGCTGACTGGGTTTTAATATAGCCGGCATATGCGAAGAGGATGCTGAGTGGAGACTATGCCACTGACCAACCAAAGTTTGCAGTCGACAATGCACTGAAAGATGCTAGACATATCAAGGATGTCGGAGAGGAAAATGGGGTCAAGCTAGGAGTCATCGAAGAAGCCATCAGGCTTCTGAGCATTGTGAAGGAGCAGGTCGGTCCCGTTGGTGACTTGCCGGGCATGTATGGTGCGAAGAGAACTGAGATTGGACTACCATATAAGAAGTAGTTAGTTGTAATAATACTAGCAAAGATGGTTAGGAGACTGACCAAAAGAGTCTACTGAGCGATATTATCATTGAGATAGTCTGCTCCATATCAAATGCAAACTCGGCTTGAAGCCATGATGAATCTCTGTTCCTTACTTCTGTGTTTGTAAAATTGGTGCTGGGTCTTGCTTAGGCTCCCAAGCGGTTCTCGGGACAGCCCACCAAGCCTCTCAGCGGCTTTGAGAACAGTAACATCGCCATCTACCTTCCACAACATCCCGAACGCTTCTTCAGTCCGTCGACACCCACGACCAATTCCCTGTTCAGCATACGCACGATGGCTCCTCCAAACGGCTATATGTATCTCCTTCGAGGTCAAGGAGCTTCTTATTATCCCTCAGTCATCATCAGAGCCATCATCCTTCTTCGGCTTAGAAACATCATCATCAATCAATCCGGGACTCGTCCAGCTCTCTCGTGGATTTTCTATTTCTTCAGTATCCTCTTCAATCTTACCCATCTTTTCAAACCGTTGCAAACTCTGGGCTTCCCTCAAAAGACGTCAAAAGGGCGGATAAACCGTAGCAGCAATAACAAAGACAATTTAGCGGCCCTGCAATCATCCGGCGACCCATCGATAATCAGTCAATTTTTATGGGACATTGTGTGGCCCAGCATGCCCCCCCGTTCTCGACCACCGACGGAGATCGAACGCCGTATTTACAAACTCAAGCGTGATATCAATACCACGGCAATTGCGCATCTTGACCGTGCCGTCGACAGAATGGCGGTCGCTTTCGCTCCAGGGATTAGGTTCGCCAATCTTGACTTCAATGGTCCAGCATTCACTACGCAGTCACATTCAAGACCCGGTGGTGACATCATGCATTATCATGCGAACTCGGATATTCAGGATATGTCAGATCCAATTCCCATCCCGGCTGTTCACCAGCATCCGGAGAACAGACATACGTACCGCCACTTCGCTGGGATCCCTGATAATAGGACGGATATCAACTACCTGACTTCCATGTACAGCATCAGAACTGAGATTGAACCATATCCTCCTTCAACCGGAAGGGCACTCGAAATAATCTCTGCCCGAAACCTAGTTGTTGGCGAACGTCGTTTCGGATCCTGTCTCGTTCTCAAAACAATCCTCTCCCCGAAGCATTTAGATGCTACCCATGTTCTTGTCGAAGATGAAGGGGGTAAATGGGAATTATTGCACATATTTAATTTCCACTACACGAATCATACGGAAGATCGAGTAGGACAGGGCCAATTGCTACTGATCAAAGAGCCCTATTATTATCGTGGTTATGGTGGCATGCCAGCTATCCGAGTTGACCACCCTTCCGATATCACCTACATTATGTATGATCACCCGCTTGTCCCTGACAAATGGAAAAGAAAGGATGCCCACGGCTTGGATGCCGAACCGAAGATACTCAAGATGGATGGGGAGGTCCGTATGAGGTGGAAAAAATATCATCAAGCAATTGACTGGTAGGTGTTACTATCAACTCTTTAGTAAAGAAATCTGGCTAAACAGGGTGATAGTCTGAGTTTGGCTTATAAAATCCACGAGCGAAACCAGCAAGAAACCCAGAAGAACTTCTCACGCCCATCTTCCATTGGTATACACCTCACTGCGAAGTTTGAAGTAGTCAAACTTCGTGTCGGGTGTTACCACCACCTAAAAATGTGGGAAAAGTCACTCTGCGATGCCGAAACCATAATGAGCGTATCTTTTAACGAAAAAGCCGCCTGGTACCGAGCAAACGCATTGTTCAATCTCGGCTCGTACGATGAAGCCAAACAATTCATTCTCCGGATTATGGGTGGATCTCGCTATAAGTTCAAGGAATGTTCCAGGCTCCATTCTCAGGTTCGAAATTTCCAGAACAACAATATGGGACAGTATAACATGACCCAGATACTCGAACGAGGAAAGGAGGGGCACCATGAAGTCTCTGCTGGCAATTTTATCAGCGGTGTCAGGATTCGAAGGAGTCTAACCATCAGCGGCTATGGGTTGTTTGCCCAGAGGGACTTTAAGGCTGGTGATCTCATCATGGCGGTTAAAGCGTTGTCGACGGTCTATGGGGCGGAGAATGTAGGATTGCATGTCAAAAGCCGGCACGACGAGTTTATAAAAACAAAATACGGTCAGAAGATGGTTGCTGAGATCATCTCAAGAATTTATGCCGAGCCGAAGAACGTGGGGGCCGTAATGCAAAAGCTCGACAGAGGAAATTTTGAAGTCACTTTTTTCAGGCGCGACGGGGAGCTTCTCGTCAACGGGTATGTTTCCGATTTATAGTTGATAGAAGATCACGAGACTGATTTTTACATAGATTCTGGGTCGACGAAGTTGTTGAGAAATATTCCATGCAGCACAATATCTATAATAAGCGTATTCCTGATTTGGACGGCATCTTGGATCCGGAGATCTTTCTCGATGAGGTTAGAAGCCGACGAACTTACACACCATCGAGCAGCGTAAGTTTTTCGGCTCGAAATGCGTCTAATGTCTCAATCAACGGTTACTCCGAAGGTGGAGGAGTTCCACACGAGCCTGGCATGGCCGACCAAATCAGTTTTTTCGCTCAAGCCGCATACATGAATCACAGCTGTATCCCCAATGTCCGCATATCAATATTTTCGGACATTATGTTTGTATATGCCGCTACAAATGTTCCAAAAGACGACGAGCTACTCATTAACTATTTGGATGATGATTACTCGCCACTCAATGAGCGCCGTGAAGCCTTGAGAGATCATTTTGGGTTCGAATGCAACTGTATTCGCTGCGAATACGAGTCCAGTAACTTTGAATACTTGAGCGACCGTACTAACATTCACGAAGCAATCGGTGAGCTGATGACAGGAAACTACACTGAGAGCCCTGAAGTTATCTTGGAAGGCATTACACAATGTATCAAGATTCTCAAGGATGGATATCAAGATGCACCTGTGGAACTACCACAATTTGACATGGCTTGGGCGCTAATGGCTGAAGAATATTTTCGACGCAAGGTCGAACACGGTAGAAAACGCACCGGTAAAACTGCGGAGCTAAGAAACCTGAAGTTGGCACTTATGATGCTTCGCGCCCTCGGGGCGGAATATGAATTTGTCGAAGGAGATGTGAAGGTTCTTAGGTATGGGTTCATATGTAAGTGGCTCGTTGAGGCTTGGATTTTGGCTGCGATCAGCAGTGCTAGGTTCTACGGGGGTGTCTTTTGGACATTGAGGGTTGTTGCTCGTGGAGTTTATGGGATACTTTGCGGGGAAACGGTCACGTTTGAAAAGCTCTTTTGGGGTCGTTTGGAGGAGGCAGAAGTCGCTGAACTCACAGAGGAGGAGATGCTGAGTATGTCTGAACTGGTGGAGTGGTTGAAATGGGAGGGCCTAGAGAAGACCGAACTGGCAGGAGATACGGATACCTTTTAAATTGAGATGACGTTAAATGAATGGTCGCTACGCTTACTTAAGTAGTTACCATTTGGGTAAGATATAAGGGCATTTGGTAGACCCTATGATTAGGCCAACGTGCTGATGCAAAGAAAATGGAAATGTTTACATTTAAACTGATCAGGAAGATAGAAGTCCGCCTTCTGACTAGAAGCAGTGTACTTAGAAAGTGATCAAAAATAATAGATTCAAATTCGACCGTCTTGAATTTCGGCCCTCGGACAGAAACTAGGATGTATAACTGCTGCTCAAGCGTTATTTGAATAGTTCTATAGCTTTCTATATTAATTATTAGGGCTCTAAATTGAAGCTTTGATATCAATATTCAACGGCATCTCTTGTATCAGCGTTGTATACTAGGATGTAGTGACTAAATTTCTGTGGTTTGTACAGGGTTATCGACTTTCCCAGATGTTTGAACATATCCATAGCTCACCAAAATCACACAGAGCTGCTTTGTATTTGCTGTTTCAAAACCAAGTCTCTCTCTACTCGCAAAAACTACTCCCTAATCCCAATTTCAGTCTGAGCCGGCCAGAACCGCATTTCATCATTATCCAGCATGGCCGCCGATAGATCCCTTGACCTTCGTTACAGAACAGCTCTCTCCGACGAAGAGTATGAGCAGATTGAATTCCAAAAACGTCTCCGTCTACGCGCAGAAGAGCACGCTGGCATAAGACCTCCGTTCAAACTCAGCCATGAGGAACTCCTAAGCTACTTCGAGAGCCGTGTCCTTTCCAACGACGAAGGAGCATCTTTCTCCAGCTCTGGGTACAATCTCACGGAATACTACATCGAACCGTACCCTCCTTCATATAAATCTATCAACGAATTGCGCAAAATATCGCTCGATGACCTCAAGCTGGAGACCCGCCATTCAGGGACCGTGATATTTCTCAAAACAATAAACAATGCCAAGCGGATCTCGACGGTTACGGTGATTGTTGAGGACGAAAAGGGTGTTCCTGGGCAATTACAAATTTTCAATCTGGGGAGGAGCCTTGATTTGGATGACTTCTTGCCACCCGGACAGATCATTTGCGTGAAGGAGCCGTTGTTCAGATTTTCATCTACGGCAATTCCGAGTATCAGGGTCGATCATCCGGGAGACTTGGTTTTCATCGAAGAGGATGACGGGGAAACTCCTGACGCTTGGAAGGTCGAAGAGATTGAGCGAACGGCTAAGGAGTGTAAAGAGATTGGGAACCAGACCGTTAGAGACGGCAAATTAAAGGATGCCATTCGCTGGTATGTATCAGTTTCAATTTTCTAATGGGAGTTTTTCACAAGATTATATCTACTGATGCGAACCTCCCAAGCAATAGGTATACAAAGGGTCTCAAAATACTCTCGTCGGAGCCTGAGGAAATTAATATGCCACTCAAACTTGCACTCTTGCTAAATCGGTCACTTACATATCTCCACCTCGAGGACTGCGAAAGCTCGCTTCGGGACTCTGAAGCTGCTCTCTTTATCGATCATTCCAATGAAAAAGGGCTGTTTCGTAAAGCAAAGGCCCTATATCACCTTCGCAGTTATGCAAAGTGTGGTAACACGCTAACAAAGCTCGCTAATTATCACCCCGACAGCCAAGAGGTAATGCATGAGCTGGCGATTGTCCGCCAGCGGCTGCTAGAGGAAATGAGAGGCGAATACGATTGGGCAAAAATGGTCAGGATGGCCAAGAATGACTTTCCCGGTCAGGACTTTGACTTTGCGGATTACACGCTGCCAGTCTACGTCAAAAAATCACCGATCAGTGGCAACGGACTCTTTGCAAAGGAAAATATCAGAATGGGGGAGTTAATTCTTGTTTGCAAGGCATTTGCAAATTGTAAGAAAGGGGAGAATGGTATATCTGCAGAGATTGATCCTGTCACGAACCACATTTATCAGAGGGCGGGAGCATTTCTGCCAAGTGCGATCCTTGAAAAGGTGAGAAAGACACCAGGGGCATTGAAGGAGATTTCAAACCTGTATACCAGCTTCCCGAAGGAGGCTGTCGATGGTATGAGAGATGGGGTTGTTGATGCGTAGGTATTCCCTTCAAAACTATCCGGAGGCTTCGAGCTAATTGTTGTGCATACGTTGAAAGTTTCCTCATCAAGGACATTTGTCACAGGAACTCTTATTCTTCTTGTTCCTATTATGATGAATTCCCTGAGATGCGTGAAGACCAGGAAGATCCACAAAATAGTAGAAATCCAGTCAAAGACAATGAGTATCCATTTGATCCCAACAGTGGCTTTTGGATTCTCCCTTCGTACATCAACCACTCCTGTATTCCAAACTCTCGTCGAACCTTCCTCGGAGATATGATGATACTTCGCGCCGTTGTCGATATCCCCAAAGATTCGGAATTACTCCTCACCTACACCGATAATCGCCTCAGCTATGAAAGCCGAAGTCAAATGTTGCAAAATAGTTGGAAATTCCGCTGCTCTTGCAAGCTCTGTGAGTTCCAGTCCGCTCCGGGAATAAGCGAAGGAATGGAAGCCATCATGGCAAAGATGCATGCCCTCATCACCAAAGTCGGTGAAGAACCCGCTACCGTCGAAGAAGCGGAGGAATTGAAGTGCCTAATACTGGAATTAGAAAGCTGGTACATATTCCCTGCCCACATCGTCCCTCGGCCTTACTTGGGCGAACACATTCTTCGCCTTTATTTTTTCTACAATGGTCTGGGGCTAGCACAACAGGCGTTTAAGGCTTTACACGCGGCGCCACCGGCTTTTGGTGCTATATTTGATATCACGGAAGAGAATGGTGTCGTATTCAGGCATAAAGGGTGGGTTGATGCGGATTTGGTCAGGGCGTATGTTAGGCTTGCCGCTGTAACTGGGATTATGGGTGGGAAGATTGCGGATGACTGGAGAAAAGCTGCGAGGGACGCGTATAGAGTTGTTGTAGGGGAGGATGACACCTTTGAGGACACCTTTGGGGAGGTGATTTGGAGGTACACCAAAGATGATAACAAGAAGAGCGCTGTCCAGGGGAAAGTGCAGTGAGGACTACCCCGGAATCAACGTGTAAACGAGGGAAACGGTATTATAGATCACTTAGCGTAGCAAGTAGGTGGAGGAATGAGCACTTAAAATCATGAACTAAAGCAACCCGCCATGGGCTGAATGGAAAAACATGATTTTAATAGTTAATACTAGTCTCAGACCTAAAGCTAAAGCATGAACTCGCTTATTATTAGAAATATGAAGGATAGGATAACGTATGTGGTCCCATATTACATAATGCAGCACTGGTGAGACTGCGCGCTCCTTTGATCAATTTTAACATCCTATTCAAATATTCCTTCTGTCTCTATATTGTACCTAAACTAGTCATTTGGTATGTCTCCTGTAATATTGGAATTACCTACTATTGCTTTACCCCAAAGGCAAAGGCAACTGCAACATATATAGCTTCAAGGATTGTAATGATACTCTAAATATAATGACTGCCAAGATTTTGGTAGAATCTGGTCCTAACGAGAAATCAATGACGAGATATGACCAGAACACGGCTTCACGCTGAATCAAGTTTCTCAAAGTAAGAGTAAGATCTACGTCTCGTGTGACACAGATGGTATCATAGAAAGTAAACAAAATGAAACCGAAAAACGAAATAGACTGTACCAGTTAATGGGATTAATATTTGATGGAGAGGCGAGGAAAGAGATATTGGGACAAAGGTAGTAGACTAGCGACAAGTGACCAGAAAAATGAAAAACATTTTGTCATAAGATAGAATGGAGAAAGGGGTTGTAGGGTTTGTCTTTGTATATTTTTTTGATCAAAAAGAGAAGCGGAGGATCTGGAGAGGCGTTTATGAAGGCGCAGGATGTCGCAGGGTTTCGATATGTGATGAGCACTAATGTTCGAAATATGCTCCGAGATAAATTGAATAGGAAGAAATCCCAACAAATAAGATGAAGAAGACCAATTTCCGCAATTATCGTTCTTTAATTCGTCCAGCTGCCTAACCGCTTTGTTCGCCTCTTTCCCTTTGGCGCTTTTTTTGGTCCTGTTCACGGTTCCAAGCTTCGTCATTGAGCAGTCGCCTCGCCCGGGGAGCCTACCCACCGGGTTCGGGCATGAATCCCTCACCGAACGGATCTATTGGTTTCCAAAGATATTGTGTCGTGAACGGTTCATTGTCGCCCTTGTAACCAATCGCGATGTTGAGGTAGTATTGGATACTACCCTTCAGCTGCCAAGTTTCCGGCCGCCATTCCTCTTTTGTTTGGGACAAGTACGCCATTATCTGTTTGCAGACCTCGTTGACAGTCAATCCGATATCTTTTGCCGATGCGAAATCGAGACGGTACGCCCATTGTTCCTTCGTCCAAGGATGGATCCGCGCGAGTTTGTCGAATCGCTGAAGGTCGAAGACGGTATGCGCTTTTCGTGTGAGGATTGGTGGTCTCGAGACCTGGTAAAGAGTTCCGATCCCATTGACGAAATGACGCGAGTAAGAAAACGGGGTTCTGAACTCCCCTCTAATCGTGGATTTCTTATGGTATTTACTCTGGTAGAGTTCTTTCATGACTTCGACCAGACACCCCCAGGTTCCTGGGTACCATTCTCTGATTATGACACCATTCTCGTCCCGGGGTACAGTTGACTGAACTGTAGCGGGAGGCTCCTCATCAGTCCATCTGTACGTGTTCCATTTTATAACAGGGTCGGTAGAGTAGTCTACCACGTCCCTGAACAGCGGATGGACGAGTCGGATGGTCGAGCGGAGTTCTCCTGAAGGCAACAGAACGAGTATTTGCTCAAGCAGCTCAGTTGTAGCCGCTACACGTAAGCCAGTGTCCCAATCGTGGGCCATAGTAAATAAAGCCGAAGACTTATTGTGTTCGGATTTTGTGAAGGTTAAGAACAGAATTTTGAGAGGGATAGACCCAATTGATCGAAAAGACGAAGAAAGACGATCGAAGATGGTAGTTGTGAGAGAGAGGATCATCAGCAAGAAGAATTTGTAGAGATAATAAACATTGAAGTCGTAGCTTAAGGAGCGCCATTAGTGGCGAGAGTAGCTTTTATCCTGAACCACTTGCACTCTTTCCTCAATGGTCACGTGATAATCGGCATTTTAATACAATATACACATTGTGTCCAGGTCTCCTGGTAGCCATAGTAAACATTTGTCTTGTGGTACAAAAGACCATATATAAAAACTTACTTAGATATTCGATAGGCTATCTTCACGTCACTTTAATAGTTCTCTAACAGATGCAGAAACTCCGAAAGATATTCTCGTGGTCTCTCTCATCCATATCCTTCTTACGGAGTTATTGATGATTTCAGTACATAGACGGCCCGGCAGCTTACAATAATTGTCACCCAAAACGTGAACAGTCTAAAAACATGTCAGATTTAATATTACGTTGCATTTTGTGAATGAATAGATATTGCGCACCTAGTCTCGAAGCCAGATTCGCCCTAGCACCCAGTGCATAAATTTCAATTGAGAAACGAACAAATCGTGCTTTCGGTATTGATCAGGTGTATTATTAATTGATGGGCGAAAAATAATAAGACGGAGGAACTATTAATAGATAGTGTGGATTGCAGACCGAGGGCGGGGAATATATTGATATAGTGTGAAAGGGTGAAGATTTTGGGGTCAAAAGCTCGAACTCTGCCCGGTCTGCATCCGAATCTAAACCGTGAAAGGAAAAGTACAAAAAATTGCCCTAAAAAATTGCAAAAGAGTAGCGATAGCCCGTTTTCAGCTCGCTTTTCGTCAATCCAGCTCCCCCCTCGCCCTCTTTCTGATCTGCTCATCTAAATCTCGATTCCACGCCTTATCATTTAGGAGCATTTCTGACCTAGGACTCTATCGACTGGGTCTCAAACGCTCCTTAAATGGATCTTTTTCCATTATGACACCGCGAGCACGAAAAGGGTTTTGATCTCCCTTTTTGCCAATTACTAGATCCAAGTAGTATACCAAAGTTCCATTGAAGGTTTCCGAAACCTTATGGATTGGCGAAGCGGACATGTACGCTAACATCTGGCGTAGAAGCTCGTTGATAGTAAGAAACTTGTTGGCTTTGGCTGAGGCGATTTCGAGTCGGCAAGCCCACTTCTTCTTCTCCAGTGGGTTTCTTCGAGGTCTTGGGCGGGTGGCACGTTGAAGATCGAAGACAACAACTGTGTTTCGAGCGAGCGTCGGCGGTCTGGAGAACTGAATACCATCCCACCTGTCCTGAACAAATCGTCGCGAGTACGTAAAAGCGGTTCGCGATCCATTTCTTTCTTCGACTTCATCCTCATCTTCCCAATAGTTGCAATCATAGACTTTCCCGATGATTTCAAAGACGCGATCCAGCATCCCTGGGAAGTATTCCTTGATAATATTTCCGGAGGCGTCGTATTGAAGGGTTGAAAGGACTGCTTGTGGCGGGGTCGCTCGCTCCCAACGCCAGGTCAGCCATTTTAAGACTGGGTGGCCAGAATTCTCGACTAGAAACTTGAACGAAGTATTGACAAGTCTAACATTGGTAATTAGATCCTCCGAGTCAAGATTCTGAAAAATGTTCTCGAGAAGCTCTGGAATAGAAGCGACTCTTCTTCCCGAGTCCCAGTTCGGGTTCAATGGTTGAGTAGCCATCCTGTCTTATTGAAAGGAGGCCTGATGTTCTGATAGAGATGTAGAGAGACAGTATGTGATTGATATAGTAGTAAAGCGTATGGCTAGTTGAGAAAGAAGGAGGATGAGTAAGAGAAGTGATCTGAGGAAGGGGGAGAAATAAAGTATCTCTCAGTAGCAGACGCTTATATATATCAGTTTATATATCTACCATTCCCTAAAGATTAGCTTTAAGATCGCGAAACATCGACCCCGCGTGCTCATTATCTAGTCTCGGTCCCAGCAACTCATTATCATTATTTCTAAAGTCTCAACCCCTCAAAATAGCAACGGATATTGAGATATACTAGTTTGAGCTTAATTCATTATTATATGGTACATCTTCGATGTTATTCCCGTCGCGAATGAATTTTGCGTAAGGATACATGGCAGCAACGATGTATCCTATGGATTCAAGAGCAAATCTCAAAACAGAATTCGTCAACTTTACCGCCTCTAAATAATACTATAATTACTCATTCAAGTACCTGAGAAGAGTGACTGAGCATCATGAGCTAGCTGGGAAACAAGTAATTGCATAGATTTCGCGTGTAAGAATTGCCTCGAATCAACTGTGCCAAAGTGGCCGCACAGAAAACTTAGGGTGAAAATATACCAATACCGAGATATCTTCGACTTCAAAAAAGAAATTCCGGATCCTGTTAGCACAGACGGCCTAAACCAGCGAGATTCGATTAGGGGTTATGACGCTGTCAAGCAATTAATCGCAACCCTTCCCTCAGAGTACATGGCTTTAATAGCCTCGAACCCAGGCGTTTGAGATGTAACAGCCTTAATTTTTACTGGCTTATCATTCTCCAGTGTGATGCTCAGTCATGACACTATATACGGCTAAATAAGATATATTGATAATATGAAAGAATACCGAAAGCCAGCGTAAGGAACATTAATATTCAAGGTTATAATGTATTAAAGGGGATTTTGTGCCTGTATAACTCTGTATGATGTACCATCGAGTTCAGCTTCACGATTTTATATTTTGGGCCTTATCCTCTTTAGTCTATCGCTATAATTTTCAATTCCTTGATTCGTATTTCTATTTACTAGACAGAGCTTGTCATGCATGGGGAATAATATGACGGATAATTGAACAAAAGAAGAAGAAAAAGGTCTATAGGCTAATATTACTACATTGCGGTTGCATTTTAACACATTCAGAATACCACCCGGTGGCTACAGAGCCAATCTCCGTTGCTAAAGAAATACCGCCCGTTTAACTCAACCAAGTTTGAATGAACTGATTGTTGGACTATAAATTTTCAGTCGAGTCCCTAACTTCGTAAAGTCTCGCGTATTCTCCAATCTTATCCGCCGCCTGCTTTCTGCCGCCAGAAGCTTGGGTTATTGCTGCGTACTCGGCACACTTCTGCTTTATGCTAGCCGCTCGTTTTCCATCTTCAAGGACAGTCAGGATGCCTGCAGCCAACTCCTCAGCGTTTTCGTCTGGCGCGGTCTTTCGTGATGCCCAGACGCCAACACCGAGCCACTCAGCACGTGCGGCCATATCATAATTGTCAAACCACTTCGGTAGGATAACGTGTGGCACTCCAGCCCTAGCAGAATGTTAGCCTACAGCTTAGGATTTTTAGCGTGGGAGAATGAATTTATATGCTTACCATAAAGCCTCATAGAAAGAGTTTGCACCACCGTGGTGCACATTACAAACTATATCTCCGGTATTCAGAAGATCCATTGGTGAGTTTTCTAGCCATCGCACAATTTTGACTCGATCTTCATCCTTTGCGATATATCTTTCAACCAACTCTGTGTTCCTTTCCACTTCTTTCCACTTCCAGAGAACCTGGACATTCGGCAATTTATCGATAACCGTGCGGATACCTTTCAATACTTCGGTGGCATGTTTCTCGTAGAAGTTACAGTGTGTTCCTAGATTGATCAACACCGTCGGCGCGCGTTTTATCCAGACGAGAAGCGGGTCGTCAGGCTTGATGCTCGACGGGAAGATGATAGGACCACAGTTGGTCACTATGTCCTTGTCGAACTTGAAAGGGTAATCGATTTCCGGAAGACAAGGCGTGATCTGGGGAGCGCCTTCCAGATCCAGGATCGGATGCGGTCCTTTCAACCCCATTTCCTTTCTTCGTCGGTCTATTGACTTTCGTTTGGAAGAATTCATGATCGCGGAGAAAAATGTGAAGAATATGAACATGTTCGCAGGCTTGAGGTGGAGAGGGACAGGGTACGCATATCCGGTTCCGGAGCTAATATCATCATCATGTGTTAGCTCTCGAGGCTCAGTTAAGAACCCATTGGGGGATCTGTAAACTCACACTGGAACTTTCCACATCGTCCGGATTTTGGGCATCATCCCACCAATACACTCCTTGAGAAAATTTGGCCATAAGACGACGTACGGTTGCTTTGTCAACCTGACTGCGTCGAAGCCCTGCCAGAATAGACTATCCACAACGGCAACTGCTGGTCGGACGTCCTTAATGATTTCAACCACACTTTGCACACTGTCGGCGTATCCATCCGCATCTTGATGATTCAATAGGCTGTCAAAGGTCGGTTTGAAGTGTTTTCGAAACTTCTTGAATCGTGGAGAGTGGGCTTGGGTTCGAGGGTCTGGATGAATGACCTGCATCGAAACACCTGTGACGGTATGGCGTTTGACTGTTTCCCTCAGACTAGGGGATCCATTGGCCACGGAATTGCTATTTTCGTTGGCAAAGTCGACGATGAAGCCGAGAGACTTATCGAGGTTTGCATCTTTGAAGCTGGCGACGTGAAGATCGTACTGTCTCGCGAGAAGGAGCTCGTAAAGAGTCGCCAGGTGAACGTTCGCCTGGCCTAGCTCCGGATGGGTCAAGAACAATATCGACGGACGATGAGAGGACATATTGCTGAAAATATACTGAAAACAAGAATTTTGGCGTTCTTAATTCTCGGGTTCTCAATCTTCGATGCTTCGGAAGCTACACGATAGCTATCTGCAGAACAGTTAGAAAAGGGCTAATTCACGAATCAATGCGGAGGACAACGGCCTCCTTTTGAACCCGGAACACCACTACAATGCGCTCTGCACTGGTAAGCTCCTTTCCCTTGCGAACTGCGATACGACTCGAGACTGGTGAGGAGAGCGAGTCCATTTCGAGACTCGACCATGCATCCTGTCGGTCCGCCCCCCTTAAAGTCTTAGGTCTTAGCTCTGGGACCAACCCTTCCTCATCGCTTTGAGAGGTTCGAGCTACACATCGCAGCTGCAAGTCAGGGTTGCTTGCCTTGGGCGTCCCGCAACACCTAAGCCCTGCCAAGGACTGGGGTTCGCGAGCAAGGGTCCGCGAGCTGTCAATGCAGTCTTACCAATTTTGGAGATGTTCATTGGCAGGAGATGTCGATGAAAAGTGGCTATCCGGCCTCCTGAGGATCCGTAAATGGAGGTTAATACCGGTAAGCAACGTCCTCGTATTCCATTAAATCCACTCAGAGAGTCTCAGTTTAAAACTGTTGAAGCTTATGCTCAATTTTGACGAGTTTTTTAGGGTTCGGGAAAGAGAGGAAGAAAAGAATATCGCGGTGGCCATGGTCCAAGGAAGAAGCTCGTCCCGAGTACCGAGTTCCTGCGGCGCTATGCCGGAAATCGTAACTCTCGATGCTCATCTGTTCTAGCTTGAACTCGTCAACTTCCAAGACCCATCAAGAGAGGGGGCATACGGCTCTCCGGAGCTATGGAAAAAATTTATGCAACTAGACACACGTTCCGCGATGGCCGCATTTAATTCATCTGGAAGAACTTTATTTCGGATGAGAGATAGGGATAACGTACTTCCGGGTACACTTTCTAGATCGAAGGATGTCGTAAGATCGCGATATCACAATGTGATGCTCCACCAGTCGTTGCATGCAGCTTTTGTGGCGGTTGGGCGTTCCACGGGCTTGCAGGTTTCTTGAGAGGAGGACAACCGCCAAGCAGGCATGCAGGTCATTCAAATTATAATCGGAGCGGACGTTCAGTGGTCGGATTGCTTGATAAGCAATTGTTCGGAACGGTGCGCTCTCCTGATATCGATATATCGTGGAATCGCGCTACCAGCTCCGGTCAAGCTGATAGTGGTCCGAGCTCGAAAGGAATTTACCAACACGATTTCCTGGTCAGAAATCATAGCATGTGATAGTGATGCGAAGCCCCAGAAGATGCTAGATGCGAGTTGTTCATGGATCTGGAGAGTCACTAGACCACGAAAAGATCGAATCATGCATTGCCTGAAGAATATGAATCTCCATGTTTCGATTACCAACATGTCGTCATTTGTTGGATATCGAGCAATCTCTGCCGTTCGTGTTACGCCAATGCAAAGCACCGACGCAATTGTTGCGCAGTGCAGTCACTACCCCTGTTGCCGGGATGGTTTCACAGCTTCTCCCAGCTGCTGCATACGCAAGAATGACCACATAGACAGGTGCGGAGGTATTCTGCCATTCCGAACGATGCATTCTCTTCGGTGCGTGGGATAAATATCTCAAACATCATAATCCTACAACGCCTACTGGTGACCGCTTTATGTCCCCGTCTCGAACGTTAGGCCCCGGATCTAAAGTAAAGATGGGTTTGATTCTCTAAAACAGCAAAGCTTGCAAAGATTTGAAACGCCAGATAACTCCTACCCCATGTATATACACGCATATATATATGCAAACTTCACAAATAGATATACCTCTAATTTCAAAATAGCACGTAGGTCCGAGCTAAAATATCTTAATTATACCCACTTAATTCGGTAAAACTTCCATTACCGTCCCGGCGACCATCAGACTCGAGGTCGTAACATCTTCACTGCTGCTACTTAAGGTCGTCATGATTGGGACTGTCTCGGTCTCTTTCTGTCTCTTGTCTAGTAGTAGCGTTCCAAGTGGGCCAGCAGCCTCATCGAAACCGACGTCCTTGGAGTAGATCTGCCTTCCACGGAGCCATGTCTCGCAGACGATACCATCGAGAACTTTATCCTCATATGGAGTTATCTTATTCTTGAAGTGCATTTCAGAGGTTGTGACTTTGAAGCTAGCCTCAGGGTCAAAGACGCAAATGTCGGCATCATAGCCGACCGCAATCTTGCCCTTCCTACCCAACAAACCAACCTGTCTGGCCGTTTCTTCGGATGTCCATTTACTAATCTGCACCAAATCGACGCCGCGTTTCTTGCCTTCGGTCCATAGCACGCTCAACCCTAAACCGACGGTGCTAATGCCGCCCCATGCCTGGAAGAAATCGCCGCCGCCGACCAACTTCAAGTTCGGTGTACACGGCGAGTGGTCACTAACCACCGTCGTAACAAGGCCTTCTTTGAGTGCGTCCCATAGGCCATCCGAATTCGCTTTTTCTCGGATTGGGGGACAGCATTTATGCCGTGTATCGCCATCTTTGATGTCTTCGGCCGCTAGCGCAAGATAGTGGAAACAAGTTTCCGCGGTGATTTTGACGCCCTCTTCCCGCGCTTTTTTTAGCATTGGAAGACATTGGACGGCAGAGAGATGCACGATATGTAGTGGAAGGTTGGGGGCTATCGGTGCCGAATTAATGATCTCGGCGAGGGCGTATGTTTCGAATGCCGGCGGACGGGAAGCCAGGAAAGTAGAGTAGGCTTCTAACGGACCAGCCGGCGCTAGAGGAGCATCGCTGTGCAATACCGCGTCACCAACTGACATCTTATATAGTTATTAGCAGCTGAAAATATGAGAGAACTCATGGTTGGGCTAGCTTACCGAGATTGGTGGCAGTTTTTCAGCATGGAACATCAGGAGTGTGTCCTCATCTTTCAAGGCGGTCATCGCCTTGGAAATATCTACTGTACTTACTGCCGGGAATTCCTCCACCTTTATTATCTCGTTAGCATGGCAGATATATATACTTATGAGAAATGATTAACCTACTCCAGAATCGATCAGGAAGCACTTGAATCCTCTGACACCCTCTCTCACCAAATCTCTCAAGTCGCCGTCGTTGCCTGGTATCACGCCGCCATAGAACCCAACATCAACCCAGCATTGCCCTCTCGCTGCATTAACTTTCAGATGTAAGTTCTCAACAGTCGTCGTGGGCGGGATTGCATTGAGAGGCATATCAACCACCGTTGTTACGCCGCCAAATGCTGCAGCTCTGGTGCCAGTTTCGAAGCCTTCCCACTCCGTTCTCCAACCAGGCTCGTTAAGATGTACATGCGCATCCACGAGACCCGGCATCAGCACCTTTGGTGAATAATCCTTATATACCGCTCCTGCGGGGAACGAGGTTGCTGGTAATAATTCGGTGTAGACATCGGTAATTTTACCAGAGGATGAAGATATAACGATAGTAGCGGGCGTGAGCTTGCCATTAATGACAGCATTCGAGGATGCGAGAATTGTGGTTGTCGAAGGCTCCATTTTGGCGGAAATGGGCTCTGGATTTGTGTTGTCGACGTCGCACTTGCGTTGTGTAACCGGCTGCTCGATCTGGAAGGATTGGGGTCGGATTCAATCGACTAGCGGCTCAGTTATCAAGTTGAAAATAGCGGCGCAAGGCCAGAGTGAGGTATCGTGAAATATTTATTGGCTGTAGTCGCAAGTTGGCTTTCTGGAAGAGAAAAAATATATATACTCGTGAGTGCCTTTTTAAACTTTGGCCTGACAGATTTCGAACTTTTCTCCTGCTCTATTTAACTCTTCGAGCTCTTCGAGCTCTTCGCTGCTCCTCGGATGTATCCCACGTTTTTGGGTTCGGAAAGTTTCAGAGATAAGACCACCACTACCCTGCACGCTAGACGAACCCCCAAATGCGTCGACGACGGTGGCTTTGTTGGGGGCAAAGTCGGACTGGGAGGTATCCTTTTGGGATCTTAAAGATAAGAAGTGCTGTATTACCTGACCCGCGCCCTTGAGCAATATTGGCTAATCAACTAATCTTTATCCCTGGATATGGAACCCTGGGCAGGTCTGAGAAAATGCCTATCAACTCCAGGGATTCTTTGAGAGGAAGCTACAGGATGATCTTGTGTTGAATGTAACTTTTTGTTGGAGGCTTCAAGATTTGGGAACGGATCTGACAAAGTGCGGTGCACGCGGTGTCGAAATGCGGGGAAGTAATGCAATTTATGATAATTCGAATTGGCAATCCGGGACCTTTCTGGGGAAAATAGGGAAGGGATGCTTTGTGGGGTGCATGAAGGTTTTATACATGAGTTCTCGTTATCAGCTCCCTCCGAAGTGGCCGTCACTTTTGCGGCGTGGGATGGCCAATGCCGTTGATAGGTCACAGGTGATAAGCTTACCTATTGGTTCTTCGATAAAGAGGATGAAGCTAACAAGTACATATTTCAATAGCGATCAGGAATGCTGGCTAAATGTTCTATCACATCCAAGATTCTCGGCTTTCATGATCATGAGATTTGCGATATTTGCAGCAGCGCGGGGATCCTAGCCCTAGAGTCAGCTGGTGACGGCTTCTGCGATCGAAGCTCCAGCTAGGACTCCGCCTGCCTTCTAAGACTATCGCAGGCGATGAAAATCAATGTCGTTTTAAGGTGGGCTGCTATTAATTTCCTCGTAGTTCGGGAACGTTTGATTCCATGCATGCTTACTCGATCGATGGGTTTCCTTATCTTCTGTTATGCAGGTGCAGGGTTATCGAGGAACAACTGAAAACGTTGGATTCTCACAGGTACCCTTGCTATACTCCTAACGTTAACGGGAGTTACCAATAAATTTTCACCCTATCATACGTATCAGGAGCCAGAAGTGACCCTAGCGGTGGATTCTCACGAACTTCTTAATGTAACAATTCTTTGAGGTCAGAATTATCACCCGGTTTACGGCGAAGACCGACTTATCAATGCTGCTCGAACGGGTTTCTGTTACTCGATCAAAACTACCACGGAACCTGGATGTGTTGG
The DNA here is from genome assembly GCA_036971165.1 of Arthrobotrys iridis. Classification (NCBI taxonomy): domain Eukaryota; kingdom Fungi; phylum Ascomycota; class Orbiliomycetes; order Orbiliales; family Orbiliaceae; genus Arthrobotrys; species Arthrobotrys iridis. The sequence continues at coordinate 746,164 of JAJTTS010000008.1, read as the reverse complement.
TCAACAAGCCAACCGGGAACAAAACGGGCCAGGTTAACCATGCCCGACTAATCGTCCAGAATGTTCGTACCTGAATTTGGTATCAGCTTTAGCTAAAATTGGTAGAAACTGCTGGGACAGGGGCAGGTTAAAAGCCCTTTTATCGATTTTTTGTTTAAAGTTTGAAGCTTGGAGCTCACGAACATGGACGGCTAGAAGTGGTATTACTCGATCATTACTCGATTAAAATCCACTTCTAGGCATTCGTGTCGTGACAAGTTTTTGCTCCTAAGTTCCCAACCGCGACGGAGGGAAAAAAAAGTTTGTTTCGAAATTAGTAGCATCGTAGAATCAAAAATCTTGGAAGCTTTGGGTTTGCGTAATCCAGGTTGTGTTTGAGAGCTAAGCGATCGAGATTAACTGTACCCTTCAAATGCTAAATTACATACGCAGTTGATCCATGGATGATGCATCAGTTATTGAATATCTGACTTGAGGTTCTAAGAGCTAGCAATGATTCACCGAACTTCACCGAACTTTTAATTAACTTGAGTCCTTGGCTCGAAGCTTAGAAAAGCTAGAGCTGGTACTGGTGTGGATTCTGATTTGGTATGTTGATTCCTGCGCACTTGCGGTAGACTTGATTGGTCTTACGTACTAGGATTGCTTATTGGCGCAGATGCAGCTTCAAGATTGCATATGAGTGTCGATGATCTTCCACTTATGGAATCCGCGGAGATGCGGCTACCTGTTGATTGTAGGGCCTACAGTCTATTTCAAGTTAAAGGTTCATAGAACGTTAACGTTAATTCGGTACCTCATCGCTCTTTGAGCATACAATCTGTCGAACCTAGCTGATAGAAGTCGAAATCAACTGGCTTTCTCCACGAAACGCTGTGCTACAGTAAGGGATAATACTACAGATAACTTGGCTATATACTTTAAATTCTTTCCAAAGACTAGTTGTTCAAAATCTGATGGCTTCGAATGTTATCTTTGACATCTCTCTGGTTCCCTTGGAATATCAATTCGGACCAGTACTATAACAGTATCGAAAATCCGAGCGCTGAAATGTTATAGATCCTCCAATGGTAAATTATTTCAGTTCATCCAGATGATTGCCCAGTAATGAAATCATGATATCCTTTTTCAAGGTTGCAGAATACCCTTAATTCAAAATATTGGATGTTCGCACCGAAGAAGCTAAGCAGCGAGCAGGGCCTCAATTAAGTCAGCAGGATCTGCTTTGCTAATCCTCGAGTCCCCGATCACAAACTCCACTGGAAACCATTCCTCCAATTTTTCTTCTCTCCAGGTTTTCACATCCTCTTCTCCCTTCACGGCTCTGACGCGGCTCTCTTTGTTGCTCACGTTCCTGCTGACCTCCTCTCCTAGCACCATTCTCGCCAGCGCCGTCGCGCAACCCCAGCAATTCACCATTCCTTCGCCCGTGAACCCTACAGCGCACCACTCGCCTGTTTCTATACCCTTCTCGGTCTTTTCCTTTATCGGTTGGCCCCTCGTTGATACTTTCGTCGGGACCCTTCCGACCCACGGCAGCCCATCTGCGCTCATTCCGAGGACACCAGTCCACATGTTCTTGATTTTGACACCGTCCCATGCTCTGATGCCATTGATATCTTGACCGGATCCGAACACGTAAGGTAATAATCCGGATAGATGCGCAGCAGCCAAGTAATTTAACCTCGTATCATCTGCGGAACCGACTACGTCGAGACCCATATTCTCAGTATTGGCCCAGGCGCCCCCATACATCATTTCACCAGCGATTTGGGTGGCGGTGCCGTCTTGATGGGTGATAGAAGTGCTCGGACGCTATGAAAGTCTTAGAAACCTTGTGGATGCGTTCAAAGATTCTTGATAAATGGGCTGAACAAACCTGTGTGAGATAGTCGAAACCTGCTTGGTGAATGAATGACCAGGAATACCGCTCACCCATACCTGGTACGCCTTCTGGAGCCTCTTGCGCAGACATTTGCCCTTGAAATGCGAAAACCTTGCCCCTCAAACCTGGTAGTAGATGCGATGCCCAGCCGTTCGTGGTGTGGATCACCGTTTTGGAGGTAATCTTTCCACGTGGTGTCGATACCGTATATATTGAACTGGCTTTGTCGAAAGAAATATCCTCTACAGGTGTATAAGATTCTATCTTGAGGTTTTTATGAGAGGACACAAGGCGCGTCAGGACAGAAGTGCAGAAGCGGTAGGGCCAGAGGGCGCCGGCGGGCCCGTAAATTGCGCCTTTAGCGGTGGGTATGTGAAGCCTCTTGCGAGCAGTCTCCTGATCCCAAACACCCCACTCCCTTCCCATCTCCGGGTTTTCTCGTTTCCACTCCTCGAACTTGGCGATCCCCCCCTTCATCACCTCATTGTCGAAGTATACATCCGTTCCAGTGACTTCTCTAACTTCACTTTCTTGGATGCAATCTTCGCCTTCTTCCCTTGCAGCGGCTTTTAGTTCTTCCAAGTGCCGTAGTCGGAATCGTAAAATCCGTGCGGCGGCCTCATTCCCGTAGGCGCGTTTTAAATGTGGATATTCCTCATGTGGCCCTTCTTTTATATGACCGCCATTGCGACCGGTGGCGCCGGTGCATGGGCCGCGGGCTTCAAGGAGAACGACATTAAGGTCTGGTTTAATGCGGTACAGTTCGCGAAGGAAACCGGTGGATGTTATGCCTGACCCGATGACTATGATATCTGCGGTCTCAGGTAACTTTCGCGACTGGATGCGTGAAAGCAGCGGTGATTCGGGTAGTAGCCAGAACGATGTAGTAGGGTTCGGAAGCGGAAGGCCCGGGGATTTCTGCAGACGAGCTATCGCATTATCTAGGACAGCCTTGTGCAAAAAATGTCAGTTTGGGATAATTGCGATTTTCGAATTGCGATATTTAACAGGATGGTATTTCCCATAAATCGATTTGCGGATATACTCCCAATACCAAGGATGGGCTTTAAATATCGCATTTACATGCAGGGGTGATTGCGGCGTGGGGACACATATCTGTTCTAACAGAATGCCTATTGCGAGGCGCAAGCTCCGCAGCTTGGACAATATGATACCCATTCTGTGTAAATCTATCTACCTTCGCGGTTATAGTGCCCTCGGGTGTGATATTTCGCGGTTTCGGAAATGCGCACGTTCACAGTGATTTGATTCAACGTTAGTCCTGGGCGAAGGAAGTGTGGAAGTACAAGGTTCCAAAAGTTCTGTAACTGACAAGTTGCAGGGAACGTGCTCAAACTCGATTGGGGAGAGCCCGACTGCCGACTTATTGTACCAGTACGAAGACCACGATGTGACTGTAGCTCCTAGCGGGGTCTTCAAGCTTATCATCCCGTGCAGCTCGGGTTCTCGGAAATCCATGTATTCCATCGTAGAGTGCAACCCCACAGAGCAATCAAAGCGTCGGAGCCGAGTTTTGTCTCAATTGGTATTTTGAGTTTCCTGTTCGTTGGTATGAGTTTGTGCGGAGGCTAAGCGGAGATAAAGTTATAAACCGAGAAAGCTCTCCCGAAAACTAGTTCACCACGACTTCCACGTTTCCCATCACTATGGCTACTTGTGGAATGTGCCACGATATGAAGAGGGAATATTTGTCCAATTTTTGATAATGTACATATAAAATCCTGCACGCTAAACCCAATTTCCAGTCGTATTCCTACATATACAAATGAGCCAATAAAGCATAGCTGAGTTATCGAGCCAAGTCACCGAGGGGATCCGTGATCCGAAGCCACGGTTCCTGAGAGTCGAAAACAACCTCCTAGTCGTTATAATTGCTCACGCCAGATCCATCCTTATTGGTGGGTTCCCTACCCAACAACTTATCAAGCTCCTGGTCCTGCGAGATGCTATTTGGATCCAAATATGGCTTTTCAGCGGTCGCGGCAACACGAACACCGTGTCGGCGGTGGGGCGCGAATCCGTACGAGGGGGTGTGGTTCTAGGCAAAATAGTTAGTATTACGACTTTCCGTTCCTGGGGATTCTGAAAGCGAACATCGGAGCAAATTCAAGAGAAGCACTTACAGTAACCCGATTGTCCCAAATTGCCACGCTTCCTTTCTCCCACGTAAACCTCGCCTGTATCTCCGGACTCGATGTGATCAATTCTGTCAGATATTTGTAGATGTACTCATACTCTAGTTTCGGAACGCCAACGAATCCCTTAACGAAACCAGGGTTGAAAAATACGCCTTTCCAGCCAGTCACGGGATTCGTTCGGACGAGTGGGTGTTCAGTAACAACTGGATCACGACGGACAGGGCGGCCAGCATTGCGGGAGCCTTGGGCTTGCTCCTCAGCAGAGTGAAGAGCGGTGAGGGATTCCAGATATTTCTGCATGGCTGGTGAGAGCAGGTCGTAAAGGGCGTAGTTGGACGCCCAGATGGTATCACCACCTCCTCCACGAGGAGGGCCAGCGAGAACAGCTAGCGATGTGTAGGATGGCGGTTGGATCTCGTAAGTGACATCGGAATGCCACAAGTATGAACTAGCAGTATTACAATGTTTAGTTCCAGGCTCAAGGTACTAGTTCGAAGGTAGTGAATGGGTTTTTTGTTGAATAACATACGGCGTGAATAAAGCGGTTTGGTTCTTGCTATTCTTTGTGGTATGAATAACGTGCACCTCTTCGAGTCCATTTTTTGGGAGCATAGTAGTAGCATGCTTGTGGAGTTTTCCCCAGTATCTTCCGAGCTCCAATTGGGTATCAATATCAAACCCCTCTTGGTCTCGGAAGAATACTACTCCTCTATACGCTAGCAGCCTTGCCAGGTCGTTCTTCTGGTCATCCGTAAGATCCTTCAATTGAACTCCTCGGATTTCAGTTCCGATTTTGGGCGTATAGTCGAAGACTTCGGTTGCATCCTGAAGCAGCCGACTATACGTAGGATCACCGAGAAGTCCTTTATCTTCGTAGGGTATCCCATCCTGAATTGGGTCCCATTTGATATCAGGAAAATGTGGAGTGAATTGTTCCCATTCGTAGGACTCGTCTGAAGCGGCGTTGAGATAGTTTGTAAAGCCCGGGACGAATTTCTGCTTAGCCTTTTCTTCGATACTCGCGTTCTTCAATTTCTCCGTAACGGAAGAAGCAGCCTGTGTGGCTGCTGTTTCCTCAGCTTTGAGAGCAGAAGGAGCCATTATATGCTTTTCAGGATTAAGTTATCTTTCCTCACGAAGCTAAGGTATGACGATGAACAATAGGCTAGTAGAATAAATTCTTCGGAAATTTCAGTGTGGTGACTAAGAAATCGGCCTACGGAGCAGGGAAAGGATGGGATTCAAGAAAAAGGCAGAGAAAAGAAGTATGTACTGTCGGCGGGGTGGGCACGTCAGTATATATCCTCTTCTCAGACCCGCCTCGATACCTCCCAACCTCGCTATTCTCCCTCCTAGATTTCTCTGTGACCGTCACTGCTGTATTACATGCAACAATTCCTGGGGTTAGCTTAGTATCCTTGCCGATATCGAACTTGAGCTTATCCGGAGAGTTCCCCATATCCAACTGGTTCCTTTTAGCCAAGTTGGAACTCCCGCCAGCCGATTGTCGTATACGATAACTAAATGGCTGCTGATATGATAGTAGAGAGCTAAGTGCAACCTTGACTGGAAAGGAAATTCCCTCGTTTTCGGGTACGGCTACAATCGTTGTATGATGCGAGAGACATGGTTGGTAGATATAGTTCCCATTATGATGATGGTGGACACTAGCTTGCTGGCACGTTAGCATCCTGCGATATGGCGTGCGATCTCGCCATTGACCTGGCATCTTAACTGAAATTTTTGTTTTGCTGCCCGGATAAGCCGGTGATGTTGCCAATTGATTTATAAGGGTGGAGAACAGATTACTCAAAGGCCATATGGTGACATCTCCCATACGATTTTGTGCAATACCTACAGCGACCCAATGCTTTGACGATATTTCGCATGTGTTATAAACGTTATCTTTATCGTTCTGCATCTGTGACCGGCTGTGCAAGGAGTACTATTAGGTAAGAATTGGCATGCGGCAACTCTAAAATCAGTTTGACAACCTACCTACCTACCCTCGCCTGCAGCCCCGCTGCTCGGAATAGCGACTGATAGGCTCGTTTCAGAACCTTCACAATCTCGGTTCACATTCATGCAACCCGAAACTAGCCAGCAATGTATTTTTAAGTGTCTTGAAACTTCATCGGCTTGAGGGTTTTGAGTATAGCTCGTTATATCTTTCGAGTCGATTGTGTTGTCGAGCATGAACAACCTGCGAGTTTGGGTTCTGGGAGTTACCTAATGAGGAAGAATTGTGTGACAAACTCTCCGATCACAACACACTCGTTGATCCTGCGGTTACACGATAACCAAAATGTCAGCTTCCAGCCAAGTCTCCGCGATCGAGTTTAACCCCGGCACTCAAAAGTGAAATCTGTCCGTCTGTATGGCTATCGGTACGCTCTTTTGCCCCATCTGTGGGGCAAAGTTCGTTCAACCTGACCCCGAAAATCCAGACCTACCCAATAACTGGCTATCCGATTTCAAGATATGTAAGTGAGGTTATCGCCGACACGTCCACCCGTGCAACTCACATGCGGTTACAGGTGCATGCAAAAGCATATCATCATAAATATGTCGATAATCAATGCTCAAATTTCACATTACGTGTGCGACTGATTTATTGATGCATATTAGTATACCTAAATCCGGACGAGATCGCAAGGCAATCTGAACCTATAATCCTTTCAAAGTCGGCCCGTCTTTCAGATACTGAATTGGCTTGGCCTCAGGTATGGGATGAAGCAAGAGGTGTTTACACGACTCTCGGATCCGAGCTATTCAAAAACGATGGAACCACAGCCAATTCATTTTGTTATCCCATTCATGATCTTTGCTTGTCCGTATTTCGAGAGCTTATTTCAACTTGTGGAATAGACTTTCGACCAGAGTTCTTCAGTTTGACCTTCGTGATCTTCGGAGGTCTCTCATATGACTGGCAGCAACTCTATTGGCCTAGCGAATATGGAGGCATTTCGGAGTATCAGAAAGCGGTGCGGGAACGATGGAATCATATACCTCCTAAGTATGAATATGTTGAAGCGGCTCCAGTCGGGATAGCCTATCTTCGTAAAAGATTGGACGAAGAGCGCAAAATCCTACAGACAGAAGTCAGCGCGGGAGGGACTCAAGATACGTATGAAACGGTACCGGATTTTCTGCCAATCCCAGCGGAATTGGTTCATTTGATAATGGGGTTTCTTGAATGGTCCGATATCAAAAATCTTCAAAAGATCAAATGCAATAAAGAAATCGAGATCCCAGACATAATGTGGCGAGATCGTTTCGATGTCACTGAAGATTTTGGATTCTTCGCCTATACGGAGGACGACGCTTCCATAAAATCTTGGTATCAGTTACACAAGCTCGCCAACCGACTATTCGAGCATGAGATTCCTGGAGTTAAAAATAGGCAACGAATCTGGCGTCTTTGTGTCGAGTCATTCATAATGTCTTCACACATAGCGATTGAAGAGAGCTTTGAGATTGAGGATGCGACTGAGAAATCAAAAACTATTGAAGTCGATGACCCGACATCTCTATTATGTGTTCAGGCGACATCAATAGAGGAACTACTAAGTCCAACCCTTTTCGATGGAGTGCCCACGAGGTACTCCAGCACCCTTACTGATGTCGTGGCAACTGGGATGTATGTTTCCTTTAAGGGTATCGGTCGTCTACGCTTTGTTAGTGGATTCAAGTTTATGCCGTCCGAAAAGTCAATTGGTAATTTGAACCGTTTTGATAACTCGTTCGTCTCTTTCGAGTCGGGGACGCAGAACTCAATATTAACGATGCATATCGCCGCAAACAAGAATGGGATTGTTGATATCTCGGCTGTTAGCTCACGATCGACTTCTCCAGAGCCAATATGGCTCGGCGGTAGCGACTTGACCGGCTGTGCCATCACACGGTGGAATATTAGATCCGAGGGCTCTGGGCTCATCCTTGCGCAAATAATCCTAGACTTGAATGTACGCGTTTCTGTGGCTATGAGGAAAGACATTTAACTGAATCTATATACCATTTTTCACAGTCAATCAGCATAACGAAACTACAAATGCTCCGGCCTAACTTCATTTCATCCCCTAATCTGACACCTGAAGAGGTTTTCATTCAACAAAACCTGTGGAAGCCATTCCTGCCAGTTTTAGGAGCAGATAGTTGTCTGAACCACGAAATGTTCTATTCTTCAGAGCTTCGATCTTCAAATTTGACAAATGAAAGATCCGATCAGCATGTATACGCGGAATTCGATCCTCTAGAGTGTATCTACAGCGACGAAACTCTCACGAGGCTCTCAATCTGGACTACTGGGCTGTACAATGATATATGTGCCATCGAATTGTACACGAAAGATCGGCAATTCACTCCTCATGTTGTCGGAACTCCGATGGGAGCTGCTACGGATATATTCCTTGATGGCCAAGGAGGTGAATACCTGTCTTACATGGGTGCTATCGTAGTCGAGGATACTGGTAAAATCATCGGAGTCTCGGTAAGTCGTTAATTTATCAAATAGCTTCCTTGAACGGACTAACGGAATTTAGTTTTTCACATCCTACAACCGAAAATTCGAAATGGCATTTCAAGAGGATGGACAATTTGGATGGATTCCTGGTCAAAAGACTGCAACCTGTACCGTTGATCTCTGCCCGAAGGATGCTACCATGATAACGGGAATATATTGTCGCTTCAGTCAGGTATTATCGCGCCCTCATCGATTGTTTGCAAGCCGATTTTTGGCCTAATCTAACACCTTGTCTTGGACCAATAGCGCCGCATCGAGACCACATTACTCGATATCGGTGTCATAACAACAAAGATTCATCTTGATAAATGGTTCAGAAGTCCATGGCTAGCGCTTCAGAGGCTGGCAATTGACTCGAAGGAATCAGAACCGGTGAATTCGCAGCTGATATCCTTATACAAAAGAATACAAGATATACCACAGCGATGTACGGCCGCAATTGGCAACGGCTGGAAATTCATTTCGAAGATACCGGTAAAAGGGTGCAATAAAATTGTGGCTTATATTCAAGCAGATCACCCATTCAAACTTTCAGGGCTTTGTGCATACTACGACGACTTAGAACACCCTAAGCTACCAAAGGTTCTTGGCCAAATTGGTCATGCCACGACTACAGAAGCCATGAAACTCAGCCCTAGTGAAGGTGAAGTCATTAAAGCGATTACAGTCTTCTATCGACAATTATATGGTGAAAAGCCTTTGGGGGTAGTTGGCTTGAGAGTCCAAACCACGAAAGCACGAGATCCCAAGCATCATCGTCGGCGTGACTTTGGTGAATGTAAAGCCGACGGTATTTCCGAAAGTAGAAAATTGAAATTTCTAGATCTTGTAAGATCCCAGCCCCCTCCGGGAGAAGCATCAACTAATTTACTTATTTTATTGCGAAACTACCTTAGAGCTACCTGATGTGGGAGTATACCGAACATGGCGATCACCTGAGCGTCACACTATAGTAATAGTGATGGATTTAGTGTATTTATACTTGGGTGCGATCATTAACCTTGCTAATAATAGGCTTCCGCTGTATTGTCGAAATGGGTGCAGCTCTTTGACATTTTGACCAGACGTGCTTTAAAATTTACCGAATAGCATTGGATGAGTACTTGAGTTCTCTCCCGGTTGCTGTCACACAATTGTAAACATTCGCGTAATTAGGGCCCCATGGAGTATAAATTCTAAACTATAGCTCCAGCCGCGAGATAAGCTCTAGCTAGAATCGACATCTACAAAGCCTAAGCTTCTCAGACATTTACTCAAATGATCATTTAGAATGATTTTAATCCACAGGGCCGAGACACCTGTCTATTCCTTCTGATTTCTAGTGACGCTTCGTTATAAATGTGTGAAAGATTTTAAGACAGGTCTGGTGGATATACCGATAGAATACCAAAAATATATCTTTCCATGGAGAATAATTATTGGAGTCGTTGAAAAGAATTGCGTTATAATTTCGTAAGTATCTACATATAAAACCTACAAAAACGCACTTATATAATAATCACACTTGTTACCAAACCAAGCCGATGTAGCTCCGGCTATGAAATCAACAGAATACACGCGTGCGTGTAGAGTAGCTACTACCACCCAAACTTAGCCGGCTTTCTCTTATACTTGGGAAGTTCAAATTAACGTAATTCAATGTCAATCGAACGCGAAATTAAGGATTGACTTAGTCTCGGTCCCAAGGATTAACTACACAAAAAGACACTTTTCTGACTTCTGAAAGCTGTAAAAAATATTAATATGTTGATTATTATGACGAATTCAGGAACGCTAGTGCCGGTACATATTCTGCACCTTAGCGGAGGGTTTTAAGGAGGCCTAGGGGTTTCTAGATACGGATTAGAGACTCGAATATCCGAGGTTATCCTAACATCATATAAGCTGCAGTTACAAAGGGTTGAAAAGATGAAAATGTATCCCGCATAGAATTGATTGATTACATGCTTTTAGTAAATCTATAAATTTCTAAGGACATGAAGAAAGTTCTCCCTTCATCAAATCGCGCTTTGATACTTAATGCGCTCATACGCATGCAGACCTATAGCATCAAACACTGTAATCGAAAGTATTTGTGGGAATAAGTCTTCCATTCTGGGCTTTCGTGGAACATTGATAAACCGAAGTTTTTATCATTAATCTAGCATCACTTTGAGAGACCGCCTATTTATCTGAATCTAAGATTTCTTTCCTCTAGGTCCGGTCAACTCGGTAACGATGAACAAACTTGTTACCCTCACCAGATAAAAAGAGATAGACTTCATCACGCCCAGTGTTTGGCTCAGATGCCGCCAAGTGGGCACCCTCTCTCTCTGATTCCCCAAAAACCTCCGTCGCATCACTCCACTGCCCATCCCCTTCATACTTCACAACTTCATAGAGTTTGTCATTGTGGATCCAGAATAGATTAATCCTCGGGACTCGACCTGCTCCAGTGGCTGAAACCGTGAACTCGGTCGCGAAGCGATATTCGGGATCTTTCTCTATAATATTTTGCCCCAAGGATCTAGTGTTCCATCCTCCTTCTTCCTAGCGAAGCTCGACAAAACAACCTTTCGCATCCTCGCAGTAACCGCGAATTGACGGTGAATTATGGGACCACGGTGCAATGTTGACAAACTTGATGCCTGCGTTGAATTCGGCAAATTTGATCTGGCAATCAAAGGTCGAGCCTTGTTCCCATTTCTGGTGGCCATACGAGTCCCAGCAGTATTCCCGTAGCTTACTGGAATTTGCTTCATCAAGGAAGTAAAGTCTAGTATTTTTTCGTCAGCTTTCGTGTGATACCATTATAGATACGCCATGATACGAACCGCATATTAGGAGCACCATCGCGATGGAATGAGATAACACTAATTTTACTACTGGTTTTGATGTTCAGGCTGTTGAGTGAACTGGGAGACCCCCGATTACCATGAGAACCGTAGAGACAGAGCTCCCGAATATAATTTTCCGGACTGAGGTAGAACAGATGAACCTCACCGTTATCCCACATGGTAGCGGCGATAGTAGTACCAGTATCTCGTGTGTTTCCTGCTGTGAGGACCTCTTTGAAGCTCCAGTCGTTCTCGTTACGCCTCCAATACCCTTCAACAATGGAACTATCCGTCTTTGGGAAATACACTCTCTATTCAACCTTCATTAGGCCTGATTTTGACTGTATCCCTTTAATGGGCTCTTTATTATTACCATCCAAGTGCCGTCTGCCGGGATCACAGGAGCGTATTCTGCCCTCCACACGGCGGCATATTCCGGGTTCGCTGAAGAGAATCTTGTTAATTTAACTGAAAGTTCTGTACGCATATGAGCACCAGAACATACAATTATTGAGACCGTCACTCATTTTAGTTGATCCTTCAATTTTAACGAACCAAGATACTTCAAACGTAAAACAAAAAAAGGCTGTTCGGTTGGAAATCAGAATGTCAATTGGTGTATTCGGCAACTGACTAGTCCCCAAGCCAAATAGAAGGACCCCATTTATATTTAAGTTTTATTCTTTGTTTCCACACTTCGCAATCTCGAAATTTACAGACCTATCTTGAAGGCGGGGTTAAATTTCAATGATACTATAGCTCCTGCCGACGCGCTACATATGGCAGGTCTACGCAACCCTGCCTCTGGAGCCGATGATATAGTGATGATACCGGCCGGACAGAAAGTCGTTAGCCAATTGAGAGTTATTCTTTCCTACACGTAATACGGCACGCTTGCGTGCTAAGGCCGGGAATCCACATGCATTACCCGCTGCCCTTGCACAGTTTTTTGGTCTGCTGTGTTCCTAAATTTACAACCAATGTGAGTGACTTAGGAACAGGAACTCGCAGAAAACTGAAAAATCTCAAGGATTTACTCTAGATCATGTCTCTATTCTAGCGGATCACGTATGACGTAGAATGATAAGGGAGTTTTAACTCCAGTCCTACACGATATAATATATTGATGTACTAAACCGAGACTAGTGCCGACACTAAATCAATTACGAGACCAGCCTCCACCATGTATCGAAATGCATCACACAGATTGCAACCTTCTATCAGGGTGTTTGTCTGTTTAGGAATTCCCTTATTTGGACGATCATCGCCAAACGACACACAACACAAACCAGCCTGAAAACCTTAACTTCTCGAACTACAGGCCCTCAGCTTCACGCCGCCGGTCGATCTTGCTGCATAATTCCTATCGTTTTCATATTAAATAGCGAAATGCTACCAGAAAAGCGAGTTGCTCGTCTTGCTCAGGAAGCAAATCAATACTTCAATAGCGATCCCCTGAGATCTCGGAAGTTCCTAACCGACGCTCTTGCCATCTCACCATACGACCCCGATCTATGGCATCAGAGAGCTATTGCACATATCAAACTCGGATACCCGGATCTAGCGATCGGCGACGCATACCGAGCTCTATTACTCGTACAAGAGTTACTAGAAGCACATGAAGAGTCCGAGTTTGGATTTGCGGGGTTAGTGGCTTGGAGGGGTAGGAGGGCGGAGCCGAAGGATACCTTTGCAACAGGCGAGGCTGGTTCTGAACCAACGGGAGTGCAATCCACAGAAACAGAAGGTGATGATTCGATTCCGGAGGAGATAACCGAAGATGAAAACAAAGACCTCCAGAACACGGATCTCTTGGCGAGACGGTTGATCTGCTCCTCATTGTTGGAAATTGGGTGTCTGCTGGATGCATGGGAACAAGCAGATGCTTCGATCAAGGTTTACCCCGAAGACAGCGAATTGCGGGGAGTATATCAGGAGGCAGACAGTAGAATTAAAAGCGGACGAGAGAAGGGAGTTTCCGACTTTCAATTGCGCGAAGGAGAGGTCGCAAGGGTGATATACCCATGGAATACATTTGAGCCGGATAGAACATCTACCGAGACGGTAGCTCATCTCAATACATTTATCAACGCAGCATCTTCAGGAAATTTTGAGGTCAAGGTGACAGAACTTCCAATGTTAGTGCTAGATGCCAATGAGGAAGGTAAAGCCGCTACAAAGAAATCCAAACAACTAGGAGTATATGCCACAAAGGACCTCCCAATGGATACAGAAGTGTTCAGCGAAAGAAGTATCCTGACAGTCAACAATCGGCTCTTCGATCCTCTTTGCGATTGTTGCAATGGCCCTCTTGACCCACTCAATACGTTTTCCTGCGATAATTGTGACGATGTTATGTTCTGCTCCGCGCTTTGTAAGGACGAAGCTATGGAAAAATACCACCCATCGCTTTGCGGAATCGACATCGAATTTCTGTTCAAATCCGCACATACGACGCTTTCCGTCGCCAACGATGCGTCTGCAACTGCATCGTCGAGTACTCCAGCAAAAGCGCTGTACAGCCTGCTTTTGCTGCGTACATTGGCGATGGCCTTGACCCAGGATGTCAATCCACTTGAGATCATTCCGGTTAAATATCTTTACGGATCTTCGCCGCCACCTCTACCACCGCAAAAGCCGCCGACTCTTCCCTTCACTTTCCCTGACAACATCCTTTCCGTCTTCCACATTCTAACTCGACTAGAGGTTGATCCTTTCAAAGTTTCACTTCATACATTCGATATTTGGCACACTTTAACAATTCATTCCAAGATTTTGGGAACGGCTTCTGCACGACATAACCCTACGAGTGGCCTACCGGAAGTTGCGGCGTTGCACCTTTGCTACAGCCTTGTGAATCACGATTGTGAGCCGTGTTTAATGTGGGAATGCCAGAGTGAGATGAAATTTAAAACATTGAGAGATATCAAGAAGGGAGAGGAGGTCAGGGACTGCTATACGGATCCAAGGATCGAGAGTTGGAAGGAAAGAAGAGAGTGGCTGATGGGAAGCTTAGGTGGTGGATGCCGGTGTGACAGGTGTGTGAGAGAAAGTGAACTTGATCCATAGATGCGACTACATGTACTCCACGTCCTGAACCATCCTTTTAAGGTATTAAGTGAAATAGAAATTTTAAGAATAAACCTTAAGGGGGGCTATTCTTCCAACGGAAGCGCCATGCCCAGGTAGAACCCAGGTTCGTCAATATCATGATTCTTATAGCTATAGTTGTTATTTACTTAGCGTCTGGACTTCGGAAGCAACCGTGGTAATGCACCTACCTTAGTACACCTATCGCTCCTGGAGAGAACATCAAGGGCAACGGGTTATCCAGAGAGTACTTCAGCCATCTCTTGACGAATGCTCTCAAGATAAGACCATGTGCGACCTGATAATATAAAAGGTTAAAAAAAATAAGTTGAGAATGGCAGCAGGAAACGTCCAAATATTTCGGGGCAAGTACCTACCAAAACTACATCTGCGGCCTTCTCGCCGTGCATACAAGGTTCCTGGATGCTGCGAATTTTTGAAATCAATCTATCCAGTCTCTCCGTGATCTGTTCTGCAGATCTATCAAAGTGTATCACTCTTGTCAGCCAGATATTTACCGCAAAGCTTTCATTCGAAGGTGGATATACTCTCCACCCTCACATCCGTCCCGCCAGATATTCCAGGCGATATCCGTATCCAACCCTCTTTCTTTTCTTCCAGACCGAATCTCTCCAACAAGCAAGCCTTCATAATCACCATAATCCCATTCTGCGATATCCTCCGTAATTTTTATCTTATCCTCCGTGATTAACGAGTTTCCTTTAGGGCCATCGTTGCTGTTGAATAGTAGGTCGAATGTTTGCAGTGCTCTCTTTCGTGGGCTGACCCACACACGCACGATTCGAGCAGGATCGATCAAATTTCCTGACCCTACGAGCTTTGATGCTGTGCCTTTGACTTGCTTGACGCCCTGAGGGGTAAGTTCGAGATCCGTGGTTCCCGTGTAGCGGCCATTTTTGGTCCACTCCGTCTCACCTAAGATATTTTGTAAACTTCTTCTTGTTGGCATCGCTTCTCCAATCTCTCCGTTTGATGGTTCTTACCATGGCGAGCTAAAAAGATGCGGGGTGTGCTGGCGTCTAAATCTGACATTATCGCTTCCCTATAGGCCTATCTCGGAGAAACCGAAGTAAACTCCTCTCCACGAGTTAATTGTAGCGTTAAAAATTTGAGAGGAATGGCGGATGCTCAATCGTTTTACATATATAAGACTAAATTGATACCACGACCATTCAGGTGAGAGAAGTACTTGCAAAACGAAGCAGCGAAGTGTCAAAGAGAGTAATCAAGCCACAGCGTACGCCACCAACATAATGGCTGCTTATTATGTAACGTTGAGTACTTTAATTATAATTATAGGAGCGTGTTGAAAAAATTGCATAATAAAAAGCTTTTACTTTTATATAGATATATGAAAGAAGATCTTCAATACTTAAAAAAAAAATAATAATAAATATAGTACATATAGTCAGTTATATATAATTCAAAAAGTTTTAATTTTGTTGACTTTATCAGTTGTTAGCATATGTGACTATCAAATTAACAACAAAACCACTTATTTTCGATTAGTCGATGATCGGTATTTACCATGAGACTACAGTATAGATTCACCAGCATCAACTCAATTTTGGTTTTGGCTCCAGGCCCACCTTAGCCCTCCTAGAGAACCCAGGTTTCTAATCCTGTAATATATACTCTCCTGGCTGATGTAATGAGCATATGAGAAAATATTTTAGCCGCTTTATATTGGGTTGAACCAAAACCTGTGCTTGATTGTGACCGCGCACAGATATGCATGATAAACCGTGAAAGATCTTTCTCTTCCATCTCCCCTCCGAATTATACTTTTTGGTTTTTGGATATAGTAAATTATTTTCTTAGGTGGAACAAAAAGAGGCTATATGCTGGAACGCGCTGTAGCGATAGTGAGCCAGCAAGCGAAAAAGATACTTATAAGCTTACCGCATTAAACCAAAGAAGAGACCCTTTATCTTTACGTTGAATATATGAACCGTCAATGAATCTAATAACCTAACAACTGTTGACTTAACAACCGTTGACTTACCAACCGTTGACTTAACCGCTTTGAAACTTGGACGTACACTTTATACCGTCGATATTGCCCCCATATACAAATTATTTGTCGTTATTGCCAACTTTCATATTCACCATACTAAAATTAAATCCGATTTATAGTATATGATATAAGTTTTATGCCCCGATTATACTATCAAAAACACCAAAATAAGCAAAGATGAATATATGCTAGAATATGGCTGTTTTAATAAGCTGGAATTCTTGTAAAATATTTGCAAAGGAACTGATTATATTTTGGGATTTCTCCTTCGTAAAACCCATTTCACAACGAAACGTAGTAAAGTGCGTTAGAAAGACTGGGGACGAGACAATATTTTAGTGATTTATGTAATTTTTGGAGTGATTTTTACCCGCTCACTACTCATGGTGGCGTATTATCCCCTGCAGTGCGTTAGCCAATCCGATCGACTATAATCTGCAAGATATGTGTGTATGCGATCGAGAGAAAGCACGAAATATGCGGGATTAAGAACCCGTTTAACCTTTCCCATACCAAGTTCTCAGCTATATAGTTTTGTTGGTAGATTTTATTTTTCGTTTCCTTCGTGGAGCTTTCCTTCGTAGTAATAGTAATGGGATTTCGCTGTAAGAAATCTTGTACAAAAAACATTATAACCTTCTCAATATTTATTGTTAACTCTATAATGGTGATTTCTTCGAAGTTCGTAGCGATGGTCTTGATGGTCTTGATTTATTTTAATTTAGAAAAGCTATACGCTTGTTCATGCCGCCAATATGATGTTGAGAGTATAATTAACTCCGGACAAACGTGAATGATACATTATTGTCCACATTCGCCTTTCGGTTGTCGGCTATTAAAAATTTGCGACAAACCTGCAAGGGTTTAATTATGGAAAGGTTTGTATCCACTTGAGAGTGCATAAAATATCATGTCGATGGCCGGTCGGGGTTGATTTAAGCTAGTGGTAGAAAAAAAGCCTATAGAGGAGCTCAGACCCAAAAGCGCTTTTCAAGATGCGGGATCTAAAAGCGGGCCGCTTCCATCTCGGATATCCGAACCCTGCATATGATTAATCTGAGTCAATAAATGCTAGCCAATAACTCGAAAAACTAACCGAAAAACTCGCAGATACTTGCTATGCAGTTGATCTTTTTCGAAAGATAGCGGTTTTTATTTATTTCATGATTGTGTCAGCCGCCGGAGCTGAGGTTTAATCTGTGTAAGAATACCGTGATCGATTGCGTCTGCTCTAGATCTCTTGTAAAGAGCTTGCTGCGTGCACGGCTTGGATAAAATAAAAAAATAGCCGAGATTTGCTAAGATCGGAGTTAGTGATGCAAGGTGAGAGCTGCATGCTTAGTTGATTGGCCTAGGTTTTGATTTATTCCGATCACATGGATTGGACTCATGTCCCATACACCGCATTAGCAAGAATACGTATGTTTACATGCCGAACAGCAGAAATTTCGAAAATATACACCACAGATATCTACATTCGAATCTAGATTGGGTTGAAGTGTTATACGCCTATGCACTACAGCATGCTCTACGTTCAAGCAAATGCTGGTTCCTTCTGGAATAGCTTATGCTGTATCAAAGTAAAGGCGCCGAACTATGGTTGAAATGAAGATGTATGGCCAATCAAAAGTCCGTCAGAAGTGCTGGGAATGAGACGAGTACGATGGCTTTTTCCTTTTGCGCGATAAAAGGAACTCCTTAAAAATGAACCTTGATAGATAATACTTTCTGTCTTGAGAGCGGGTAGAGCGGGGCCAGCGATGGATAAATTGTCTATAAAAACTGCGTGTTCCATTCATTGTCGATATGATTTGTTTTAACATTAACCCACTTCAAAAACAAAACTTCTTCAGTAGCTAGCAAAAAGGAAAATAGCAATGTTTTACTGGAAGTCAATTCTGCTTTTCGCTGCAGGCGCAGCAGCAACTGGAGGGGGAGGATTAAAATGCACATCAGCGCCAGCGTCCTGCTCCGCGATCACTGCCAACACTGTATCTTCATCCTCTTGCACATCGGCCATATGTAAGTACCTCTAGGCATGAGCTATGTCTTGTGATATCACTGGCCTTTATAAATAGCCTGCTAACCATTCCATCGGTGAATGCCCAAAGCACACTCTGGGAGACAAATTACAACCTGCACACTCACCAGCACAGCTCCAACTCCAACGTCTACCAAGCTTACTACTTTGACATCGACGACTTGTGTTATAGTTCCCACAACTACAACCTACATCGTATCTTTGACAAATTATTTCTCAACGGCTACCACAAACGTCACATCTACCGATGTTTCGACAGCTTTGACCACTACAACGGTGCCAATAACAATCACCGCTACTGTGACGGCCACAGCGTAAGACCATGCGTGAATAAATGATCGAAAGACAGGTCTGACGGTGTTACTAGAACCGCAACCCAAACAACAAGTACGACAGCCACCTCAACGCTAGGTAGCCCACCACCGGGCCGCTTTAGAAATGTCAAGAGAAATGGGTTTCCGTCCGCTTGCTGTAAGTCACAATTCGTTGCTATATGAAACTCACGGCTGAGTATTGGTATCTAATATGAGCTACTTGTAGCCTGCTTCTTAACCAAGACCTCTACGATCACGTATACCCCGCCGACGAAAACCGTCAGTAGCACGGTTCATGTGACAGTTACTACTTACTCAACATCAACCATTCAAGTTGTCTCTATCAAGTGGCTCCCGGGCAAAACAAAGACAAATACTATTATAGAGCTCACGACTACAACAAGAGTCATCACGGCTACGGCTACTGATACGGCTACTTTAACTGGCGCAACTCTGACGGAAACTGTTACTACGACCTCGACTATAGTCCAGACAGCTTTCCCTACCCCTGATGTTAGCTGCAACAACCAAGGAGTTCAATACGCAATTCAAAGGCATACCTATTTGTATGCCGATTATTTCATACCTGAGTATTTCAAGACAGCATCGCCAGTCGAAGGTGGTCCCGGTGTTACGACCAAGATTGGGTTGGTATATGATACAAACGTGGTGTATAGCAATACCTTAGTCAATTCAGACTATTTTGCCATCAACCATCGCGGATATCTTTTTGCCCGAGAGACAGGGCTTTACACCTTCACCAGTGTCAACCCAGACGATGTCGTGTTCTTCTGGCTCGGCCCGAATGCATATTCAGGTTACACAAGGGCGAACGCGAATTTTGTTGTTGCACCACCAGCATCGATCCAAGTATTGCTGACTGTTGGGACTTATTATCCGATCCGGATTTTGTTCGGTGACGGAGAAGGCGGTTCCTTCTTCGATTTTACAGTAACCGGGCCTGATGGCACTGTCCTCATCAGCAGCAACAGTCCTCCGTCGCCTTATATAGTGCAGTACTCTTGCGATGGAACTACCGCTCCTGCGTATCCACCATATGGTGAGGAAACTTGAGCGGTACCTACTTTGAAATTTATCTGTAAAGACAAATAGCTACTAGGAACTGAATTACAATACCATATTAAACAACTCCTCAACCATATCTTCATATGGCATATGTGAGAAAATTTACATGAATTTGTATGAACTAATATGTGTGAATAAATGATTAATTTCCAAAGAGTAGTGTGAAACTGCCATCCGGTAAAACTGGATATCAGATTCCGTTTTCTATCGGACAGTTCGTCCGACGAAAATATATTTTGCTATTGTCAGTTCCAAAAACCATTGTCTCCTCATGCAATCCACCTAGGAAGTACCGTGCATTCAACACGACCGCACATTATTCTCAGAAGTTATGGATGCCGTGGATATGTGGCGTTGAGTTTAGTGTTGTACATGGTGCAGTTGATGGTGGATTTTTTTTAAATTTAATATGATACAGTTGATAATGGAAAAATGTTTATTTAAGTGGTGGAAAAAATCATATAGTATGGTTGCAGTGAAAACTATTTCAACTGCAGGTTTTTAATTTACGAAGCGGTGATGGGGTGGCCCAAAGGAGGCCAGGTTTAGAGAATAAGCGTCTTCTTAAGATAAAAGTATTTTCGGCCTGGGCACTGTCTAAAAGGCTAGCTAAAAAAGACGTCGCTGTTAAGGCATTGCAGCGCTTGAAGCTTCTAAAAGATAGAATTAAATAGGCTTGTAGTAAGGGCGAATAGTTAAGCACAATATTAAGAAGAGTATAAAGAAAAAAATTAATAAATGTTTATACAAATTAGGATAGTAGTTATAAAAGAAGATGGTATGTTGCAAGATAGTAGCAATGATCGCCAGCTATCGCTAACAACATCAGGGAAAAAAAGTATAGTAGGATAGCTACTAATATATCTTGGATGTTATATAGTTAGTTATCTATTCTTAAATAATATTAAATAGATATAACTAAGCTTACTATGGACTGCTAAGATAATGTAGAAAATTAGTAATACCATAAATCCGAATAACTATTTAATAATTTTAAATAATTTTTGAAAATTCTATTTACTTTTGGTTTTTGTTATTTAATTATAAATTTCATTTGCTTTAGAATAACTATTAAGTGAGATAATATTTTTTTGGGGAGGGTCTGTGTGGCCTAAAGTCAAGCTCTATGTCGTTCTGACAGGAGTTGCGTTCCACGACATCTTTATAACCTCCAACCTCTCAGTCTTGTCCAACCTCCAACCTCCAACCTCCAACCTCCATCACCAACTTCAACTTCCATATATATCTCAAAACCACCTCTCCCATCTTCTCCACTTTATCCTGTCATCGCTGACGCTCATAACCACCGCACCGAAATCCCATGAGGTCTCCGAAATGTTCTTTCTCTAAAGCGGCTCTGGGACCTCCAGCTCCGTGTCAGGTGCGGACTACAGGTCCAGACCAGACCCGTTGGTCAAGGTCTATGACGTCACGTTCTTATTCAACATTCATATTAACTCTCCAGAATATTAAGGGCGTCCTCCAGAGGAGCTAACCAATCTCTATGAATCTTCATTCAACAATAATACTAGCAGCATGGCAGCGGTAAACCCCAAGTACGAAGCTATGATTTCGACACTACTAGATCTAATATATGCAAGATATCCATCATAATGAAATAGGGTATATATTATAACCTCCTATAATCATCAACACGGCTTCGAAAATCTTGCAGCAGACAAGATGGATGTTTCCAGAGACAAATTGAGGAGAAAGGATTGACCGTCTACTGCATGTTCAATGAAAATACTTTTTCTCAGAACATTTTATATAATCCCATTCAACCGGTTTACCTAGGATTTTAGGTAACGGCTTATGAAGCCGCTTTCCTTCTGGAGCAGATCATGACGTTGTTGGTGGACCTCCCAATGGTCCGCTCAAATTTTCTAGCGCAATATCATAGAAGCTTCAACGTAGGTAAGCCGCTTTCGACATGACGGACTTACTATCAGCTCAATCTTAGCCAGATGTACGGCTACATGATGATACTGCAACATTCTGTCATCTCAAGGATGAACTCTCTGAAGCTGTGGGCCACTATTATATGAAAGAGAAAAGTCCATTATGCTTATGATTATATATATAAAAAAACCCCGGGCGGTTTGTAGAGGCACATTCACGACGAATATCACTAAAAAAACTACAATTCCATCTACCCAAGTAGCTGGCTACATCTGACAACGAGCATGCAGCTTTAATCAGTCGTCAAAGTCTGCGCTCTGGCTAAGAATCTTTTATAAGGCCCGAAAAATCACTAAACGGGAAAAAAGTTAACTTTGATGTGCCCTCGTCAGTACCATAATAATCATCGTCGCACCCTAGGTGTTCATGAACTCGCCTACTCAACCGTCAAAGATGCACATGCGACCTTCGAGATCGAAAACGCTCCTAAATTATGGGACCAAACAGCTCAAACTATGATGAATATTCTCACTGCATCCACATTCTGCAGCCAATTTAATTATAAAAAACTATCCATACATCCAAACATGAAGTTCTCAGTGATAAAATTTTGGGATGCATCGTCAGCTACATTTTGAGACTGTTATATAAAACCTCTGGTTCCGGAAGACCCAACGCATATGTGAGCTTCTGGAAAACACTTGAAGACGCGAGAAAATATTAGATGTAGATCGAAAGCCACAAACATCATGCATGTCTGGACTCTCTCGATCAGCGATCATAATTCATAAATATGAAATCACCTCCAGATCTTGGCTCTACAGAATCACAACGTCAAGCATATCCTCTTATGCAATAATAAAGATTTACGAGAGCACCGCTGAGCTTAAACCATCCGATATGCATGTAAATATATCGCAAAAAGATACGAAACGTTCCATTCTCAAAATCCGACGATGGCAGGATCATACTGCCGATTCATGTGCAGAGCAAGCGCTAACATTACGATCCAGAGCATGCTACCACCATAAGCTAGCATCAAATGCAAAATTAATATCTGTCCACGGAAAAATGGACTTGCAAACCAAATTCAATGAGCTGCCTAAGAAATGACGCCGCTCCCTGTGGAATCCCATTGCCGAGTCTAAGGCTGAGTGGATGGGAATTACAAGCCTTGATATGAATTTCCAAAGGGAACCCCTACATTTTCAGAGACAAAAGTTAAGTTCGAGAACGGATAGCGGAGTTATATTCGGCCCTCAATTTCAATCTGAGCGCCACAGTTGTGGGCTGGTTTGTACTTTGAAGCTTGAACAGCAAATTTATTACTTCTCTATGAAACCATCTGACTTCGGCCGGCCAGAATTGCAACCGGAGAAAAAAAATAAAAAATAATACCCGACGACTCTTTACGAAACGATAATAATTTCACACTAGCAACGATTCATTCCGATCAATTACTGTTATATATATTGCAAAACGGAGGGAGGATGAGCTGCATGGACAAAACGGATCACGCGGGGTGACAGAAAGAAAACTAAGACCCGGAATCGAGAATTATAGAGCAAAAAAATATGCCTCGCACCAGATTATGCTTTCTCGTTTTTTTTCTGCCAACCGGTACTTATATGTGGGGCGAGCTTCTGGGTATATCGACACGGACGAGCGCCCCCCATAAGGAAAGCACAGTTTACACTGCCAGCGCATGACCACTGTTCGTCGCCAAATCGAAAGTTATCTACTCCTTGACATAGGTGAGTGTGATCCGGGTATTCGTGGAATTCATACTGGCATATATACAAAATTGGGCTGAGGCTTTCCAATTTCCAACGTGGCTACATTTCACGTTCGCAGCGAAATTCGAAGGTCCTTCAAACCCAATTCTTCTGTTTAGGTGTACCCAATCTCTTAAAGCTCATCTTCTCCATAAAACGCCTCGAAAGCCTGGACCTGGTGATGATTGGGGTTTTCTGGCCGGGTGGTGATGTTGATAGTAAATATCCGAGGGTGAAATACTTCAAGTTGATGAGTATAAGTTCACTACTTACCGCGATTTGACCATGTTCAATATTCGATATTATGAATTTTATACGATCGGGGAACACTCAGCGGGTGCGGGCCGGAGCTATATGAATCCTTCGGAGTTGAACCCAGAAGATCATCGGAATTGGCCATATATATGGATGTCGAAGCCAGTCGACAAGGTTCATACCACGCGACCTACCAGAACTCCAAGAAACATCAGAGGTATCGACGAGAGAGGTAAAATTATCTGAAATGAGTTGGGCGCCAGAGTTATGGGACTGCATATATATATTGCCACAGAGTTCATCTAAGAGCGATGTTCCGTTTGGCTATAGCTGACGGACGCAACAACAGACGTCCAAATTTAAACAGGTCACTACTCTCCAGACGACGTACGTTACCTTCAACATTTTATTCGATGACTTGCGAGACCTCAATGCAGATATACAAAGCGCGCTGGTACTTCATATATAAAAATTTTCGATTGATGGCCGAGTGCTAGTAGAGCTAGCTTGACGGCCAGGCATGGGGGTTACCCGATGCCTCAGATACACTCTGCCGATGCCTCTCATGCGGATATATAAAACGCTAAAGGACCCATGATATCGACCACGAGATATATGACTTGGGGGGTCAGAACCCAACATCACCGAATTTATATATATATATATATATATATAAATGAAACTCCCAAATCGGACGGGGAAAATCTCTCGAAGATATATTATAATATACATCACAATTACCTATCTCGAAACCATGGCCTTCGGAGGGTTTTGCCGCTATATTCGTCCTCCAGACCGTATCTCAGTCTGGAAAAAGACCATCATGGTGTACACCTCAACCAGGAAGATTACACGCCAAACCTATATATCATGGAGCCGCAGAGGCCAGAATAAACTGCAGGGGAGTGTTTGCCTGATTAGAATATTATTGGAAAATTTTTTAAGAAAGACTTCGCATACGGCCGCCGTGTGCCTCCACGAGGAGCCGCTCTTCTTATATGGTCATAAACCTGTTGTTGAATAGTACCATGTCGTTTTAGTAAATATTAGAGATACATCGAGTAACTACCGTTGTATATAGTCAATTAAAATATTTATCCGAATTCTCTGTAGATTAGTACATGTATAATATATGTATGATGCCATGATACCGACGTGCGCGTGAGGTGATGTGATAATGAGGCGGGTTGTGATCCCGGTCCGTGCATGCGGCTGGCACCAGATTCGATTCGCGGGGGTGGGCAGAGCACGTTAAATGTCAATTTTGGCTGGGGTGAGCTGAGCTGAGAGAGCCCCACCGGCCGACCAACAAAAAAAACCCAATCAGATATCATCTCAATTGCTCAAGCTCTCAATTCCATCGTCATCAAGCTCCACCACATATCACATCACAATCACGGTCACACCCTCTTCTCCTTCTTCCTTTTTCTTCTCTCCTTTTCTTCTCTGCTCTCCCTTTTTCAGCTGTCACCTTTTCAATCGACTAGTTTATGAGAATCCGCCGTCAGCTGTTTTTCGTTATCGCTAAAGATTTAAATACCCTCTTCTAGCGTCGCGCGTTCAGGGAGTTCTCTCTCTCTTTTTTTTTTTGGCTTGAAAATGTCGGATCCGATGGACACGGACCACCAGCCCGGGTTGAATGTCAGTGGTTCGAACGGGAATATCAATTCGGGGTCGGCAGCGGCAGCGCAGCTTCAGATCGAACAATCGCTCGAGGGCGTCCTCTTCCCCGTACGTACCATCTCTAGCTAGCTCTTCTCGTCTTTTTTTACCACCTTGATACAGCACCATACAATCCAATCCAATCCGATCCAAACCTTAAAATCGAGAAAGAGAAGAAGAAGGAAGGAGGAAGGAGAGACTAATTGGAGAGCGAGTTTAAAAAACAAAAAAGACATCGACCCCACCGCCGACAAGCAGACAGATCTCGCGCCTGTCGCACCCACCGCCACCGATCGATAGTCCCGTGTTATCGGCCGCACAGACGCCGTCGAAGCCGTCGCCGCCCAACATGTCAATGATCACGACCAAGGAGGACACGCCGCTGCCGCCGTCCTCGTCTTCGAACGCGAAGACTCTGTCCGTTGATAAGGAAAAGGATGGGAAGGGAGCTGGGGCGCCGGTTCGACAGTATCTGAACGAGTTTGTGACGCCGTACCTGCTGGAGGGGATGAAGATTATCGCGAGGGACCAGTGAGTTTTCTTCTCTGTCCTTTTTTTTTTTACATTTTTATCACTGCACTATACCTATACAATATTATGTCATGTTATGTCATGTGATGCCGTGTTATGTTGCTATATGAGATCTGACATTGGATGATGGTAAAGGCCGTCGAACCCGCTGGAGGCGCTGGGACGGTATCTGATCCAGCAGAGCCAGATGCACGAGACGGGCATGGAAGGGATGACGACAACAGCCACCACGACGATAGGGACGCCACGGGCAGAGGTGAAGATGGAGGAGGCGGCTTAGAGAGCGAAGCCTTCTCTCGCGGATAGCACTTCTAGCAAGGGGACGGGGACGGCGCCGGCTGCGAAGCGACTGCGAGTCTCGAAGGGCAAGCAGCCACAACCACAACCACAACAGCAGCAAAAGAAGACGACGAGGAAGAAGAACAAGAAGTAACGGTGTTGTACGATACTCTCATCCTTTATTTTTTTTGTTTCAAAAAACTTTTCTTTTTGCTTGTCATCATTATCATCTGAATTTTAGCGCGACAGACTCCTCCTGTTCATTCTTGGTTACACTATTGCTTGCTACTACTTACTCACTGCGAAACATCATATTAATACGGTAATCGGATAATTATTTTTTTATAAAAGAAAGATACTTCGGGCCGAATATTGGGGCAATCAATACCAAGAAGCAAAATACTAATTCCCTCGGGCGTGGTTGTACATACGGAGAGAGCGAGTGTGGAGTTCGATGACGCTAACTCGGTCTGACTAGCCAAGGCTTAAAATCGGCTGTTCCCCGGACTCTTCTGATGTCTGATTTCTGATTCCATGCAAACGAACGCATGTGAACTCGCTTTCGAGAACCGCTCACGTGAGGACGCTAGCTTTAGGTTTTTTCTTTGTTTTACAATTTCACGGGCATGAATACCTCGGAGTTCGAAGCTGGCTCAAAATCGAGCTAGCTAGTTAGCCAGCATGTATCCGCCTAGTATCTTTTCTGATGTTGTTTTTCTTTTCTCATTCCGGGAGGAAGTGTTCTTTTTTTTTCTGCATGTGAAAGAGTTTCGTTCGAGACGAGATCGACTGTGGGGGACTTTTGCACTTTCCTCGAATCGGCTGGCCGGCGATTGGCTCGTTTCCCTTGTCCTTTCTTTCTTTTCTTTTCTCGGTCCGCTAATACTGTACTATGGCTAAGAGATATATCTATCACGCGACGGGGAAGAGCTGAAGGTTCTGAAAGTTTTTTGGTTCCTGCGAGATCTTTTTTTTCACAAGCCGATTTTATTCGACGGGGATTTCCTGTTCTGCTCGAAGGTTTATAACCAAAACTTCTCTCTTCCACTTCACTTGGACTTGTTCCTCTTCTCATCTCTCCATCTCTCTCTCCATCTCTCTCTCCTTCATCTCCTTCCTCTACTTTACATCATCTTCATACTCCTCTCACAGACACGGACTGTATTCTCTTAATCTCGTTGTACCTCTTCTAATAGCATCATCATCATGTCCGGTCCACGGGTATTGGTCGTCGGAGGTGGCTGTAAGCAATCCCTCCCCTGACATCACATCACATACCCATCTTCGGTAGATTTTGAGTATACGCGGGAAAGCTAACAGTTCCAAAGTGTCCGGTCTCAGCGCCGCCCACACCGTCTATCTCGCTGGCGGGAACGTCACCGTCATCGACAAGCAAGGTAATTTCTCCATTTCTCGCGCTCTCTCTCTCTTTTTATTTTCTATCTCCATCGTGAAATAAAGCCATGTCTTCTTCTTCTTTTTTTTCCCGGTTCGATCCCTCGGAGTCGGCGGGTGGTGGTGGTTGGTGCTGGCCGGCCCATCCTGGTAAAATCCGGGGTTGATTGGCTGGAATCAGCCGAGGTTATCAACATCTCTACATCATCGACAGAAACCTCATTCAGCCGACAGGCCCAGCTCCGAGTGGCTTCAATATGGTGAAAAATTTCAATAGAGTAATTGGCTAACAGAGTTTGGGAACGAAAAAGGCTTCTTCGGCGGCAACTCTACTAAGGCCACCTCCGGCATCAACGGCGCACTCACAAGCTCCCAGGTCGACCTCGGCATCCAGGACTCCGTCAAGCAGTTCTACGAAGACACCCTCAAGTCCGCCCGCGACAAGGCCCGTCCCGACCTCATCAAGGTCCTCACTCACAAGTCCGCCTCCGCCATTGAGTGGCTCCAGGACGTCTTCAAGCTCGATCTCACCCTCGTCTCCCGTCTCGGTGGCCACTCCCAGCCCCGAACCCACCGCGGTCATGACGCCAAGTTCCCCGGCATGGCCATCACCTACGCCCTCATGCAGCGTCTCGAGACCCTCGCTGAGGAGGACCCCTCCCGCGTTCAGATCCTCAAGAAGGCCAAGGTCACCAAGCTGAACAAGTCCGGCAACAAGATCACCGGCCTCGACTACGAAATCGACGGCAAGACCTCTACTCTCAACGGCATCGTCGTCCTCGCCACCGGTGGCTACGCCGCAGATTTCTTCAGCGAGGACTCCCTCCTCAAGCAGTTCAAGCCAGAGGTCCTCAAGCTCTCCTCCACCAACGGAACCCACGCCACCGGTGATGGTCTCAAGATGGTCCGTGCCATCGGCGGCAACGCCATCGACATGGAAAAGGTCCAGGTCCACCCTACCGGTCTCGTCGACCCCAAGGACCCCAAGAACAAGTGGAAGTTCCTCGCCGCTGAGGCCCTCCGCGGTGAAGGCGGCCTCCTCCTCAACGCCGACGGCAACCGTTTCTGCGACGAGCTCGGCCACCGCGACTACGTCTCTGGCGAGATGTTCAAGACCAAGTTCCCCATCCGTCTGGTTCTCAACTCCAAGGCCTCCAAGGTCCTTGACTTCCACACCCGTCACTACTCCGGCCGCGGCCTCATGAAGAAGATGACTGGCGCCGAGCTCGCCAAGGAGATCGGTTGCGGAGAAGCCCACCTCCAGAAGACCTTCCAGGAGTACACCGCCATCGCCGAAGGTAAGAAGAAGGACCCTTGGGGCAAGAAATTCTTCCACAACACCCCGTTCGACATCAACGACGAGTACTTTTACGTCGCCCTCATGGAGCCCGTCGTCCACTTCACCATGGGCGGTATCGAGATCAACGACCAGGCTCAGGTCCTCAACGCCGACGGCAAGCCCTTCGAGGGCCTCTTCGCCTGCGGTGAGGTCGCCGGTGGCGTCCACGGCGCTAACCGTCTCGGCGGCTCTAGCTTGTTGGGCTGCGTCGTCTACGGCCGTGTCGCCGGCGAATCCGCCACCAAGCACCTCTTGCAGACCGTTCTCAGCGGCGCCGGCCCTAGCTCCGCCGCCCAGAGATTGGGACAGATCTCGTTACATCTGGACCCCAGCAACCCTGGCCGCTTGGTCGTCGACTGGTCCGCCAACAACGGCGGTAATGCCTCAGCTCCCGTAGCTCAATCTACCACATCATCAGAGTCAGTACAAACCGAAAACGCTGCTGCAGCGCCGACAAAATCTGACCCAAAGAAATTCTCCATTCCAGATAAAGAGTTCACGATGGAAGAGGTAGCCAAGCACAACAAGAAGGACGACGTCTGGGTCGTCGTCAAGGGCGTCGTCATGGACCTGACCGGATTCCTTGAGGACCACCCGGGCGGTGCCAACGCCATCCTGAACTTCTGCGGACGGGACGCGACGGAGGAGTTTGAGATGCTGCACGACGACGAGGTGATTCCCAAGTACGCACCCTCGACGGTCATCGGACGCGTCAAGGGGCAGAAGGTCACCCTTGAGATATAAGACATCCTTTCTCTTCTTCTTTCCCTTTTTTTCTTGGTTTCCCCTCTCACGTTAAAAGAGGGCTGTAGTGCTTTGGATTTGGCAAATGCAAAGGTGTGGAGTTTAATGACTGTTTTAAAGCTTCTCTTTTTGGTTTATATATATACCTCTGTTTCTATCAGTGGGCTAGCAAAATGTACTATAGTATATACAGGATGAATACAGCGGGTTCGCAACCTGGGACATCTCACCGAATCACATATCCACCATGCATCAGGGAGGGTTAAACTCACTTGCTTCACAAGCGGCTGGTCACAACGACACAACTTCCAATCCATCATTTATGCTTTTGAAATAGTCTAAATTCACCCTTCTGAAACTGAATTCATGAAGGAAAGATCCTTCCT
Source organism: Arthrobotrys iridis (assembly GCA_036971165.1). Classification (NCBI taxonomy): domain Eukaryota; kingdom Fungi; phylum Ascomycota; class Orbiliomycetes; order Orbiliales; family Orbiliaceae; genus Arthrobotrys; species Arthrobotrys iridis. The sequence continues at coordinate 715,945 of JAJTTS010000008.1, read as the reverse complement.
CACTTTATTCATCATCTCTCTCGTCTAGGGTGCTAATATGGTGGTCCCCCTACACCACGCTGCTCTGGTCATTGCTTCTTTACCCTATGGTATACGTAAATGCAACAACAACGCAAAGAAACATGGATATGACGTCCAATTTCGAATAACTTTTGTAACAAAGCTGCAGCGGCACAATATAGCTCAAAGCGGAAATAGAGTCAGCCGGTGGTGCCACCGGGGTGACAGTCGGAGGCGTCCACAAATTACTGTGTTTGGAAGAAAAACCAGAGTCACAATGCAAAGGGATCGGTCCAGAATAGGCTAGTATCAAGAATCAAGCCCTGCAAAACGTGTGAACAATTGCCAATATGTTATAAATTAGATACAATCTGTATTAGGTACAATTCTTTGCACTGATTTTAGATCCAGAACAGCCAAGTTATTTGTAACCGGGTTATCAAAAGCGATTGTGGAGGAAAAAAGAGTGACGGCAAATATAAGAGAAGAGAACTGACTTTGGGTCAGGGGATCGCTGTTGGGGTAATTGGCTGAGGAGTTTAGATTCGTTTGAATTGGGTCGCCACTCTCGCCAGGAGCAAATTTAAATATCGCAGCCAGCCAGCTGTGCTAGCTTTGTTTCATTCATAATAGGCACCGAACAATCAAACAAGGTTCCACTATCCTTCGTAGCTTAAATTTCAATTCTCCAAGAACATTGTGCTATCAGCGCAAAACCAAATCCGAAGCATAAGAGGGAGAAGACAGACGTGTATTTGAATCAATTGACGGGGATCCGGGTCACAACCATCAATGGGCAAGGGTTACCCTTCAGTGGCCACGTGCTATGTCAGGCCTATCAAGCCCAGTATGAAATCATCCATCTCTGATTCGCCGTTACAATCGCCAATATAGGCGAGGTACCCTTCACCATAACTGGTTCCAACAATCGCAGCCTGGTCGCAACCAGACGCTATATAGAGCTTTTGCTCCGGCAATGCGTTTTCAATATGAAGCGCCTTCATATTATAATTTTGAGGGAAAACTCCATGAGACCCATTAGAGGACGGGAAAACCCCCTCTGCATTGATTCCAAAATCCTCACGATGATATTCTCCATAAGCCCAAGGGAGACCCAACTTGCGTTGAAAGAATCTGTCAAATACATCCATCCGGATCGAGCTTGGAAAGTCAAGACCGAGAATTAGGATTCCTCCATTTCGAACGTACTGCAATACCGCTTCCACAACTTGCCCATTTTCTGACTTTGTCAAGCCTTCGTCGGTTGCAATAATAGCCACCGGTCGGTTCAGTTCTATATATCGCAATGCTTCAGCCTTTCCATTCGCTCTTTTCAAATCAGACTTTGCCGAAAGTTTGTCGAACAGCGATTCATAGGATGCGTCGAGAAACGGTTGATAGCAAAGGCTCAGGATGAGGACCTGCGAGCCTACTTCAGTCCTGCTCATTTTGCAGGATCGTTCCTCGAGGAAGATTTTGCGCGTTATAAGTCTAAGATGCGGAGAAATACTTATTTCCAAGCGCGTTTATAGGCGCGGCTCGGGATCTGCTGTTGTTGTTCTCTCTACCTCACGCTCGAATCAAGAGATACTGTGGTGAGATAAATTGGTTTTTTAGCATGCAGGCAGCGTTTGCGGGGCTACTGACTGCTTGTGATTTGTTGCATTCTAGCATTTCAACGCTTCTTGGTGTTCGAATTCAGGGACAAATTGAACGTTAAAAAGAATCACATAGAGATTACCAGCGATACTAAGAGTTAATATATCGATGAGTCATTGCTTCTTAAATGAGTGAGGATGTTTTGCTAATGGAGGTATGAAGTTATAAAGATAAAAGGGTAGTCCAAGTATATTTCTAACTCAAAGAACGCATGATAGAAATAAGTATATGCTAATGAACCTATAAAGATGATAAATTCATAACATCATAATGTATCATGACAGGAGTGTCCTGGTAATTGGAACTGATCGTAGCCCACCGGAAACTGCCGCCCTTAGTCTCGCATAAATCTAAACTTCGCAGCATCGGCATTTTCTTCATTCAACTCATCCTCAACCTCCCGCATAAATAGCGTCATATTGACACTACGCTTATCGTAAGAATTGGCCGCGTCGGTCCATTCGCTGCCGTCCTCATAATTATCTGGAACGGGGCTATAGCCGACGTTGTTATCGTACGCTGGGGGCTCCGGAGCTGGCTGCTCCTGTTCGGGGGTTGGGGGAATATATTGCTGGAATGGAACGCATCCGCCGAAGGGCCCGTTTTTGGCACCGTTCTCGCATCGAACGACACATATGTTATTCTTGCCGCCGTAGCTTCCTCGACAATTCAAGTCCTGCGGCAACTGAACGACTAGAGGCCATCTCTTTAGCTTGTACTTGTTGATACCTTTGTTCCCGGGAATGTTACTGGTGACTCTCAGGCTCCGAGACCATTGCTGGCCGTTGGCTAATTCGTCGAGCTTGCACCAGAAGGGACCGCCACCGTCGGCGTTGATCTGGTGAAGGGTCATTCGGAGCCACCCGCCGGGTGTGGCAAGCGGCAAGGTGTTCGAGTTGGCACGCTGAGTTATTTCGTTCGGAATATTGACCCAGGCCTTCCCGTTGACGGGCTGCTGGTAGTAGTACACATTTTTGAACGTGTTCTTGTTATGCGGTTGAGCGTATTGGACGGGGTGGGCCACTTTGGCCCAGCTCTTGATGCCGCCGAGGGTGACACCGCAACCGGTGGGTACCTTCTCACGGCCTACCCAGTTATAGTAAACCTTGGGCCAGCAGTTACCCGCTTTGCAGCAATTCTTAGGTTTCCCTTTCGCGTAGCCTTGACACTTAGGTCTCGACCATGGTACGGCCGGACTGGCGAAAACAGGCGTATCCTCTTGGAAACCGGGTTGGTCTACCCCGTTACGTGGAATACCAGGGTTGGCACCTAGTGCCATACAGCGTGGCGAACCGCTCTTGTCTCCGTAGGCGTCGATGATGACGCAATGTCCTGTCACTGCAGGAGAGAAGACCAGGATTGCAGAGGCAATAACAGCAGTGATTTGAAAACGCATCTTTGGAGATTCTCCCTATGGGATGCTGTGATAAAAGATAAAAGAGTGTAGTATAAACTAAAAAGGGTGGGGATTGAATGAGAGAATGAGATAGTGCCGTCGGGCAGAGTTTAAAGGAGAGACCGTTGCTGCTGAGTCGCTGATGGAGTTCATGAATGATTGGCAGTGATGGTGGTCCATGATTTTATAGTCGGACTCGAGGGGAGGGCAGCAAGCCCCTCCCACGACCTTTTCGACATTACACTTACGTGGGGTATCGATATATCCGTGACAGAATTGTTTAAACGTGTACAGGACCAGGGTTTCGATACGTCTTATCCAAACCAGCGAGAGAGGTAAAAATAAGAGAGATGCGTCGTTGCCTCGCATTCTAAAGCCAAAGTCCAAGCGACAGGTTAAGAAGTTGTAAGAACATTTACTGTGGCTCGAGTCAAGCTCGAGTCCGACGAAAGTCTATGAGGCCTCAAACGTCGGTTGTGGAGTACTGAATCTGGCCCGAAGGCTAAACGGGCCATTGAACAAAACCTGGGAGAGACGGAGATATTGAACATGTCAGAATGTCATTTTTAAATATTTTATCCCTGTGTCGAGAAGCTGCAGCCGCGTTCTGGGGCACTAGCCCGCGCATATGTATGGCGTGCAGCTTCATATTAGGTCTGCTGCATCTGGAAATCTGTCGGTTTTATCGATACGGACGGATAAACGTGAACTGTCATCGGTTCAGCCTGCCGAAAAGGACGTGCTCAGAAAGAGGGTGGTGTTCTCGACAACACAACAGCAGGTGCACTCGGGGATGCTGTCGGTCCAACCATAACGTTATACAACATAACCAAGATAAGGATCGAGGCTGAAGCTGGTTAGCGTTCGAGCCTTTCTTGACCCCTCAGATCTATCGGTGCCTTGCCAGTAAAAGGCGTTATTTGGGTGGTGGCTCAGGTGTTGTGTTTTGACGACGAGGCCCAAAAATATCATACAGTCAACACTAAATGGGCCTCTGATACAATCATGCTGCAGGCATGACGCTGCCGATGTTTGCCTTCCGTTATTTCTCAGAGAGTGCAGGTCCCAAAGGATATCCTGTGCCACCCCAAGCCTGCAGGTCTGACGAGTCGGGCTATCAAAGATTGTAATCAACCAATCATCGGCGTCCGCACAAGCTGTGATGGCTTTAGCCGTTGGGGAGAGAGTGAGGCTATTAAGGTTTCGCTGCCAAAACTGCAGAGACGATTGCAAGAATGTAACGAACCAATAAGAGGTAGTCTTCAGAAGGTTATAGTGCATATACCATATACCATATGTATATATATATGTTCTTCAACCTCTGAACTCTCGAGAACTCTACTTCTACTCTATACCATCAAAAATAAATTATCTCAGAAGCCCAATAACGAGTTTAGCTTTGACGCTGCGCATTTAAACCTCATAGTATATTCATAGATATAACATCAAATTTTCGTTCTGCATTTATAGCGACCGCAATGGCTGAGCAACACCCAGATTCAGGAAGTTTGGTGGGCCGTCGTCGCACAAGGCTGACTGCCGACGCATGGGAACCTCACCAAGTTCGGATCCGCCAACTTTACCTCGAACAGGACAAAAGTGCGGCAGATACTCTTCAAATCCTAGAAAATGAATGTGGATTTATTGCTTCGTAAGTATTATCGTAGAAGTTCAAGAACCCGAAGAGTCTCGAACGATTTATTAACCGAAACTTATCGCTCAGTGTGGCTCAATTCAATCACCAGGTCAAAACCTGGGGGATACGTAAAAATCTCAATGAACAGGACCTTGAATTTATCGAAAGCCGGAAGCGACAGCGCGATGCCTTAGGTCAAGAGACTTGGATAACTCTTTGTGGCAGGCCAATCAATGTGGATGATCTGCCACGGAAACGCCAACGAAAGTTCCATTCAATAATGGAGCGATTCCAAACCAGCGACAATGCTGAGCAAGGTATCAGCAACCGCACACGCCCGCATATCAGTGTATATAATCTCTAACCTTATAAATCACAGTTTGCCCGAGCACGCCGCCGGGCTTGTTTGTCGGCAGCCCTCCACAAACTTCTCTCCAAGCTCGTTCGCCATCGCCATTCTCATGGTTAGCCGAATACTTTGACGAAGTTTTAAACACTCAGTCGTTTCCGTTCACGATCAACCCGCTATACTTGAGAACGCCATCATATAGCTTCGAGAGGATCCTTGTTGAGGCTCGGGCAAGCTTTCTTAAGGGTAAGAACCATCCTGTTCGGTCCATTATCATTCACTGCAGAAACCACCATATCTAACAAGTGCTTCTACCAACGTTAGATCTCACTTTCGTCCCAAATAGGAACCAGGACATCGAACGACGGAATGTCTCCGAACCTGCATCAATCAAGGATTCTCAAGTGCGAAATTTGATGTCGCCGTCCAGGGCCTCTAACAGCCGCTTGTCTCTGGAGGACTTAATAAGCTTTCTGAAAATATACATCACCCGTCTCGGAAATAATGTCGGTAAAGTCCAAGCGCAGTGTGATATTTTAGACGCACTACTTCAGTCAGGTGTCTTAACCGCACATATGCCGGTTCTTGGACAACTTTTACAAGTGGATAGTGTTATGGTCAACAATTTTGTGATTCAACTCTTCTATAGCGCTGCTCGGACAGGCATTCTTGACACTCTGCGGCTGGTGCTGCGATTGTACGACAACAACGATTCTCACAGCGCTTTCTGGCGAAATAACAGGAATGTTATCATTGCCACAGCTGCCCAGTTTGCTCTGGAGAGGCAACAAGGCGCCGGATATAGCATTCTTCTTAGCACGGGGTTCGATGTGAATACGTCCTCGTTATCTCCGATATCAAAGTCCCTATTTCATACCGCGATCATGGCAGGAAATATAGACATTTTACAAGAGCTCATCGACCATGGCGGCAAAGATACAGTCGACAAAGATTTAGGAAAACGTCTTCGGGATCATAATGAATACCTTAAACATTTGGAAGAGATGGGATACAGTTGGGTAAAAACTGTGCGACAAAACAAACACTTGATAGATATAGAGCAAATGCCTATACAAAACGGTCTCCACCTTGTATTTTTTTTACATAAGAAAGATATCAGCAAATTCCTTCTTTCGAAGGTAGAGGAAGAAATGCGAAACTTTACCTACTCAGAAGTTGACACCTCTAGTTTACCCTTTTATGCGATATTGTTCGACGACCATGAAATTCTACGATATATACTCGACTCTCCTGATCTTGCTACGGATGTGGAAGAAGAGATTCGAGGAAGGGGAACGGGCCTAGTTTCAGCTGTTAGTAGAAACAGCCAGAAATGTGTCCAGGTGCTCTTGGACAGCGGAGCAGATCCCGAAGCGCTGTTCAGAAGAGCCGATCTTCTGGAATATAAATGGGAGGAAAAGAAGAACTTCCTAGAGAAGGTAGAGCTTGGGAGCATGATATCGAAAATTGATAAAAGGCTGAAAGAATTCCAGGACAAAAGAAAGAGACAAAGCTATGGGGCTCGGGAAGCAATCAACATAGAAGCCAAGCTCCCATACACCAGGAAAAACAAGACAGAGGTTCTCCGCTATATTGATATCATCTTCAGTGTATCTGACAAAAAAAGGGCTCAATTCAAACACACTTTGAGTGTGTTCGAACATCTTGTGAAAATGGTTTATTTCGCAATTTGGGAAGGCGATGAAATATATATCAATATGGATGGAATTCTCTGGGATTCTGAGAGTGCTTCCTGCGTTGAGTCTGTAGCACTCTACATCCGCGAGTGTTTGGAAATTTTCTTAGATTTACAGGCCGGAACTATGGGGCCCTACATTGGCATCTCTAAAAACCTTCCACTCTCCGAAGCGCGGAAGCTTTTGGGCAGGGGCATCAAGGATAGTTTCCCAGGTCGCACCAAACGTGAAAAAACGATTCTAGAATGGCAAAGGACGTGCATGGACGTGGTCTGCTTCGACACTGGGATTGTTCACAAAATGGCGCTGGGTGATTATGGTGACGATGAGACGGTCCTTATACCGGAAGAAGAAGATACAGATTCAATATGCTACAGGCTCAATTTTGCTGCCGCCGCGTCTCGGCTTCAGAGCCTGAATGCTCAAATGAAGCTCGGAGTTTTTGAAGACTTGGAGTTTATACTCGAGTGGGCATTATCGGTCTCAAACGCCCGATATCTCCGCAATCTAGTAGCACTGTGCCTGCCGTACATTGATAGCATAACGCTAGAACAACGGCAGGCCCTCTTAAGATTAGCTGTTCACCGAGGCTTTCAGTTAGTCATTGAGAAGATTCTCAGTCTGGATAACTCTTCCCGTGTTACGGATGTGATACTACGTGAAGCAGTTTGGGGCAACTCCACCAGAGTTTTTGATACAATTATGGATGCTTATGATCTCCAAGAGCCCATACCCGATGTCATCGAGCAGATGTTGGTGGTTCCGATATTTTCCGCAAACCTTCACAAAGTTGCCAGAATGACTGAAAGCAAAGGCTTTGATATCAACTTTCTGTTTGGCGATACCTTTACATTCATTGAGCTAGCGGCAAAACTTGGGCGGGCCGATATCGCCCAAGTTCTACTCGAAAAGGGTGCATCAAAGAATCTTGATCGCGCCATCAAAGCTGCTTCGGATTCAGGACATTTTCCGTTAGCGGAGATGATCAAAAACGCCCCCAGGAACAGATCAAATAAAACCCCAAGCGAACATGCAAACGAAGCGATAGCGCACCTACCTTCCCCATTACAACCAAACGAACCTTTCGATCAGACATTCCATATCATCCTACCGTCGAGATCTGATAATATGGCTGGGTTCATGGACCTTGTGGATCCCTCAGAAATATTTGACACGTTTGTACTTTCATAGTTCGCAAGCTTACTGCTTCTATGCGCTTGGAATGAAATATGGCGATCAAAAAGAAAAGAAAAGAAAAAAAGATTTACGATCAATAGTTGGAGTAACAAGCTCCCAGAGCCATCAAGTTGGCAACTCCTAGCTATAAGTATATAAATAGCATGGACAAGAGAGGTTTTCATAATAAAGATGTATTAGTCGCTTACCCCCCGGATCGTACAACCATAGGGCCGTCAGTGGGCCGCCGACGAGATCTGGAAAACGGTAGGAAAGATTGATAGGTCTTGCCCGGTACAGGAAGGGCCGAACAAAGAGTTGCAGGCGTTGTGCTGGATGGCAAGCGTGGTTGCTACGTTACTTTCCTTGAGTTCTAGTCTGTTGGATCGTCTTCCATGATTTCTCTTTTGCTCTGTTCAAAATCTACCTAGTCGATCAAAGTTCTAATTCAATTAATGGAACTTCTAATAGTACTATAATCTACCTTATATCGCGGGAAATCTCTGCTAAATTACAATTCTAAGCATCGCGACTCCAATATATATCAATTACCTCTTGATATGCAGCTTCTGAAGACATAATAGTGCGTGAGAAGGGTGCGAGAAGGATTTGAAGCTTACGATGGTGGTGTCGTGAAATTTTTCACGTGTTGTTTGTTACGTGTTCGTGAGAATTGGTACCATAACTATTGGTTATCGATTGTGCTGCGGCAATACATGTTTGCTAACTAAAGTACAGTGCTGGGACTGACGCTGGTAACTAACACACAGCCAACAAGCCTGCTTCTGAGCCCGCCCGTGTGCCCGTTCCCGGCAACATTCCGGCACGCTAGAGGACGGCACGCCATAGGCACCACCTGGTCTCGTTGGAACCAGACAACACACTGTTTGACACACTGTGTGGGCACCACCCCTAGCGACAAAATTAAAATACAACAAAGACCCGTGCGCACAACACACATCCATGTGGCTATTGCCACGATATAGTATATAGTTATCTACGAGTATACGGTGGTAGCTGCTTGATTTTGCGTTGTGCGCACGGGCGTTTGTTGTATTTTAATTTTGTCCTAAGGGGTGGTGGCTATGGCGCGCCGTAGCGCCGTACGTGCCGTATGTACAACATGTTGGCCATCCTTTTTGTGATGAGCCTCTTTTCGCTTTACAACGTGAACGCATCTTGGATCCGCAACTCCGAGAATAACTAGTAAAATAATAACTAAGCTTTCCCAACCCAGTTCCACATGTCTATTCAAACATATTTTACTGGCGATAAGCGCAGATGATAGTATAGTGAACTTCCCACCGAGAACAATCTGGGGCGCCGCTACAAAGATGCAAGAGGTTTGCAGCAATGCGACGCGGTGGCACAGCTCCAACCCGACGACATGCGTGCATTTTCCCCGCAGCCAGCCAGGCATTTAGTCCCTTCTCCCACTAAACGAACAGCTGAAAATTTCCATCCCCATGTCATTTTTCGTTCCTAAAAGGGCTACCTAATCTCATCTTCAGTAATTCATATTCTGGCATCTACATTTATATAATATAATAGCACGATTCCTACTCCACGACGGGTTTACCTTTGCTTCGCAGCCAGCCACCCATCTGGCCGCTGCTCTACTGAGCAGTTGAAAAAGGTCCAGCCTCTATCACCTCAATAGCAACCCCGCACTAGCTAGACGCAGGTCGCCAAAACCGGCGACGCTGAGAAACTAAATTTGGGAACCTGTCAGCCCTATGGCAAGCGTACTCAAAAGAAGCGACTACTTCGTAGGATGGATATGCGCCATCCATACGGAGTTAGCGGCGGTACAAGCGGTTCTCGATGAGACTCATCCGCAGCTTGATGCCGCTGACGGCGACACCAACATCTACACATTCGGCAGGATAGGCAAGCATAACATCGTGATATCGTGTCTCCCGGCGGGACGATACGGGATCGCTCAAGCTGGTATCGTGGCCACCTACATGCGCGCATCATTCACAAAATTGCGGTTTGGCTTGATAGTTGGAGTCGCGGGCGGTGCACCGAACGAGGAGAATGACATCCGCCTTGGTGATATCGTTGTCAGTCAGCCGGCCGGTGCCTCAGGTGGTTTTATTCAGTACGATTTTGGTAAAGCAATGGAGCACGGGATCTTTGTGCTAACTGGATCCTTAAACGCGCCTCCATCGATTCTGTTGAACGCGTTACAGGTCATGAAAGCCATGGATCAGAAGAGACTAGCCAAAAAAATATCAGATGTAGCTCAGAAGATTGAAGAAGAGGATTCGAGGTTTCAGTATCCCGGCCAAGACGAAGATAAATTGTTCAACGCAGACTACTATCATGTTCAAAATGAAGGACCCGAGAAAGACACCTGCGGATCATGTGACATTTCGAAAGTAAAGGATCGACCAAAGAGGCAATTCGATCCGTATATTCATTACGGCATCATAGCGTCAGCAAATCAAGTGATGAAAGATGGGATGAAAAGAGACAAATTAAACAAGGAAACACAATGTCTTTGCTTTGAAATGGAAGCGGCAGGCCTGGTGAATGATTTCCCGTGTCTTGTGATTCGAGGAATATGCGACTATTCTGACGGGCACAAGAATAAACGTTGGCAAGGCTATTCTGCTCTACTTGCAGCTATCTATGCGAAAGAGCTGCTTCTCCAAATACCAATAGGTAAGCCATTCTATATTGAAGATTCAGAGAAGGTCCGGTTCTGGTTTACGAGACAAGGTGCTAAATAAGAAAGCGATTCGTAGCTAGCAACAACGGGATGGAAGATGATGTTACACGTGAGAGCACCTTATTATCCCCAACCGTCCCCGTCTTCGATGCTGCAGGAGACAGGCGCTCAAACTGATTTCGATGCTGCAGGAGACAGGCGCTTAAACTGACTTTGTCTTGACAGAGCGAGAGAAGATCAAAAGATTAAACTTTGCCCTTCCCCTTAGCATGCCATTTCCCCGGAACGCCGCCTTCACCGGTCGAGCACAAGAGCTTGAAAGCATATCTGAATATTTCTCAAAGTCAAGTTCTACGAATGTGCCTCGTATTTACGCACTTACTGGTACTGGAGGGATGGGTAAAACACAAATCGCTCTTGAGTACGCTTATCGCTATCATAAAGAATATACATCCATTTTCTGGATATCCGCTGCAACCGAAGACTCTATTCGCACCTCATTTATCAATATCATACAACGCATCATTAAAACACAAGCGATGATAACTTGGCCAGAATCTGCTCCAGATTATAAAACAATCGGCTTCAAACTCTGCATGCCAGGCCTAATCGACGATAACGGCATAGTAGGCGCCGATCCCGATTCCGAAACAGCCAATAAAATCCAATCAACCCTATTTCACTGGTTGCAGCTTAACGAAAATAATAAATGGCTATTAATTTTCGATAACGCAGACGATTTAGATACATTTGATCTAGGGAAATATCTTCCCTCTCAAGGAAGCGGAGCCATCTTCATTACAAGCCGTAGGCCGGAGTTCTCACAATGCGCAGAACAAGCGGACTTAGATGGACTGGACAAAGACAGCGCAGTAACGCTTCTCTTACGTTTAGCCGGGTTAAAAGGCGATGCGGAAGGTATGATGACCTCGCCTCGTAACACATGTGGCCACACATCGTGAGAAGGTCCGGTTCTGGTTTACGAGACAAATGATGACCGCATATCGATTAATTACTCACATTTCTTCTTACATATAATTTAGAAACAAAATGCGAGGCAATGGCGCTCGCTGAACTTCTAGGTTACATGCCTCTTGCCATTAGCCATGCGGGGTTTTATATAAACCAAACCAAAATCACGTTCCCACAATATGTCTCACGGTACGAAGAAGCCTTTCTAGATATGCAATCAATCATACCGAAATTTGGTTGGAATTATGGCAAAACAGCTGCAACAACCTGGGAAATATCGTTCTCGCGGATTAAGAAAGAGAGCGCAGAAGCAGCGCTACTACTGCTAACATGTTCATATCTTGATCCTCAGAATATTCCGGAGAAACTATTCGAGAGTGATAACATGAACAGAACTCGTGAAGTTAAAGAAAGAGTTCGGCTCCTCGCATCATACTCACTGGTCAAAATTAGGTATTCCGGAGTTTTTTCTGTTCATCCTGTTGTACACTCGTGGGCACGAGAGCGAGAGGACCGAAGCCAAAGTCTCCCAGCGATGATACGTGCGGTGGAGATTCTCGGAGAAGCAAGTCAGCTGAATAAGGTGTCACGAAGGAGCAAGGAGTGGAAGTATCAAGAAGAGAATATACTAGCCATCCATTTAGGATACCTTCATCGCGGTACAGAGGCTAAGCTTTATAAATCTCCGCAGGAAGATAAGGGTTATGAGAACCAAGCCTTGTATCTTCATATGCATAATATCGCCTTAGTCTTCTCTAATCAAGGCAAATACGACGAGGCCATAGAGTGGTACGGGCGAGCGCTTACTAGTAAAGAGAAGATCTTGGGCAAAGACCACCCGTCAACACTCGACACAGCTCATAACATAGCCTCAGTTTTCGACAATCAGAGTAGATACGACGAGGCTATGCAGTGGTATGAGCGAGCACTTAGTAGTAGCGAGAAGGCTTTGGGCAAAGACCACCTATCAACGCTCTCCACAGTCCACAACATGGCCCTAGTTTTTAAGAACCAAGGTAAATACGACGAAGCCATTCAGTGGTACAAGCGAGCACTTGCGGGTAAAGAGAAGATCTTAGGCAAAGATCACCCTTTAACACTCGACACAGTCCACAATATGGCCTCAGTCTTCAGAAATCAGGGTAAATACGATGATGCCATGCGATGGTACGAGCGGGCACTTACTGGAAGCGAGAAGACCTTGGGCAAAGACCACCCGTCAACACTCTCCACAGCCCACGACATGGCCTTGGTTTTTAAGAACCAAGGCAAATACGAAGAGGCTATGCTGTGGTATGAGCGGGTACTTGCTGGCAAAGAGAAGGTCTTGGGCAAAGATCACCCGTCAACAATCTTCACAGTCCACAATATGGCCTCAGTCTTCGACGATCAGGGTAGATATGACGAGGCCATGCGATGGTACGAGCGGGCACTTACTGGCAGCGAGAAAGCCTTGGGCAAAGGTCACCCGTCAACGCTTGCCGCAGTCCACAACATGGCCTTAGTTTTTAAGAATCAAGGCAAATACGACGAAGCCATCCAGTGGTACGAGCGAGCACTAACGGGTAAAGAGAAGACCTTGGGCAAAGGACACCCGTCAACACTCGATACGGTCCACAACATGGCCTCAGTCTTCGACAACCAAGGCGAGTACGACAAGGCAATGCGATGGTACAAGCGGGCACTTGCTGGCAAAGAGAAGATCTTAGGCAAAGATCACCCGTCAACACTCGACACAGTCCACAACATGGCCTCAGTCTTCGACAACCAAGGCAAATACGACGAGGCAATGCGATGGTACGAGCGGGCACTTACTGGCAGCGAGAAAGCCTTGGGCAAAGACCATCCGTCAACGCTTGCCACAGCTCTATGCCTGCGTGCCCTTACTAATGTGAGGATAGAAACTAGGCCATTGGAGCCAAGCAACAGGATAACTGTCCAGCCAAAGAAGAGTAGATTTAGCGCGATGGGTGGTGACGAAGGCAGTGAGCATCGGCCTTCGCGCCCTCAAAAAGATCTAGGCTTTCAACAGACATTATATAGACCTTGGCAAGCAAGCAAACCTTCTAGAATTTTTAATCTATAGTAAGAAGTTAAAACCTAAATCACGCAAAAAGCAAAAGTTGTCTAAAAAACCTGTCCATCAACTCGTGTCTCTGAATATCGGTCGATATGTTTTACCTGAAAAGAGAGGGCAGTGTGTCCAAGCGGTCGGCCAACATTATATAAGAGGTGTTTTTTCGCTAGTAATTGAAAAATCTACTAGAGTCCGGTACGTGGTGAGTCGATGATGCCCATATCGGGGGGAATTGTAAACACCGTGGTGGGCTTGGATTGAACGAGCAGGTGCCGCTGAAAGAGGAGGTTGAGGGGTCTAAGAACAGGGGTAGGCACTTCTGTAAACAACATCCTCCGCTCCGGAAGAACATTCAACTCTGCGCTCATAAGTAATTTGCCGTTAACCGTCATTGCCGGGATTCAGGATTGTGACATGCAAATGCGGACTCCCCAATGATTTAGCGCCGCGTAGATAGGCCCAGCGCAAGACCATTCGGTTATCTTCACTGTTAGCCCACAGGGAACATGCCAGAGGTATATCGAACATAATTGGCGCACAACCTACCTCCCAGGTATCCTATCTTAACGTGGTGCTTCAAAAGGAAATTCGTTAGGCCGTATCCAAATTTCACTGGGGAAGTACTATGGAACAGCCATCAATAGTTTTCATAGCTTCGATTCTTGTAGCGGGTTTCTGAAATTTGGGAAAATCGATAGTACGCTGAACGAGAAGACGCGAACTCGGTCCCTCCTTTTGCTCGCAGTTTTGTAGTTCCAGATATCACCGCACATGCGCTAGCAAGTTGGCCAGCGTTACTAACTTATATATGCACCTAAATAACCGCAGCCTTGGGAGCTTACCAATAGATCGTCATCCAAGGGCGTGTATGTTGGCATGCTTGGGCCATGCACGTCTAATGTATAGATATGCAGCCTTGGTTGGAGGGGGTAAGGCATACAATCTGTTCCGTAATATTATTACAAGTTAGAATTCGATGCCGGCACTGTTGGGTTTCGCCTTTAAATCCAGGCTCCCGCAAGTAATCAGTTTGGACACTAAGCTAAGTATTTTATTCATTTTCGTTACTTTAAGATCCTTGAAGGAAAGAATATTCCAGCATAGCAGTGGATAGTGAGATATCGAAATTTGGATATAAATTAATGCATGCGCGCATGCGCGGCAGGTTCAACCCTACAAAATGATATTAATGCAATGGAAGTATGGATTTGCATTAATCAGTGAAAGATAGAACTTGGAAGTACGTTTTTAGATGTTGGCTTCGTATCGTTTAGAAGCCAATATCGTCGCAGCCTGCGATTGTCTCAGTACCCCGATTAACGCAGCTACTCATGCGCTACTCAGGGATGCCATGTATTTCCCCCATCACGCAATTTTTGGCATTTTAAAGACTTGATTGATAGAATGGTAAAGGCTACCCGGGTGGGCGTCTGGCGAACTCTCTGCACGGTAGCCCATCAGGGGCCCTCATTGATTGGGCATATGCACCTCGCGTCACTCAATCCCACCAATGCTACGCAGCTAGCTGAAGGATTTACCAAAGATACCATCATTATCGAAATAAACGCCCAGGCGTGCCCAGACCCTAGTTCTGCGGCACACTGCACGGTCCCCTTTGCGTTTTCTGCTGCTCAACTGATTCTTCAACTTTTCAGCTCGAATATTTAATTTTGGTCTGCTTTAGGCCATCTCAGCCCCAGCTTGAAGACCTTCCGCCAAGAGGAGTTCACCAAACCATACTCCCAGGTGTGGCTTTCTCCAACAACTAGAGCCTCGTCGCTTCGCGAAAACATAAAAGTTAGACCGGAGAGGCTGGGAGACGAAATAGATATTCAGGGGGTTTATTAATTTGAAGTTTCCCAAAGTCTATCATCCTTTTATCTAACTCCCATTCTTCATTGAAAGATCGGTAAACTTCCCTGCAATCTTCTCGTCTCCCAGAGATCTCGTGTATATTTTTTTCCGGTACCGAAAATGATGTTACACAAACCCTTCCTGGTACTGGTCTTGGCATCCCTTGCCGCCTCGCAGGTCATCCCAAGTAGCGAGTCTGTCACCTTCAGAAGCAGGTCGGACTTTATTTTCATCCGGTCGTGCGGTATCTGCTGTTTCCAGCGGTACTTGGGGTGTACTACAGGCGGCGTCGCGATGACCGAAGTCTTAGGCTGCACTATCAACTCGTGTCTCTGCCGCCGAAATGACATTCGACTGACCGCGAGCGCATATTTAACTGCTTGCGTTAATTCCGCTTGCAGCGCTACTGAAGATGTAGATGTGGCAATCAGCGTGTATGATGGGTATTGCAATGCGTATCTTGGGCAGGCCGGTATTAATCCTACGGAGACACCCGGTATTACACCCGGTTTTACACCCGGTATTACACCCGGTATTACGCCTACGGAGACACTAGTAAGAGAGCCGACACCGACGAATCCGACAAGGAATACGTCTAGTCCGCCGGTGTCTACGCAAAGTGACGAGCGTGAGCCAATCCTTAAATTTCTTTCTCTTCCTCTTTCCTTCTTTTTCATTTTTTTTTTCACATTTGAAAATTATATTCCTTCATTTATTTATATTTGAATCTCATGGTGAATATGACTGTCTAACCGGTATTTTATACTTTAACACCAGCCACCAACCTGCCTCCACAGACAACCACGTTCGTCAGTCGCACGAGCAGCCCGGGTGATTCAGATCCAAACACCAATACAAACCGCCAAGACAGTCAGGAAACTGTAACGGTTACTCAGGCGGTAGTAGTGAGCTCGGGATCGGGGCTTTCTGAAGGTGGGAAAATCGGGCTAGGAGTGGGCCTCGGCCTTGGTGTTCCGTTGCTCGTGGCCGTCATTGTATTCTACCGTGCTATGACAGTGAGGAATAGATTACCTGAGATGCCTGAGCCTATTCAGGGACCTTATGTCAACTAGATAACAATATAATGACCTCCAGCCGTGTTTTTTTTTTTTTGATACGCTCCATAAGCTAGTCGCTGTCAACTTCTGTATCGATGGCCATGCAACCATTTTGTAACATTAATTTTTCATCCACTGCATCTAAAATCTCCAATGGTCATGGCTTACCCTGGGGAACTATCTTGTCATTTATATGAACCTATTCCCCTCTACTTTAATTGCTACTTCAGGCAGGGATGGTTCTAAATTAGCTCAACTTCTAAAGTCGAGGCCAATTCGTTAGAAACGGGAGAATTTTAAACAATCTGTTAAAAAAATTAAGGATAGGTGGGCACGAAACAAGGATTATATAGGTTTCGCTAAGCTTATAGGCTCCTAGATTTATAGTCTCGGTGACCACTCTTAAGATCTTGTACTATAGACATCAGAAACTTGCTGTTGCAAATTAAGCGCGGTCTCAGCACTCTTCTTAAACCTCGTTCTAAACAATATCACCAGCTATATTAAATATAAGATTCCATAGTTTTCAACACTTAAAACTCTTTGGTAAGTTCTTAAAGCAATCCAATGCTTTAGCTTCAAGCCACATATATCACATCACCACCGTAATGTTGGTGGCATTGACTGTGGCTTCAGAACTTACTTCGAAGGCAGACAAGCGAGGATATTCCATCATCCCTCAACACCAAGCCCACACAAAAAGAGATCAGCAGTCGCCTCTAATAAACCAATTCTCTGGAAATTTTGTAAAAGAATATTGAATTTCAGGGGTTTTTTTGGGGGGGTTTTCTTTCTGAAGATACAGATGTAACAGCATTCATAATTCGCAAATGAGTAAAAAACAGTTTCTGTAAAACCAAGAACTTGTGATAGCGGGATAGTAGCTGGATATCGGTCGATATGTTTTACCTGAAAAGAGAGGGCAGCGTATACAGGCGGTCAAACAGCACTATAGATAGGGGTGTTTTTTTGCTAGTAATTTAAAACTTACTAGGGCCTAGTGCAAGGGAAGTCGGTGATGCTTATCTCGGAGAAAAAATTCAATACCGATATGCTATGAGTTTGGGGTGAATATTAATCCAAATGAGCAGGCGCCGCTAAACGAGGTTGAGGGTCTAAGAACAGAGGCAGGTCTCTCAGAGGTAAACGTGCCAAGACTGTCTGTAAACAATACCTTCTGCTCTGGAAGAACCTCCAACTCTATGCTTATAAGTACTTAAATAACTACCCATTAACCGTCATTGCTAAGATTCCGAATTATAAAATGCAAAAGTAGGGTCTTCCAATGATTTGGCGCCGAGAGGGTTTTTTTTACTTAGCTGTAGGATCAATGGAGGCTAAAGATATTTGTTTTGGAGATATATCAACTTGCCATAGTTCATCTGACCTGATGGATACAAATTTCAGTTGCCGTTGATTATTCTTTTTGTTCAAGAAGAAACAGAAAATATTAACGTCGACGGAATGTTTCCGAGCAGGCCCTCCCTCGCTGCCATCTTCACCACGTCCCTCCCCGTACTATCAATCCTCGCCCAGGAGGAGATCCCAGAATCCGTAAACTCATCACAACCGTACTAGCCCCCTGCGCCCTCTGCTGCTTCAAGCAGTACCTGCAATGCCGCCAGTTCAACCAACTCACAAACGTCTTGCGGTGTTCCGCAAACTCCTGCCTCTATCGCGATTCGACCAGCCGGTCCACGGCGAGCGTGCATATATCAAGTTGCATGGAGTTCAGCCGCGATGCGAAAATCGCAGATGCGAATGCCGCGTTTAGCGCGTTTGATGGGTATTGTAGCGGTACCTTTCCTCTGGCGGTGCGGTTGTTACAAGTAGTGGTGAGGAGATTTTGACAGTGGTGGAGACGCGGACGGTGGCGGTTGGGAGGACGACCAGTAGTGTAGTGGAAGAGACAGAGAGCTCTATCGTTGCTAGTAGGTTTCTTTTTCTTTTCTTTTCTTTTCTTTTCTTTTCTTTTCTTTTCTTTTCTTTTCTTTTCTTTTCTTTTCTTTTCTTTCTTTTTATATTTTTAGAGTATTAGTGGTTCCGAGAGTTTTTATGGTTGATAGTATTCTAATCCTATATATCCTGATATTCATTATTTCTTTCCACAGCGACGACGATACTGACCTTCGTCGATCGGTACCAACCCTAAAGATACAACCTAAACCACCCAGGGGCCAAGGGAAACTGCCACCGTCACCGCGAACGCCAATACCCCACCATTGTCGACATCGTCATCATCATCATCATCATCATCATCACCGGGGCTATCAGACTCCGGGAGAATCAGGGGTGGCGTCGGCGGTAAGTATATTTAAGTAATGTTGAATATCTCCATTCTTATGGGTACCTTGTAAGCTGGGCCTGCATGAATTATTAATTGTATGATGCAGAGGGTCGTGTAGATGATACTAGGTTTTAACGGCAGCACTCCGAGTGTGTCCCTTAAGCCAGCCTACAACCTTTACTACTTCGAGTATTGAAATCTTAAATATCTGTTAGAAGTTCACTTAATAGCTTCCTGTGACAGGTTTCTGAAAATTTTACGTCGTTGATAGTATATCGAATGAGGCGATGTGAGCTCGGTTTTCCTTTTTTTGCATGTCGTTTTAGAGTTCAAGATGTTAATGGACATGCGCTAGCAAGTTGGGCCGACCAAAGTATATATACACCTAGGAACCACCGCGGGCTTACATATTAAATAATACACGGTAGTCGAAGGACTGTATTTCGGCGCACTTGGGCTGCAAGTGCAAACTAATTTCTAATTCTCCAACCTTTGCCAGAAGGTGAAAATAATGCCTTCTGTTGGCAAGGTACGTATGTAGGCTTAGAGTCGGTTAAGATCGGGTGCCTGCGCTGTTGCGTTTTTGCCTTAATTTGAAGATCGTACGAATGCTGCACCTTTTCGTTCGGTGCCGCAATATGGTATTCGTGCATAGTACTGACTTGACGGAATTAAAAGGATATGTTGATTAATGAGAACGAAGAAATGTTAATATAGTATACAACAATGTATATTTATGGCAGCTTTGATCAGGTACCAGCACGACATAGGCTTACCGCCTATTCTCCGCATCGCACAAAGCGTTACAATTTTGCGCTCCATCGATAGACTGATATATATAGAATGTACCCGGGGGGTCAGAGGCAGCTCGGCTAATGCTCTCGTCAATTGGCTATCTCCACTTTGCGTCACAAGCATCCCACCAATGTTACACAGTGAAGGATTGATAAAAGATATCACCCTTATCAAAATAAACGCCCAGGTATGCCCAGACCACATTTCCGCGGCACACTGCAGGGTCCTCTCTGCGTTTTTTGTTGAACTGTATGTGATTGATTCTTCAGGTTTTCAGCCCGCGTATTAGATTTGAGCCATTTCAGCTTTCGGCTCATTTCTTTCCGCCAAGAAGAGTTCACTAGACCGTGTTTGCAGTCTGATCCAGGCGTGACTTTCTCCAAATTTTCGAGCCTCGTCAGTTAATAGGAGTACAAAATTCAGGTCCCAGAGACTGGGAGACGAAATGGATCTCGAGGGGGGTTATTAACTTGACGTTTCCCAATTCTTCATTACGTTCTTTCTAGCTTACATTCTTTCCATCAAAGATTACTAATTTTCCTGCAACATTCTCGCCCTCCTCACAGCTGAAACTAGTGTGTATTTTTATTTTCGGTACCGACGATGATGTTACACAAACCGTTCCTAGTCCTGGTCTTGGCATCCCTCGCCGCACCACAGGTCATCCCAAGTAGCGAATCCGTCACCTTTAGAAGCAGGTCAGACTTTATTTTCATCCGGTCGTGCGGTGTCTGCTGTTTTCAGCGATTCTTAGGGTGTACTACATCCAACGTCGCAGTGACCGAAGTCCTGGGCTGCACCATCAACTCGTGCCTCTGTGCCCGAGAAGATATTCGACTTGCCGCGAGCGCGCATTTCACTTCCTGCGTTAATTCCGCCTGCGGCGCTGCTGAAGATGTGGATGTCGCGGTCAGCGTGTATGATGGGTATTGCAATTCGTATTTAGGGGAGGAAGATGTTACTACCACGGAGACATCAAGAGAGCCGACGTCGACGTCGGCAAACCCAACAAGGAATACCTCTCGTGCACCGATATCTACGCAAAGTGACGAGCGTGAGCTAATCCTTTTGTTTTTCGAAAAAAAAAAAGAAAAGAAAAGAAAAAAAAAAACTTTCATGTTTTAAAATTTACCTCCCTTCATACCTTTAAAGCGCGTGATGAAAATGACTGTCTAACCGGTATTTTATGATTTTAACACCAGCCACCAACCTGCCTCCACAGACAACCACGTTCGTCAGTCGCACGAGCAACCCGGATGGCTCAGGCTCAAACACTAATACGAACGAGGGACCGGTAACAGTTACTCAAACGATGATAGCCAGCTCGGGATCGGGACTTTCCAAAGGTGGGGAAATCGGGTTAGGGGTGGGCCTCGGCCTTGTTGTTCTGTTGCTCGTGGCAGTCATTGTATACTACCGTGCTATCGCGGTGAGGAATAGATTGCCTGAGATACCTGAGCCTATTGAGGGGCCTTATGTCGAATAGATAATAATATAATGATCTTCAACTAGGGAGAGTTTTATGCTTTTCTTTGATATGAATTTAGCCTTTGTAATCGACCTTTCTCTGCTCTTCTTTTCCTTCTTCTTATTTTCCTATTTTATTTTTGACACCACGCTCTTATCTGAGCTCCCTTTATGAAATACTCTTTCCTCTTCTTCTTCCCTGGCCACAACCCCGCCACCATGATGCCGCGCATGATCGACGACGGTTAACCTAAAATCAAATACCTCAACTGTTTCACCGGCGCACCACAAGCTTACAGCGCACACCCTCCCTTCGTCGTCCGCAACCAGCTTTAGCCCATTGACTAAGACTATAACGCAGCGACAAGATAGACCTAGGTTTATACTTCCTTATAGTCATCTATACCAAAAATGAAGCAGATAATGCGCAGTGCAATGATGTGGTGCCTATTAATACCCTTCTTCGATGAGAAGATATTTGTGTGGCGCCCCATCGTCAGTATTGAAACCGAGAATATTTTTAGTAAAGTGAATGAGAAGCTATCCTAGGCGCGAAGACGAGGTGGGATAATACTAATCTTAAAGGTTGATATGAACCCGCTGGAGGTAGCAATCAGGTCACCTCCTATAGAATATTTGGAAGTGACGGGGTGTATCACAAATGAGTACGACTGTGGATCTCAAATATACTAACATGAAGAGGTAGTACTAGTAGAGGATATCTATGTAGACGTCTTCGGTTTTAAATCTTGATTTGATTGTAACAATACCCATGCCCCTGGCTCATCAATAACCTGGACGCAAGTATCCGGTGCTGGGTTTGGGCATGGGCTCGATACATCGCTTGGCTGACAAGTATAACAATCGGTGAGCCATGAATAAGGCATATAGAAGAATCCGTTAAGCTTTCCCCAATCTGGGCCCCAAGAGTTTTGGACTATAAAGCAGCCTTCAGCTGGCTTGCCATTTTTGTCGGTATACGGCATGGTGTCATGAAAGCCCACAGCAAGAACTGCATGACGACCCATGACGGTGTTCTGCTGATCCACTGGCGTAATTTTAAGTTTCGCCATTGTAGCGGTCACTTCTTCCGGAGTTGGCACCGGAGCAATAGATTGACTCGCATATTGGGATGTGCCCCAAAGGCTCCACTCGTTAAAGCTCGGGAATATTTTATAGGTAAAGATGATGGGAAATCCGGAGAAGATGCACCGTTTCCAACAATCTACCGTACGTTCGGGTCGCATGTAGGAAAAGGTCAGGTAATTCTCCGCAGCGTTGTAGCATTCATCGGGCGGAAACTGTCCCGGCATTTGTTGAGTTGTAAAAGTTTTATTAGGTCCGGCTGGGCCATCTTTTTGGTACGGCCATTGACCAGGCGCTTGTGATGCGGTCCAAGTTGCCCCATCAACGTCAGAGGACGGTTCCAAACAAACGCCAAATTTTTGAAGAAGCTTTAGGATGTCTCGAGGCGCGGTACCGACATCCTGAAATTTTCCCTGCATGTAGCGATCACCAGCTACTTTAGGTATGGGATCGCGACCTAGAAAATAGAGGAACATGCGAGAGGGAAGGATGTCTGCTTGGTTTGTCTTCTTAAGCTCGAAGCGGTAGGCACTGGCGATGGCATTACATGTGCAGCTGCCTACCTGTCCCTGACTATAGACTGGGAAACCAGGACTGGTTACGTAGCCAGTGATGTTGAAATCGGTGGGGAGTGTGTCTGTCATGTTCATACGACTCATATCAAGTCCGTGGTCCCTTTCGTCAGGAGTATCCTGGATGGCACCTGCAACAGTGGTGAAATCGAAGGTTCCGGAGTCGGACATATTTGGAAGAGATGTAAAGTATTTGAGAGGATTAGGAACGGTTTACAAGTGAAAAATATGGAAAGTAATAGATAGCTGACTCTGGTCAGAGCTCTGAATTGTTCTATTTTGATAATAGGATTCTGGGCAATGGTGTTAATGCTATGATATTATAAGAAAACTTCACAGAGCAATGAGGAATCGGTCTCTTTTTATAGACGTCCAATATGCTCTTGAGGTTTGAGCCAGGTGTAAGCTATTCGCAATATGTTGCGTTTCGTCCGAAAGATATGAATGGAAATCAGTTATCTGCTGATGATACTCAAATCGAGCTGTAGATCCGGATTACCCACGGTCTGGCTATCCACATTCAACTAGATTGAAGGTTAAATCTTGGACTTTTTCCTCGAAAGTTACTATCGAGCGCCACAGGCGTATGGCTAGCCCCTGGTCAAGGTTCCCGCTGGGAGTTCAACCCGAGACAGCCTATAGAAAATTCCGAAGACCGAATGGTTAAGTGCCCAAAAAGAAACATTTCCATGTTTTACAGCTAGGGTTTCATCAATTTG
Organism: Arthrobotrys iridis; assembly: GCA_036971165.1. NCBI lineage: Eukaryota > Fungi > Ascomycota > Orbiliomycetes > Orbiliales > Orbiliaceae > Arthrobotrys > Arthrobotrys iridis. The sequence goes on along the minus strand of JAJTTS010000008.1, from coordinate 692,468 downwards.
TCGATTCAACTATTCCTGTGTGCAACGGCTGACATACTTGCATCCACCATTTCTGGATTCTTCGAGCGATGGCTTGCGTCTCTCATTAAATATTTGAATCAGCTGTTCCCCATGTGCCATGGCCTGCATACCTGTGTCGGAAGAATCCTCAATTTGACTGTTTCTGGAGCGATGACTTGCAGTCTCATGGAAAATCTCAATCCACTCACTCTGTGTAGTATTGTTTGTCTATAGCTATATAAGTAACCAAAAGTTTTAAAGATGGTCCTAAGATATTGATCATGTAAACAATCCAGATTCGGTGTGTTGCTTTAGATGACTGGATCATTCCCAAGCCTTAGCTCAGTCTTGTTGTCCTAGCTCCCGGCCTAGAGAAGCCTAATTCTGTCGATGGAGATGATGAAGCTCGAATCCAAAAATCGCCCATCGGAGATGAGTGTGACAAGTCAGATGGTGTCCAGTATTGAGGACGCAGAACAACCGTAATCTCGCGTTCAGGAGTGTTTGTGTACTCAAGTGTCGGGACCACGCTAGAATTCCGATTGCGATTGCAGGTTACGAATCACTTTGCCTCAAGTGGGCTTTCTGAGCGCATGATTGTGATGTCTTGCATTTATCGGAGGCAAATTCGATCAGCAGCATGCAAAGTCGCCTCCGGTATTTCAGCTCGACCAAATCTTCACCAGGAAGAGTTGGGGTAGCGTTTGTTTTGTGGCTTTTGTAGGCGTTTGCGGCGCGTTGAGCTCTTCTAGACCCACAAAAACCCAATCAACCACTCTGCAACTGGCGGTCTAATCACAATAGTTTCGCTCGATGGACAGGATATCTCTCCCAGGGAACCATTTCCGATCGGACGAAGCCGAGGATGAGATATAGAAGAACGAGACCTTACTAGAGGGCTGCGTCCTTCCGTATTTGACTTTGGCGTCCGCAAAATCACCACTCGAGTAATTCTTCGTGATGCGCTGTAGAATTCACTGTAGGCCTCCAGAAGAGGCTGCATCCAATGTTTCATTCTCCGGTAGACAACCGTAGCCTCAAAGAACCAGGCGCTTGAGGCTAAGACAATCGATTGTACGGCTCTGATCTTTGCATTTATATACGCTGACTGAAAAAAATCGATCCGTGGAGAGTCTTCGGATGGATCGAAGGAGCCTCGATTCTACGACTCGTTTTCGACTAAGTAGATCCTAGTTATAGCTCTATAGGTTGATGTGAACCAATATATCTAAATAATCGATTTTCTATCAGCTTTAATTTCCTTGCTTTACAGGCGTGTGGCGGGTGGTCGCATCCTTTGAATATAACCTAAGATACAGTATTTATTGTCATGAGGTCATTAACCTTTATAGCTCTAGTAGGAATTCTATCTAATTTTATCCAGTAATATTTCACAGCAATTTCAGGTGGGAACAGGGACGGCTACTATTTGAAACTCGAATCTACCGTAACGCTGCCTTATTGTGTGATTATCGATCAGTTTTAGTACTCTCTGAACAACTGATAAATACTTGAGTGCTTACCCAATACGGCTCGTGAGATTCGTGCTGTATATAATATTGAATATATATATATATATATATATATTTCACGCTAACCAATCTTTGGTGCGTATTTGAAGCGGTCGAGTGCATGAGACTGTCTTTCAGTTTGAACTTTATATGTATACTTTGTCCCAGGCTTGTGGTTGTAAAGCGATTTGTGCCTGTGTCACCCGAACTAATTAAGCGGGCCCTGCAAACCAAGTGGTGGTTACGTATCGCGTAAACTCAACGTCAACCTCACAACCTCACTCCACAACCTCCCCTCCACATCACCAGCCACCGTCTCAACCCCTCCGTGGTCGCCTCCACTCCAAACCGTCACAATGAACGCCGAAGAACGAGACCTGCTATTAAACCCCATCGTCCCCGAAAACCTCATCGCAAACTCTAAGGTCGGCCGATAACAACGTCCCTAAAATGCCCTAGTATCACCAATACTAACGTCCAACATCATACATCCAGACAATCGCCGACCTGCACTCCCTGTCATCCTCGCTGCTCGGCATAGCGGCGGGTATCTTGGGTCTAGAATCCTACTCGGGCTTCCTCTTTTACCTCCTCGGCACATTGTTCGTGAGCACCTTGATCGTAACCTTCGTGATGGGTGGGAAGCCGGAGGTTTACAGTCGTGGCGGGTGGAAGGATGTCGTGTTGGCTGATGTAACGGGCGGAGTTATGAGCTATGTGCTCACCTGGACGTTATTCTTTGGGCTGGTGAGGGTGTGATGGCCAGTCTACAGAAGACCGAGTGGAAGGGGCATTCAACCGAGATTACATTTGATAGCAGGCTTGGGTATTGACGGGAGTTTGGGGGCAGGTTTAATGACTATTAGCTGTGAGCGATGTATATGATACTCCGGCCTCGAATACAGGTTCTCAAAGCAGAGATGGTACTCCAACTTGAGAGGGATGCTTTTCATAGCGAATGGCTAAGGCACTGCTTAAAACGCCAAAAGATACTTCCATCTATCTCCCAAGCTTTTCCACGAATATAATACAATACAAGACTACATATCATACAGCCCGTTACTACTTGATATAAGGCATCTAGGCAACGCTGATAAATCCCCTCTTCTTACCCCCTTTCTCCTTCTCGTTCTTCTCAAACTCGTCAACATCGAGGTAACCCCCTTTCCCTCTCGCCTCAACCCTCTCCTTGATATACCTAACCCCCGCCAAATTAAACCCCATCTCGTCCTTCTGCCGCTTAAGTCCATCTTTCAATGCGCTTCTGATCCCCTCCAGCAACCCTCTGGTGCCTTTGCTGGCAACTACGCTCTCATGATGCGTCTTGAGCAGGAAGAACAGTATCCTACAAGTCAACGGCATGTTCCACTCGTTCTTCGCCCAAATCTCCAATATCCTGAAGAAATTCAAAACCTTATCAAATGGTAACACCAATAAAGCATCTTGGAGATGACTAGCTTGGACCTTTTGCACAGTGTCCAAGACATACTGCTCCGCCGAGATGTCGTTGAAGGCGCGGAATATGATGTTTCTTTCCGGTTTCGGGATGCTGGCGGACGGGTTTGCGGTTTTGTCCGCCTCATAGGAGGTTAAGAGGTCGAGGTCTTCGATAGCTAGGTCCAGCGCTTCGATTATGCGTTCGCCGTCCATGAGGGTTTCCATTGTCTGCTTCCCCGCGCGCGAGGATTCGGGCTCTTCATTGTCATTGAGGGATGTTTCTTGGAGTGATTGTGTGAGGTTTGATTCATATAGTTCTTCGAGTTCCTTTTCTCTTTCTTCCTCCAAGAATATCTATTCACCATACCATCAGTCCTGCTTTCGAAATATGTGAGTGGGAGGACAAATAAATAACCTACCTGATCGTCCGTCTCCTCCCAAATCCTGATACTCCGGTCGTGCCCCGCGCTGACTACGATTTGTTCTCCTCGCCCCTTACTAACAGCTAACGCCCAAACTTCCCCAAAGTGCCCTTCCATCTTCATAATATTCTCAAACTTATCACCATCCCAATACTTCAACATCCTATCCTTACTCGCGGAGAAGAAATTATGCCCGCTCTTCTCAAAGCCTACAGCCATCACGCTGTCTGTGTGCGCGAAGAATGATTTGTGACAGTCCCCAAAATCCAACCCCCATAGCCTTACGTTCTTGTCGGCTGATGATGTCGCTATGAGTTTTGAATCCGACGAAATGTCCATTGATAAGACGGGGAGTTTGTGGCCGTAGAGATTGTGTAGGAGTTTCAAGCTATCCGTGAAGAATACTTTGACAGTGTTGTCGAGGAGCGAGACGGCGAGTAATTGACCGTTTGGTGTGAATTTTAAGGATAGGATGTCATCGTTGAGTTTGAGGGTTCTATTGTGGACAAGCCGTAGTTTAGGGGTGGTGCGTGTGGTGCCCAGGACCTCCTCCTGGACGATCTCGAATTTCCAAAATTTGGCGGATTTATCCGCACTGCCTGTTACCACACTTCGACCATCGGGGTGGACATGGAGAGACCAGATCTCTTTTTCGTGCGCTTGAACGGTCTCGATCATAGTCGCCGAAGCGAGGTCGAAGAGCTCAAGATCACCGGATTTATTTCCGACCACTACTATCTTGTCTCCGGGTAAAAAGGAACAGCAGAGGGCATAGCCGCATTCGAAAGTTCTCACGCAGTTTCCTGTGCGAATGTTCCAGATCTTTAAAGAACCGTTTGAGGCGGATGCGAGAAGTGAATCGTCGGAGCTTAGTGATACTGCGCGGACGTCAGTGCGGTGACCGGGCATTTCGATAGAGTAAAGTTTTGTGTACTCCGATATCGAGGCGTCCTTAGATGCTTTGTCCTTTGATTTTTCTTTCACGGACGGGATGTTGTAGAGTTCGAGGAGATTGTTCGTGGTGGAGACTAGCAGCTGGAGAGATTTTGAAGATTTCGCACCGCTGGAGTATGCCCAATGCACTGAACGGGCTTTGCCAGGCGTACGAACTAAGGTGTGCTGGACGAAAACATCTGATACGTCGAGTTTGATATCTTGGTCATCCATCTCGACATCTTCTGCGGTGTCATCTTTCCCTTTAACCCTCTTCCGCTTCCTCTTCCGGCTGATAACCTTCTGTATTTCCTTTTCGTTTCGAACCTTGAATATCTCGACAGATTTATCAGAGCCGTGTGCTGCGAAAAAACGGCCGTTCGGGTGCCAGGCAATGGAGTACGGTCTTTCTCTGCTATTCCTATGAACCACGCCCTGTTCCGCGATTCTGGTTATATCTTCACCGGCTCCAGCCGTGGCGATTATCCGTCGCTCTATCGTCCAGACTTTCATCTCTCCATCGTTACCAGCAGTGATAGCGCCCTCTTCGTCAGCTGTGATACCCAACGCCCAACACTCCCCTGCGTGTGCAACATGAGTTTCCACGCAGTGCTGACTGGACAGATCCCACAGTTTTATCAACGTATCCTTCGCTGTCGTGATCAGATATCCATTCTCAATGGTCGTCGGAGGCACTACATCGTCCGGAAAGTCATCGGCTTTAAAGTGTAGAAATTCCAGGCCAGTGATTTGATCCTTGTGACCCTTCAGCTTGAACAGTCCCACTTCAGCGATCAAATCCCAGACTATCACGTCGGTGTCTCTGGAACCACTGGCCAGTCGAGTCCCCGACGCATCGAAACATAATGTCGTGATGGCGGACTTATGCCCATTAAAGGTGACTACTATAGTAGACGTCCTAGAGTCCCAGAGGCGTATTGTTCCGTCTGCATGTCTTTTGCTTTAGCATTAGCTTCTGTATTTTACATCGTAGTCCTCCAACCAACTGAATACGCACCCAACAGCGAAGACGTCCTCGTCAGTCCGACTTTGTTTGAGACAAGTAACCTCAGATTTGCAATTTTTATCCCTCCACCGAGAGAGTAATTCTCCCTTCTTGACGTCCCATGTCAGAACTTCTTCGTTCGCAGGGACTATCGCCAGACCAGCGCCAGTGCTCGTTGTTCGTGTGCCATTGTTCGATGCAGACGTTGAATCAGAGGTCCAGATGATGTTCGAGGATGCAGAGGTGATTACGCCGAAGGATCGCGATTGGGCGAAACGGGCGTAGGACTTGACCATTTTATGTTTCCATTGACTGGTCCTTATATTCAATACTCAGGTTGTATAATTTTTTTTAAAAAAAGTTTCTTGAAGTTTTGCGACAGGAAAAAGCGACAGGGAATTTTTAAGGGACTCGGCGTTAACTAAGCTCCGATGCTGATATATGCGTTGGTCCCGGCGTATACATTGGCACTAGCAGGTGTGGGGTGGCCCGTCATCCTCCAACAAGCTCCGGAGCTACTACAACCAAGCTGTATCGTCAGCCGGCCAATCGAGCTTCATCGTCGAACACACCCAACCCGTCTCCTACAAACCGAAAGTCGCGATGTTGCTCCTCGAATACCACAATTCTCTCATCCATCAGATCCTCACGGAGAGGTTCAACAGGTACTTTCTTCTCATATCACAAATCCCAATTGCTTTAGGTTATATGAAACCCAGCTGATTCTGAGCTTCGTCGTAATCCTTCATCCCAGCCCCACCCCGGCTTCAATCGACCAAGTAATCCCAGACTTCGACGGCGTCATATACCATATTTCCACCCCGGAGACGAAAACGAAGATCTTAGTTTCCTTGTCGATAAAATGCTATAGCGACTTGATCCGCTACGGCGCACAGGAGGTGCTGCAGCGGGAGTACGGCAATTACATTGTCGAACCGGAGTCCGGGTACGACTTTTCGCTGCTGTTGGATTTGGACGCTTTACCTGAGGAACAGGGTATATCTTTCTTCAAATTATACATACCGAAACTCTAAGGATAAAAAGCGCTGATTGATGGGGGGGTTTATCATAAAAGAACAAAAGGACGATCTCATCCGCCGCGTCTCCCTCCTCAAACGTAACGCCATGGCCGCACCCTTCGAACGCGCTTTCGACCAACACTACGCCTTCTCCGCCGAATCCTCAAAGTTCACCTCCGAATCCGCTCCATCCTCCTCAGACTCCGAGGTCATGGCGATCCAATACCGTGACGAAGAAGCAATCTACATCAAACCGTCGCACGATCGAGTAACCGTCATCTTCTCCACTGTCTTTCGTGAGGAAACAGACAGGATATTTGGAAAGGTCTTCTTGCAGGAGTTTGTGGATGCCAGACGCCGAGCTATTCAGAATGCGCCGCAGGTGTTGTATAGGACCGATCCGCCGTTGGAGATTAGAGGGTTGAAGGGAGTTGTTGATACCGGGGCTGGTGACGTTGGATATGTTACCTTTGTGCTATTTCCGAGGCATTTGAAGCCCGAAAGGCGGGACGAGGTTATCAGTCATATTCAAACTTTCAGAGATTATTTCCATTATCATATCAAGGCTGCGAAGGTAAATCCTCTCTTTGAAATAGTCGCTAAAGTTAGGGACACGACTAATTTTTCAATAGGCATACATGCACTCGAGAATGAGGAAGAGAGTCAGCGACTTCCAGAAATACTTGAACAGAGCTAAGCCGGAGAATGCAGATAAGGAGCGGAAGACGGCCAGTGGACGGTCGTTCAGAGTGCAGAGCTAGACTAGAGATTTCGTTTTTTTGGTCATATTCCCCTAGATGCTCATGTGGCTTTGTATGGGAAGATTTCATGAGGATATGGCACAGCGAGACAAATTCAGTAATATACTAGTGTCTAGCTATCTTGCGGTCTGGGACCGAGACTACTTGCGGTGGATAAATCGGTATAGAAGATTCGGTGTATTAAAAGTAGAGTATAATCTAGAAACGGAGACTGTGCTAACGCACTACCCCATAGTTCTGGATTGATACAAAGAAGTGAAATGTCTCATCGTAAAAGTCCTCTAACAGATATGGACACTGCCAGCTGGTCTCAGACAATACCCTGTTCCAGCCGTCAACTGCAAGTGTACATCTCCGTCGCGAAGAAATTTATCCCACCACTATCTTTGGCTATAATGTTATAACTAAACGAACGAAAAAGAAGAGCGGGGCTTCAAACAAACAAACAAAAAAACAGAATACTCAGGGTAGCGCAGAAACTAAACGGCAATTCGTCAAACATTAACAATCAACAAATAGTCTAATGTTAAGTATCGATCGCTTTGACTCCATCTATATATTCCCAAAACAGGCTGATACCACGCTTCCAAACAAAAGCTACACCAGATTCGCAAGCTATGCTTTCGTTATACATGTACCACGTTTCGCTCCAAAGCTAAATCAGTAAAACAAACTAAATAAAAGAACGAGCGGGGAGAGGTCCATTCAATGGACAAGGCGGTCTATAAAAAAAAAAGAAAAGAAAACGAAACAAAGAAATAGGCGATACCGTGGGCACGGATAAACCGATGGGATTTATGGTCTCGTTTGAGAACGTATTCCCTTAGAGATGGCAACTAGTCATCGTACAAAACGAACTCGAAAGATCGAAGGTATCTACTAATATCGTCAGCAAATCGTTCACCGAGTCTTTGACAATGTAGAACGCACCTCTCGAGATGGATGGGCAAGGTAAACCCTTCGAGCATACTCGCTTTCTTCAGCGCTTCAACCGCAGTTCTAAAATGCGGCTGCGCTTCCGAACTAACAGTCACATTACCCAAGCTCATATTCGCTTCAGCTTGCTATGTAATTAAGAGAGTCAGCCTCCGCACTAAAATTGTTATGTGATATATGTATACTGACATAAACGTAAACATCGCCTTCAAGTCCGCGTCCCCTGTCTTCCATCACCTCCACTGCTCTACCCAGAAACTCCACAGCCGGGAATAAACAAGTCCTGGCATCGACGTAGACTCCTTCCTGGCGTTTGCGGTCCTGTTCGGCGGTGTCATGATCCTCATCCGCGGAAGTCCAGTCCGTGTTTGTGAAGGGGAAGGAACCGCCTGAAGATGAAGAGTTGGAACCGTCCTCGGAAATTTTACTGAGATACTGTTGAGACTTGAGGAGCCAAACACGGCCGAGGAGGGTTAGTGCCGGGTAGTGGGTTGGGTTTGCTATGTGATTCAATCAGTATACGGGTGTCCACATATCGAGAGTAAGCTCGAAATTAAGTTCATGGGCAGCGTTGATCTTATTGGTCACTGGCGGTTTCGTAAACCAACTTCAAAAAGAGAGGGAACGGCAATTGATACTGTTGGATCACTAAGTCCGTCGCATTCTCTTTCCAGTCTGGAGCTCCTCAACCTTCGCTCATCCTGACTCGACAGCGAATATAGGAAACTCATGACGTTGGGTCTTGACCGCATAGATTCTATGTCATGGACGGTACCATAAGCCCATTCATCTCGCTTTTTCTACCGACATTGCCGGGTGGCGGGGAAATGCACCCTGACCTTGCATATCAATGCAATATGCAGTCTTCCCAGGAAGTCATGCTCCCACCAACGTGCCGAAGATGCAACGCGGATACAACGCAGTATTGTGTTGCATTTGACGTTTTCCTCTCGGGCGAATAAGCAAGTTAAGCAAGTTAGTCTCGGCACAATTTGTCATTTTCTTTTCGGCCAGGCCGGACAAAGGAGGGATTACGGCATCCCTCCATATCCTCAGGCCGCATGATGTGGCAGACCCGCCGACGCCCGTCGGTACCACGGCATGAAAAGACGACCGAGAGAGCGGGACAAGCGAGAGAGGGAAAGAAAATAACGAAGGTGAATCACGAGAGCCCAGGCCCTCCTGCGACATGCCAAATATAAACGACCCACGTCCGACAAGTGCCGTCGCACAGGGAGGGACTGAAAATGACACACGCTCAACACCAATGGGAACCATAGAGACAGAATACACATGACTGACTAAGAGCAGCGATATCGAAGGCAAAAGGATTTGTAATAAAATAAACAGGAAAACAGAGAAATAAAGACTCACATTCGACAATCCCTCCCAAACTTCTTTCAACCCACCCTGCTAACCTTCTATCCCCACCGGCGTCAACATCCCAATACGCCAACTCCAATATCTCTTCACAGAATCTTACCCGTTCCGCAATTACCATGTAATCCCCATCATCTCCACTCGTAAAAAGATATCTGATCTCTTCACGCCGTAGAATCTCATATACTTGTGGGAGAACAGCATGATAAGTCCCCAGCGATGGAGATTGCGACAGCAAGTGCTTTAAGGCATAGATATCCTCGTGGCAGAGAGACAGCCTAAACAGAGTTGTTGGGGAAAACATCACTGGCGGTTGGATTAGTGGAGACGGGGTTTCAGGTGAATCTGGAAACGGGGCAGGTATGATATCAACAGGAGATTGGGAATATTGTTCCGGAGCTCGCGGAGTAGTTGAAGCGCCACTGGATGGCTCTATTGGCGTAGTTGTATAGTTTGTAGCAACCGGAGTCAAGTCGTCGTCAGTTTCTGGACTCAAAATAGGCGAGTTTGTAATCGGAGGAGTATTATGTGATTCCTCTTGGTCTTCGTGGACTGTTCCACCTTCCGAGTCGATGGGAACAGCAGATTGGGGCCTTTGAAGGATAGAGCAGCAGAATATAAATCTTACTGCTGATGATACACTTTGCGATGAGGGCATTTATCCCTCACTCCGCCCCCCAGGAATGGACACCGCCCTTGGGAGTCGTAGCCTGTCTGATCGAAGAATCAGGCTTTGGCAGGGGCTGTAGATGCTCTACTTGCTCTGGACGCCGAATCAAATCAAGAATTTGAAATATAGTGTAAACCTAAAATCTTCCGACGATGTTTGATTCTGACACAAAGATGATTATTAAACCTGTTCGAAATGCGAAACGGTGAGACCCGGCGACGGGGACTTTTATCGAAATTAGGTGTTTGTCCGAAATATGCAGGAAATATGTAGGTTATACGTAGGTGATCTGTCGATGTTCCCTTGATCCGATAATTCGACTCTTCGTGATATAAACCAAGATATATCGGCTTGAAAAGTAGGATCGTCTCGTGAGATATCGGTCTTCCCGTGATAGAATGGTATCTCTCGGCCGTAAAGCTACAAGTTCGCCCTGGAAAGGACAGAGGATTGGGCAAAGCCTGAAAAGATGGAAGTCTAGATCTTGGGTGAATCTATCAGGCTCCACTGTAAACCTTGATGCCGTGACCAAAGCCAAGCGACGACGAAGTATCTAGAAGAGAGTCAATGACATGATCTGCGAAATTATCTAGCCATACTAACCAATATCGGATAGCCTGTGACAGAGGGAGGCGAAATGTTTCGAAATTCCAGATGTTTATATAAAAGTTTCCCAAAGCTAACAGGCTATATATTGATTATCTGTACAATGTTGAATTTCGGAATCCTGCTGTGCGATAGGCTGTAATTATCGAGCCGTGTGCTTAATCCTATCGGGAATCTTTCCGAATTAGCAAACAAGCATTCCCAGCGATCGGATAGGTGAAGGTGCTAGAGCCCCAACCTAACCCACCGGCTAAAGACAGTTTCGTAATCTCACTGTACAGTCCATACAAAAGCTTTGTCAGACTATCGTTGCCCCCATATCATGCAGGACGGCAGCAGCCAAGGAAAAGGTGACAGGTAGTAGGGGGGTCCTGCATCCAGCGAATGAGGGAACTGAAACAGACGCTACCGGTTGAAGAAATAGGTCCGTATGGCTATATAGTTTGGGGGGATTTCATTTGACCCACCTTGGAGAAAGTAGTTCGTTGAACGATTCAATTGAATGATTATTGCGGGAGCGGGAGGAATAGAAGGATGACCTCGTAATCGCTAAGGTCGTAGGCTCCCGAGTACCTGGGTACCTTGACGAGCCTCTGAGACTTGTTTTTGAATGAAGCAGACCTTTGTCTGATGATGATGATGATGATGATGGCAGTGATAATGGAGCCTAACTAACGAGACGAGTTGAATGGTGGATTATATGGTCCGAAATACGCAAGGGTGTTATAGGATGGATAGAGCTACTGGGATCCGAAATGATGTCAGGTGGGCGAAGACTTTTTGAAGAGACAGTCTTTTGAGGGATCTAGGGAAGCGGGAAGGATCCTAAGATCTAAGTTGCCCAAGAAGGAGAAACGTACTAGGCCAAACCACCCGGTTCACAAAAAAAAAAAAAAAAAGCCGCTACCAGACGATCGTTTCCGCTGACTTTCAGTGTGGGTGTATCACACGATTTCTAAAAGGTTCTACTTCATAAAATATTCCTAACCAATAGAAGTATTAGAGCAAGGTATAAATGCACGGTATCACAGAACTCAACTTATAGAAGTACCCAATCGACTATATGTCACAAGTAACCGCGGGTCACGAGGGTAGAAGGAAACGGTTCTGAAATAGCAAAGATTCCGAACTCCAACTGTCTGAGCCGCTTAATGAAAGCCCTGAAATGACTATTTCTAGTTTAGTGAAATGTAATAATGCTTTCCTTCAACATACTACTGCCGGACCGCCGTGATCGTGCTATCCATGCGTCTGCAGGTTTCCTATTCTGTAAGGAGTTGAGAACGTGCAAGTGGCTTGAAAAACTCGTTGAGTGGTTCGTTTGTCATAATTTGCATATGCAGGTCTTAGTGGGTAATGGGAGGAAGGGGAAGGGTTCTGAATCGCTCGTGCTGGGGGCTAGTGCGATGCGTGTGCATTCTTATGTACTGATGTACCTTTGGATCATGTTGACAAGACATACACGGGTACGTAGACGAACGGCTTCTGTCTTAGCCATCCGTTTAAGAGCCCCGTTAGCTTGAACACTTTGTTCGGTACACGAGACACATGTACATGTACCTACCAAAAGACTCAGGACCAAATCAGAACACCAAGAATCCAAATTTGGTGAAAATAAAAGGGCTTGGACCGTTTCAACCGATCTTTTCTTGTCACTTGCTGACTCCCAGGAGCACTGTGTGCTCATGTGTCTCCCTCGTCGACTTATTCCTTCCATCGTTTGCCTTTTGAAATTTGATATATGACCTCCGACCAATTAGGTGGGAAAGACAGGGTATCCACGAGGAAGACGGTTAGAGCCATAAGAGCCTCGAAAGGAGGCTAGGTACTTGACGTAGAGACACACAAAGCCCATCCACCTTCGGCCGGCACAGAGCGAGATTCGACGCTTAACTGGGGAAAGGGTTTAAGATTTGGAAATCACTGGCCCACTAACTTGGTTTAGTTTAGGGGGGTGTGGCGAAATGGATCGGAGGGGTGTGATACCTAAGCTCCGACGATGAGTCTACGGGCTTAGGTGTGCATATGTTTTGGGAGGGTATGTATGGTATATCGGGGCAGTGGGGTGGAAAAAGAAGAAAGCACACGTGGAGAGGCTGAAACCAATAGAAGTTTGTTGGCTGTGCCTGGCATAATGGACTGCAGAACTCATGCATGAAGAAAACTTTTATTGCCGGGTAGTAAGGTGAGCGATATATGGCTCTTACCTACTAGTGTGGGGGATCGATGGGAACCTAGAAATGATCCCGAAGCGTTCAAAATCGATTCGAAACGGTGGAACAACAGGGAAAACTTTAAAGATGGTGGAGACCCTTACAGTTGGACGGATCGACGACAGTCTAGTAATGTCAACAGACGTTTTCTCGTAGTCGATGTTGCATATGCACTACTACCCAGGAGCCTGGCTTGCGGAAATGGAGATTATTGGATCTGGCAAGGTCGAAGGTTGCACAGCGTAATTAAAACCCATCTCGAGCTGCCTAGCTAATATACTTCTACATTCGAGATCTCTCAGTTTCTGACAGACATATCAGCCTTCTGATACTGGCTCTTACGTCGACGGCCTAGTGCCCTACACTAAAAGAAAGTTCTCTTATCGAAGCTACGTATACACCGTACGTTATGTCCAGGACCCGACAGGCATCAGCTGTTTCGCCGGGTTCGTCTTAATAAAAGGCGTGCTATGGTGGCACCCGCTGAGTGATGAAAACACCCGTCGAACCCACTAGATGGGGCCGCCCTGTCGGACGCCCCGATTAGCCTGGGGAGACGAGTGGTCAGGCTTCGTCAGGAACGTTAAGAGTGGATTATTAAAATCCAGGTGACGGATTTAGTGTGATTACAAATTGGAGGGGTATCAATAAATATGTACATTGGCCTTCTCTTCATCGGGCTTGGTCCTTAAATTGCCAGTGGCAGTGGGCTTATAACCTGGGGGGAGGCAAAAATATAACGGCTCAAGTCGTCATCAGGATGGTCTGCGGCAGAAGGGACCACTTGTAAGCATGGGTTGTTCGAGAAAGCGGGTTGCGTGTTGGAATTTGCGAGGCCGACTGCTCCATACCATATATTCCGTCAGTCTCGGATATCAGTCGGCTAGCAGTTTCACTTTCGTACCGCTCTTGGTATCTATTTCGGCGTCCGAAACCATGACCTTCAAAATTCCACTTAAAATTCATAAGGCTAACTAGTAGTATCTCTTCGTATCGTCTATAGGGTAGGACTATCAGATGCATCTCTTTTTCGTCTGACTCCTTACCTAGGCATAGGCAGGTTAGCCATGCATGTATCCTCGAAAAGCAAAGATATTTAGATGGCTATGCAACCCATCCGTATGCACATTCGTCTGTGGTCTGAAAAGTCAGGATATGCATGTACCTGCAAAATGGCAATGCAGAAATGCAGGAGAGAGGGAGATATCGCCAGGTGACCGGTAGCGACCAGGCCGACGCCTTCGAGCTAGGCTAGTTCTGCTAGTCTAACGGGCGAACGGTCAGAGGAGAGGCAAGGGTCAGCTTACGTAGCTTACATATGCCCCACCACTGGAATCCCAAATCGAAGCATCGAAGGGATACCATCCGCAGCTTTACAAACGGTTGAAACAAAATACCTTTTACAGGTGTTTACTAATGACTGTGGCATTGGATTCCCCCTCATTAAAGTAGGATCGATTTGTCACTTCATGAATCTAGCGATTAACGTCGCAGAACTTATCTAAAGAAAGTTACAAAGGCAAAAATGATCTTGTTCGCATCTACCGAAGAGAGCCGTCTAGATCCTTTCTACTGCTGACTTATACTGACGATGGCCGAATGTTGATAGCCACCTGCAGGGCCCAAGAATAGGTACCTCTATTTGAGCCGCGGTCCGGAATCTTCATTCCCAAAAAAGAGCTAATATAAAGGGATTTTTGGCTCTACACGATCGATATCGCTCTCACCGACAGCGCTCCTAAACATCCAGGCTTCATGAACTTTCGTGGCGATACCGAGGGATCCGAATAGTACGCGAATCTCATGACCTCAAGCGGGATATGCCGGATTGAAAGAGAGGAGCCAGGAGCGAATGCAAGCCGATGACCGATATTCTGTTCACTGACAGCTAGTTGATCTTGGCGCCGATGCCCATGTTCACCGTGTTCACCGTCGCAAAAGCTAGGATGTTGCTCGCACCAAAAGATGACCTTCGAATCCGCGAAGATCCTCGAAGAGAAAAGGTTCATGTTGACCATAGGCATCAGGCACGATCAGGCAGAATTTCTTTTGCCACACATAAGGCTTCTTTGGCATTCCACGAAGGCTTCGGTGCAGGCATATGGTGGCCTGCAGGTGCCCAACGGCCAACCCTTGGTTTGTCGGCCGGTCGCACAATGCAGTTCGGTCGGTAGCACATACCGCCAATTGTTGTCACAAACGAAGCGATGTGCTTGAGCCCCATCGATTGCGCTAGACGGACTTCGTCAACGGAGTTTACTAAGTGGCCTTTATAATATCCGCCGGAGAACGGAATACATCGGATCCCGGGCTGCAGATACCTAACTCCATAAAAAAATGCATGAATCGGAGAGATTGAACAGCTACTTTTCCAAGACATTTCGAAAGCGCAAGTATATAAATACCTGATATCGTGAAGACGTCAGCGCCGTGGTTGAGAGAAGCTGCGAGACAGGAACGACGGATGTCTCGAAATAAGTTCCGACGGAGGGTTCATTGGTCCGTAGATGTCGGCTTAAGCGAGCGGCGGCGAATGTGTTGCGGAGACGTCGAAGAAGGCGATCACAGAAACAAAATTTAAGGCATAAGAGCTAGCATCGAAAGGGGCCGACGAGGCTCATCGGATCTAATTTCTATCGGACAGGAAGGCATATTCGGGCTCATGTTCACTGTCTCTTGCTGATGCTGCAAGGCCTCAAAGCCTCACTGCCTCGGAGCCTCATCATTTTAGAACGACCAACGACAGCCAATCGGTCGCCCGTAACTTCGAGTGTATTCCAACTGCCGGGAATGTATGTTCGGATTCTGTAGCGAGATCGTACCCGTAATTCAATTGCCCGGCATGTGCGACTAGTACTGATTAGAGCAGGTCATGAACAAACATGTGACCTGAATAAAGCAGGTGTCGGCCCATGTGAATACATCTATAGACGGGCGAAGCAGTATTCTTATCGCCGAACGGTGATGCATCAATGGTCATCGGTTGATATTCTGAATCTGTTGAGACGCAACCATAAGATGATATTAAAGGCTGCACTTGGCCTCGGTTGTGTCCATATTCGCACGCAGTTTAGGCAGCTTCAGCTTGTGTTTGGCGAGGGCTGAAACAAACTACAACCAATTTGGGCTGCTGGGCTGCTTAAGGATGAGAGGGTTATATTGGTTGCCCGAATATTCTCACTGGCTGGCCAAACTTGAATTACAGAACGCTTACCAACTCATCCAATTTTATCATGCATATAACTGTTGGATGGGTATATTGCTACGTATTATCTCGTTCCGGGCAGAATGGCTATCTATTGATAGTATTATAGGACTCATACTATGTAAACACTGACATGGGGTCGGAGTCACATATATGTCACTTCCTGTCATGCGTAAGACTGCACTCTATGTATTATGAATCGCCATATCGAAGCTGGACAATCTAATGATTCAATGATCATACGAGCCGTACAATCAGCTGTTCACGATGCCCATCCATGAAAGATAACTCAAATTGAAAAAACGCTAGTGGAAGGGATGCATATATCCGGCTGGACTAAAGAGGAAAGTCAAGCTTACGCAATTTGGCGGTAAGGGGTATATGGGGTACGACGACCTTTGATTTCTACAAAGCGAAGTCTTCAATTATTGTTCATATCCACCATTGCTATAATACGTCAGCTCGGCAGCGATTATATGGAATCAACAGCTTTGGTAAGGCCATGTGTAATGCGAGTTATAAGTCTGGCGGTCAACCGCAAGTTCATCGGGTATACGTATGTAATGCGACTATCTTAAAATCCAGCTGATCGAGCGCCGTGCACGTGACCATACTTTCGAAGTTTTCTCAATCGATGGCAGATACTTCGGAACATGGAGAGACCGGTGAATAATAGACAATTGAACAAACAATAGTCGTATATAGCCTTTGTCCTAAACTAGGCTTTTCTATAATTTTATATGACACTAGTACATGCCAATTGATCAAGTCTATGAAGCTCAGGTATAGGAACCTGAATTCATTGCTCGTGATCAATTTGTCGTGGAAAAATCCATATAGATGAACAAGCATGATCCATTCCAGCTAGTACTAGTATCAACATAGAAATAGTCCGTAAAGCTTCGAAGGCTGGGGAAACCAGTGTGGAGACCTGCGAGTAGATATTTGCTAGCCATACATGTAAGTGTGTATATACGCACTCTATATGACTTCTTAGTATCTTCAGATGCGCCAGGGAAGTCCTGTTGAATGGCATAGTAGGTAGAAATATCGCGCGGCCTGGTCGATGGAGTTTCAAAACCCCCCCAATTGCCTTGTCCATATCCACTATTATGTTCAGGTTCTGTTCATGTTCATGTTCGTGTTTGGATTTCGGCTGCGGATGAAAGGCCCATGTGAATCCGGCCAACAACCGGCAAAACTTCAAACCTGAGGATGAGAACTCCAATCAAACCCCAATCAAACTCCAACCACCACCAACCATGTCCAACCATCAATATTGCAATCAACCGTGGATATCAACCTCATCCCTTAGCGTCACAGCATAGCCTCCATCCCTCCTTCCTTTCTTCGATGCAGCTTAGCTCTAGCATCGATATCATCGACAACCTCAATTGGAGGCACAGAGTTCTCCAGACTAACATAATATCTCCATTAGCTTCCCCGTTCATCTCATTTCGTCCTGCATCGGTCTAGCCTGTTCGTGTCCGCATTCCTCAACTGTCAAGTGCTTCCCTTTGGCGAGACCTCCCACTGACTTTTCTGTTACAGCGGCGCCAATTGAGAACTAAAACCGAGAACACCCCTGCAGGCAGTGGGAGAATGAACCCAGGCAATCGGTTCAGGGACACGTTGGACTAGCAGGAACAAACGTACGGCACTTTTAAACACCCGTCGCTGCCCTGCAACCCTCTTTTGTCCGCGTACCTGTCCCCCTTTCAACCCTTTGGCTCGCGACTTTCCCAGCGACAGTTGCATTGGATATTGGGACGAAAACAAAAAAGCTTCAATTCCTCAAGGAGGAACACCCTGATTGTCTTTTCCGATTCCAATCGTTTATATTCGGACTAGATTCACCAGGGTTCTTCCGATTGGGACTATTCGGCTTCTTCAAACTGCGGAATTGGGTCATGCGATCGTCATTAGCGGCTGCTGTACCCTGCGCCCTGCCCTTTTCGCAAGCGTCCAGTAACCGTCTACAGCCCAGAAAAGGTCCAAACAGTGTCTTCCCCACACAATAACTACAGCCTCATGACCTGACGACAGCAAGCTTTTCTTCTTCTTTCTTCTTCTAATAGTCGTCTACTAGTATATCCTTCGATCCCATTCTTTTTCGATATCCTTTTCTTCTACTATACAGCCTTTTTAACTTCCAAAGAGACGATTTACGACAGTTCTATCAAGCAGCAGCCGCATCACAGCTTGTCCTTTCAAAAAAAGCGCCTAGAATATATAGATAAACTGCTCGAACCTCGTATTCCTTCTCAGTTCAAGTTCGAACTTCCAATCATATTTCGCCACAACCGATAAAAATAGAGAAAAAGGGAAGCCACTACAACGGCTTGCGCGAGGGCTTCCATTTTGTGCGAGTCGCGAAGCACCCTTCATCCAGCATGGAGTCCCTCGTATTTCGCGATACCCCGCTTGCACAATATCTTGAAGGTACCTTCCTAGCAGTTTCTTTAGAAGCCTTGCAGAAATTTGGTGGTTGACAAACACAATTGGGATAATCTAGGAGAAGGGGAATCCGGAATAGATTGGAGCGGCGAACCATCAGACAACAATGACGCCAGCAGTAGAAATTCGCCCAATCTTCAGCCACTCAACTTCGCTCCGTCCTCTCTTCTCGTTCCAAAAACTAGGAAGAAAGCTTTGCGCCCGCTACAGATCCAGAACTCACAATGGTACAAAAGAGCAAACTTGAAGCAGGTTATGTCGGGAGGACTCAAATCCCGTCTCGCCGCGGGAGAGAACCTCCAATTCGTCGAACGCTTTCGCTATATCCTCGTCGCCTCTCAGCTGCTCAATGAACAGGCATCTGTCGCAAATTACGACAGCCGGGATATCTCTGCCCTCCCGACACCCTCAACAGCCTCTCCGCCAGTTGACAATAACCCGTTCACCACAATCACTTGGTTCGGCTCACCAGGACCCCGCTTCTACGCCTACACCGCAGCGAGCATCATCATTCTTTCTATTCTGATATCGTATCTTTCTCGAGGTGGGGTTGAACGGAAACTAGCTTTTGGAAAGTCAAGAACGGCGATTACGCTTATGCTCTCTATGGTTTTGGCGCTATTGGTGTTCGCACATCTTCGAAGGAAGAAGCTGCGACATCTGCGCACGGATGCTATCTCTGCAGCCGAGCAATTTGTTGAAAATTGCCAGATGTTCGATGTCGTTGTCGGAAACGCGATAACATTGATACAAGAGATAGAGTTGGTATCAAGAGGGTACAGACTCTCACAGCCATTGCCGCCAATTACGCGGTTGGAAAGAGCAGACAACTCTCGGAAATGCGCACGGCTTCGCCGGACTATTGCGGAGAGTTTCAAGCTCACGATCTCTCCAACCTGCCGAGCGATCGAAGCAATCTCAGCGTTTCCCAAAGTCTCAGACCTAGAGAAGTTCTACGACGTCTATGACATCCACATCAACGATTTGCATGACGCCAGCTTCGGTATCGACGAGACTGAGTTTGAGGATATGGAAAGCCTAAAAACCTTGAAGGCGCTGTTTCAGAGGCTTTATACTATCCGGAAGATATTTGTATGCCATCTACTCGCCTTGGAAGCTAACGGTGGGCATAGAGATCATACGCAGTGGCACGCTGTGGGGAATCAACTCTATACCATCAGCCGTCTCATGGGCGATTTAGCGATCGAGGCTCGTGGAATCCTGACCGAGGAAACTGATTTTAAATTGCCGCCTACACCTATTGTTGGGACGACGCCTGCCCATGCGATGGGTAGTGGTATTTCGGCGGTTAATAGGGAGAGGTTGAGGCAGCAGCTGAGGAAATTTAACGGACTGTCGACAACTGTGAGAGGTTTGCAGGCGAAAATGCATTTATTGAGAGAAGGAACGGATAGAGCTTTGCAATCTACTTCACAAGAGCCATTAGCAGAAGGATTCGGACCCGAGTTATTGATGCAATACGACGAGATTGGTGTGGATTTGAGAGGGTTGCTCGCGGAGTGGGAAAGTGGACGGGCGAGTTTGGCGAATGCTTTGGAGAAATTGAAAGACAATAGTTGCGGAGGTACCAGCCCGGCGAGCAGCAGACCCGTCAGTATGATGTTCTCGCAACCAATGGCTAGCCCTGGAATGAGTACGGCTGGGACGTTGGTGGGCGCAAGCCCAAGGACCAGCGGAAGTTGGGACGACGTAGAAAGAGACGCGATTCTTAGAAAAAGAATCTCTGTTGGCTCCGATTTTCTGAGGGCTTCAGCAGCAGCAGGCGCGAGTGATGAGGATGAGATTTTCGAGGGAATGTCAGACCCCACGAAAGGACGCGAAAGGAGTAAGCTGACGAGAGAGGAGAGGATTGCGAAGATGAAAGAAGACAGACAAAAGGCTATGGAAGCAAGGAGGCAAACAGAGGCGAGTATGAGTTTGGTGAGAGAATTGAGGGATGTACTGGAGAGCCGAGTGGGGGCTTTGCCTTCAACAAAGAGAAGGAGTTTGCCGGCTGCAAGGAGTCGGTTGAGTCTGGAGCTGATAAAGGTTGCGGAGGCGAACAGGAACGCGAATGGGCAAGATGGGAGGCTGAGCGCCCCGATTACACCCGCATCAATGGCTCCTGTGGCTATTGCGTTCCCTGCACCAGCATTCGAAGATGAAAGGACAATAATCTCACCTGTACAGGAGATTGATTAGGGCGGCCGACTACAACAGTTTCAGCAATCTCAAAACCAATGATGACTTTAATGACTCTACGAATATCCAACAAAACCAATAAAAAACCAAAAACCTAACCAAAAAAAACCCCTCGCCAGCAATCAATAATGATACCCGTTTCTCTCTATTTATATTACTTTTTTATTTATTTATTTTTTTCAAACTCCAAAAACCACGGCTTGAACTTCTAATACCCTTCCGAGTCGCATCAAAAGCTTTGCTTACATCATCAAAATAGAAAATCTGGTGTTGTAAAGAACCAGAGAACTGTACAATATTTAGCTCAACACTGTCGACATGTACAACAGATGACGGACAAACTAACCATCGACGGAGGAAGAAAGCGCTCAATATGCGCCTTCAACTCTTCTTTTCTTTCTTTTCTTTCTTAATCTGTAATGGGTACTGGGAGGAGGCAATTTTCAAAGGAGGATTTGATTGCTTTTCTGTGTATTACCATTTATCCCTTGGCCTTCTCCGTTACCATTTTACGTCTTTGACAAACAGGATCGATCAATCACAGTTCGTAAGCAGTTTTGCTGGGGACATCTCACTCATTTATGACAGCAACGGTCGTGTTTAATAAATAATGATCAAGACTATATACATAGATATATCGATATCGGGTGCGATTTCGGAGCTAGCATCAGTGATTTATATTGTGGAACTATGATTATGATTATATGAAGGCTAGCTATGGCGGGATCAAATAAGCTTATAAGATGAGACGTACAGCGTAACCAATCGAATTAAACTGAAATCGATACCACCAATCGGCAACCCCAACTCCGTGCGCTTTTATAAACAGAAGCAAATATCGCAGAAAGATTAACACACCCGGGATCTCTGACTAGGTCTCCGCCATTGTCGGATTCTCCTTCTGCTCCTAGCGGCCAGTCTGCTGGGAATCTCCGTCACCCAATACATGTCATCTATAGCCAGGACTACCCACTCTGCCACCGAGAACGTAAGGTCGATTATGCCGTTTAATCTAGCTAAACGTGAAGTCCAGTTAGTCACCATCGCCTCCATAGCAATTTTTTTCACCACGCAAAAATAGGGAACGAATAACCAAAAACTCCAATCCACTCACCTCCAGTCCTCACAGGATCCCATAGATACCATCTGTAAATGTAGTCTACCGGCATCGACCATGTTGCATTGGGGGTGTGTTTCCCAACCATCACTTCGATACGCTGAATCTCAAAGAATCCGCCTCCAAAACTATAATATGCCGGGATTACTTGCATCAAAGCTCTTACCACATCTGCCACTGTCACACCTCTTCCAGAAGTACCTTTGATCCTATACCAGTGTTTAAACTCAAGTGTCGAGTCCAGAAAATGGAAATCTTCAGGCCCGCAGTATTTCCTTAAGTCTTCCTTCCATTTGTTGTTTCCCCAGCCAGCTATATGGAGGTAGGTATTGAAACCCTCCGGCGGCGGCGGTTGAACTATCAGCAGGTCTGGCAGAAGGTATTTTGTCGACGAAGGGGGGTATCTTGGTAGTCCGAATGCCTGGCGGATTTTTGGGAGGATCAGGGAGGTCCTCGTTTGCGCGGATATGAACTTCTGTATTCCCTTCAAGCCTATTATATCTCTCTTGTACACTCGCAGCTGTTTTATCTCCGAGAGTTCGAATTTTAAAGTTTCGAGGAAAGGGATGCAGAGGTCTCCTTTCGCGCTGGGAGGGAGCCTGTGGTTGCGAAAGGCGAGGGTGCTAAGAATCGGTGAGGAGTCGATTACGCCGGCCCATTGGGGAGATACCGAGCGAAGAGCATTTGCGGTTATACAGGCTTTGGAGGTATCCGGCGGTGACGTTACTATCACGAAATAGAGGATTTGCTCAAGGAGCTCCGGTAGGTAGAGGACTCGGAGGCCTGCCGGCGTTGTTCTTGTTGGAGATTTCGTACGCATTTTTTTGTGTTGTAAATTGCACATAACTCGATCCAAATTACGAGACTGGTTTTTAGTTATGACCCGTGACTACCGGGACTGGCCTTACAGGTGGATGTTTTTGTCCCTTCAGAATCTTGCCGGTTTAGACGTGGAAGATAGAATAGTTAGGGATAACAGGCCGCTCACCCGGTTTAATAGCGACGGATTGCTATTGTTGCGCGTTGCGATCTCAAAGTGTATTGCACCACGAAAGGCTAACTAAGAGGCGAAACGGGTGTTTGTCTCTGCAAATCCGGGGAAGAAATGCAAATGGGATACTAAGTATGGTTCCCGTTCCAGGCACTATTAATATCTTTATCCTTCAACTGCAGCTGATTGGACATCCTTTCTATGAAACGTTGCAATGTTGCCATTCTGTCTGCGCTTGCCGGCCTCGATATCTTGGGCTTCGATCTAGCTTTTACAGCCGGTTTGAATGGGCAACATCGCTGCTTTATATCTAAATTTGAACATTTACATATGTACTTTATCTCTACTTTATATCTAACAAGCACCCCAGTAGGTATTTGAGCTTTTAATTCTGAAGAAGTGACGTAGTGCTGTTAGAATCATCAAATAGGTCTTTGCGAATTTCAACCGGATATTTGGACCATAGCTAAAATGTGAACATACGATGTCATACTATTTGTTTAAAATATCTGAAAACAAAAACCCCCCTTGGAAAATTGATCGGGATCAGCTATGGTGTACATACCCTCAATCCAGTCTGTGTGACAATATTTATCTCATATTTGGGGGACCCGTTGCGTGGTTGGATCAATACTATTCTATATCCCCCGGGAAATCCATTTATTTTTCACATGTATTAAATTACTTTTGAGATATTTATTATATCAAGATCACTTTATCGAGCAGCTAACTACCTGATAGCCTCCAAAAAGCTTCATAGCGCACAAGTATTTACACGATCATGTTATAAGACGGATACGCGCACCAAATCCAGTATTATAATGATACTTGCTTGAATTTGAGACTAAATTTAGCTGTTGGTGTTATTTTGATCATTTAGATGTTACCATCTATATCACCACAATAAAATTTTAAACTCGAAACTTAGGTCCGGGAAAAAACTCCGCTTATTCTTTTGAGTAGAGAGATAGATGTCGCCGCGGGGGGAATAACCGAACTCGAAGCTCTTCGATCGAACCATTTCGATTCCCACAGACGGCTACTAGAAATGGTGCTAAGATATTCGGCACCATTGGATGAAATAGAGTTGCAAATCGCAAGTTCGATCGTCTCGTTTCGGAACTCCCCATCAAAGGAAAAGAAAGTACAAACAACCACCATGAGACTACCCAATACATCTTCGATGGTTACACCACCGCCCCGAAGGTTCGTGACCTTATGATGGTAGGAGTAATTATTTTGAGATATTTTGCTGTCATCCACGGATCGAACGAATGCCTTGTAGTCCTGGAGCCACGCATTATCCGCGAATCCAGAAAATCGTAGGTAAACCGCTTTCAACGCGGGCTGTGTGATAAATATACCGGAAGAAAAGTATCCGCTCGTGCTGGCAATTTTTGTGGTAAAATGCTTGAACTCCTCAATCGTAGAAATCCCACCGGTACGTTGTATCGCGGAAACTTTTTTCAGATTATCATGAAAGGAGTATATAAATGGGTCACAGAGTTTGAGGTGCTCGACTGTGATGTACGAGCATATCTGTGGATACCGAAAGACTAGCCTGCCCAGTTTGGGAGAGCAATCGATAATTGAGCACCATCTTCTGGACACACCACGAAGCCGGTTAATCCTTTTCCATTTGAAGTTCCGAAATTCGTATGCAAGTCGCAATTGGTATTGGTAGATGAAGTACTCCTGTAGGGTAAATATATCGTATAAAATGATTTCCTCCAAAAGCTCTGGTAGGTTCAACACTTGATACGCAGCTTCAATGGAAGTCATAAAGGTCTTTGCTACCGGAAGCTGGGCGGTTTCCTCATCGCTTTCCATTGTGGATACTGGCACTGGAGCTATGTCGGAATCGTTGCAGTAGGGTGCCGGTTTCGCGCCTAGATGAGGCTACACTCCTAGGGAGTAATCAATCGCCAGTAGAATTCAGGTTGGCCGCGCATGTACTCTGCAGTCCGATAGAGATGTAGCAGGGACGCGGATAAGGCCTCTCGGGAAGAGTATTATATGCCGATCAAATCGATTCAATCCTTCCAATTCTCGCCGATGAGTTGCTATTCATTGTGGCGCTATGTGAATTCGAGCTGATTGTATCGATTGTAGCGGCGGGTGTGTTAATTACAAACGGCGAAATACAATTACGATGCTGCAGGCCAGAAACGTGTTGCATCTTTGGTTCGACTTTGGCCATTTGGACAGTTGACTCTTGCAAACTGATTCGTACTCTTAATTTGCGTGTTTCCTTGAACTACGTGGTATTTTATCAAGATGCTATAAAGCTTGTTACCTCCTTGCGAAGGCGATGTAGTTTAATGGAGGCAACATAGTTATATATATAACTATATAAATTGCCAAATATTTAGTTATTACAATGGTTAGACAAATGTGCTGACAGCAACAGAACTATAAAAAATATCCTCTTCATTATGAATTCAACCTTTGAGTACTTTTTGAGGGAACAATAAGAAAGAATATGAGGTCAATCAGATGTAGAGCTTCCGGGATGTGTAAATTGAACAAATGAAACAGCTCCAGACTTGTGACCTAAGGCGATATTATTATTATAGTGTATAGCTGAACGAGCCGCCCTACGATCATGTGGGAGCCAGATGAGCCGTTCTGTGCCCCAATATAACCAATCATTTTGGACCCGGACGAGTTGGTCATAGCCTTTAATTTCAGAATTAGAAAGTGCAATACCGTTGAGTAATGAAAAATATCCATGGTTTGTTATGAAGTATAGGCCATCTTTCGAGAAAGACAATATGGAGGTATAGTCTTGTGTGGCGAAAGTCTGCAATAGAACTCCACTGGCTACATCCCACAGCTTGACTGTCTTGTCCCAAGATGCCGATGCCAGAGTCTTGCCGTCAGGCGAGAATGCTACTACCCAGACATCATAAATATGCCCATGCAGCGTCTTCATTAACGCTCCACTGACTGCATCCCACAGCTTGACTGTCTTGTCCTCAGATGCCGACGCCAGAGTCTTGCCGTCAGGTGAGAATGCTACTACCCAGACATCATAAATATGCCCATGCAGCGTCTTCATTAACGCTCCACTGACTGCATCCCACATCTTGACTGTCTTGTCATTCGATGCTGACGCTAGAGTCTTGCCGTCAGGCGAGAATGCTACTGCATTGACACCATAAATATGCCCATCCAGCGGCTGCATTAACGCTCCACTGACTGCATCCCACAGTCTGACTGTCTTGTCCTCAGATGCCGACGCCAGAGTCTTGCCGTCAGGCGAGAATGCTACTGCATTGACATTATCGCTATGCCCATGCAGCGTCTGCATTAACGCTCCACTGACTGCATCCCACAGCTTGACTGTCTCGTCATTCGATGCTGACGCTAGAGTCTTGCCGTCAGGCGAGAATGCTACTGCATTGACACCATAAATATGCCCATCCAGCGGCTGCATTAACGCTCCACNTGCCAGAGTCTTGCCGTCAGGTGAGAATACTACTGCATTGACACTACCACTATGCCCCTGTAGCGTCTGCATTAACGCTCCACTAACTGCATCCCACAGCTTGACTGTCTTGTCCTCAGATGCCGACGCCAGAGTCTTACCGTCAGGTGAGAATGCTACTACATTAACACTACGACTATGCCCCTGCAGCGTCTGCATTAACGCTCCACTGACTGCATCCCACAGCTTGAGTGTCTTGTCCTCCGATGCCGACGCCAGAGTCTTGCCGTCAGGCGAGAATGCTACTGCATTGACACTACTACTATGCCCCTCCAGTGTCTGTAATAAGGGATCCCAGTCATATTGAACCTGAGGAAGTTTTGTTACCCATTTTGTCAAAATTTCTGGCTTGAATATATTCTTAATAATGCTTTGTCTTGGAGAGAAAATGATGGCTGATACGTATGTCTGTAATGGAGCATTCTCGATGATATATTGATATTGAAGAACGAACCGTTTCAAGTCACGGATCAATTCTGATAACTGCTTGCCATTCGTTGTCTGCTTGGAGCTTAGAATGGGTATAGTGATAATAATAAAAACGAAAGGGACAAAGGCTTACGTCAGTAATCAAGTTTAGAGTATCTATAATCGAGATGGTCTCTCTCATGACACCTATAAGACTGACTGCTTCAAGCCAGTGAAGGAGGTGCTGCTGAAGAAACACGTGAACCTGACCTCCGTCGTTAATAGCCACCCCGCTCTGTTTCAAGTGGTACACCCAGTAACGACAGGCGTATCGAAGCTCTACCGGCAGATGCCTCTCAATTTGAGTGGCTTCAATATCGGACCGGAGAGTTCCAGGTGAGTTCAAAGTGCAGATATTCTTTCTTAAGCCCTCTGGAGCTGACATGAGCTTAATACATTTGAGAGCAACTGTCTCATGAGCATTCCTTGCGTCTATCCAAAACTCGCTCTTCTCCTGAATCTTGGGATCCAGTAAGAAATCATGAAAAGATAGATGGAAGATTCTGATGGGTACGCGACGGTCGGGCGGGATATTGAGAACTGAATGCAGTGGTTTTAATCTGCATTCGATCGTATTCTCCGTGACGAACAGAAGACGTGCTAGAGAGGATATCGAGAGAGGATGGGCAAGAATAAGAATCGTACCGACCACTTCTCTGAATTCACGAGCTAATCTCTCTCTTTCTGCCGCGTCCTGGCTGGTGATTAGTTGATTTAAAACTGGGAGGTATGTGTTTTGTAGTTTCGATGCCTGCCAGTCGACGGGGTGCTCAATGACAATCTTCAATCTCTCGTTCGGGTCCCAGTATTCATCTCCGATGAAGCGGCAGAGAGTTGCAGCGTATATAAACAACGGTAATGCCATTGCAACGAGCCTTCCAATGTTCTCGTTTCCAGGCCAGTCTTCAGGAAGCACATGCTTCTCTCTTATATTTGATAGCTCGTGATTGAAGAAAAGCCTCATGTCGTGCTCAATACTGGGAACTTCGTGTAGGATCAGGTTTTCATAAGTGCTCTCAGGTAACCTCTTGAAGGCGGGGCGGATGGGTAGATCCGGCCGACTTGTTAGGAACACGCGCATTTCAACCGTCTTGACATCCTTCAATTGTGCCAATAGAGATATAAGAACCCGTGTATCTTCCTTCGAGTCACACTCATCCAACGCATCCACCACTAAAACTATTCTTTTAATGGAAGACACTTGGTTTAATTTAGAAAGAGATGCGAGGATAAGCTTATCAAACTGCTCCCTGAGAGCCTTTCTGGCAATGTCTGGATCGGCCTTGACGGCCTCTTGAATGCATCGCCTCATCCGAGGAAAGTGATTTCCTAACTGAACAGCGATGGTTGTGAAGAAACGAGCTGCGGAGCTGCGATCACCCTCGCCTCGCTTGAAGAAAAAGCTAGCTCCAAGCTGACCTTTGGTCTGTAAAGTTCGAGCTACTGTCCGAGAAATCGTGGATTTCCCCGTGCCAGCCATACCATACATCCAGAATATGCACTTGCCCTGCGGATGTTCCGTCCAATGGGCCACAGAATCAAGCAGTTTGACCCTTGTCCCGGTGAGACATTCTGGTTCATGCTGGTCCTCATAATACCCGAAAATCGCCCCACGAGCGATTGGCAGGCTCGATGCAAATTGAACCCATGCGTCTTGGTCGGCAGCTACTTCAAAAATAATGTAATTAGTTGATCTGCAGAAAGCGCATTGCAGAGTAAATCTGCAAACAGACACAGAAGGTTATGCTAAAGAAAAATACAACGTACCTGTACCAGAATTTTCGACTTCAGCCCTATCAACTATATTTTGCGGTCGCTGTTAGCGCTTTGTAGCATTATTTGCATCGCATCGCGCCATACCTATCGGCATCTGAAGCAGTAGCTGCTTTGCATAGATGGCCGCAACAAGTGCTGCATATGGTTGCCATCGTTTGTTCTTGTGCCCGTCAGAGTAATCGCATATTCCTCGAACCACCAAGCATGAGAAATCCATCAAGCCTGCTGCTTCCATCTCGAAGCAGAGCGCCCCGGTCTGCGCGCTAATTTTATCCCTTTTCAATCCGTCCTTGATCACTTGGTTACCAGATGCAATGATACCATAGTGGATATATGGGTGATCGAATTGTCGCTCAGGGCGCGAAACCACTTTGAAGGCATCGCATGATCCGCAAGTCTCGCTTTGCCGGCCTTGGCCAGCGATATGATTGTAGTCGGCGCGAAAGAGTCTGTCTGTTTCTTGACCTGGATATTGGAATCTCACATCTATCTCTCTGATTACGTCTGCTATGTCTGATATTTTCTGTCCGAGATCAGCGTGATTTATAGCTTTTATAGCTGACAAACCGCTCAACAAAATACGTGGAGGCGCATTTAAGGACCCCGTTCGTACGAATTCGCCGTTTTCCATTGCCTTCCCGAAATCATACTGAACGACCCCTCCAGAGAGATTTGTTGGTTGGCTAACCACAATATCCCCGAGACGAATATCATTCGAAGTGCTAGGCGCACCCCCTCCGACCCCGACCATCAGGCTGAATCTTAGCCGTTTGAAACTAGTGCGCATGTGGGTGGCAACAATACTCGCATTGATTGTGCCATAGTTTCCAGCTGGAAGACAAGTAACCACTATATTGTGTTTGCCTATTCTGCCGTACTTGTAGATATTGGGGTCGCCATCGGCGGCCTCGAGATCTGGGTGGGCCTCGTCCAGAACCGCAAGGACAGCCGCTAACTCGATCGGTATAGCGCAAATCCACCCGATAGAGTAGTCGCTTCGTTGAAATTGGTCCATCATGACCAGAGAAACCCGGTCTAGAGGGAGGGTGTTCCAGCTATATAATGGTATGCGTGAGGCGTCGATATTTGAATTGAAGGTGTCAATTAAGTCGGTGGTTTACATCGACCTTTAAGCATATCTGGGTGAAGGTTCGTAGGAATCCGGTTTGACGATCAGCGCATATTCAAAGATCAAGTTTGAGAGTATCTAGAACTTTCAGTCAGCCTTGAATAACGTTAAAATCATTGTATTGTTTGCGAGCCCTGCGGAGGATTCAGCTCAGCCTTACGAGAGGGGGGTTGACTCTTGTATTCAACATACCAATCGAATCAGCCAATACTCTTTTGTTAACGCACTTGATATGCTTAACTGTTATCTCCTAGCATGACGAACTAACACCTCGATATCGAAAACTACACCATCGTCTGGATATGCGCTCTGTCCGTAGAGTTCGCAGCAACTGCTGCTGTCTTGGACAAGCGGACATCCATTGTTAACACAGGATGATTCTGATGGCAACGCATACGAGTTTGCATTGGCCAAATCGGCCATCACAATATCGCCATTGCATGTCGTTCATCGGTGTCTACGGCGTGGGCTGCTTTATCAAGGCCAAAAAAGAAATGCACGACCGAGGATCGAACAAGGCGCTTGAAACTATTGACTCCTACACAGCTGACACGTATAATATGTAATTGACATCGCAGAGCTTTAATAGGAATTTAACGAGCAGTTCCGAATACACTATGGTACAATGCATATATTAGTGCTATATAATTGTTAGATGCTTTTGGTGGGCTAATCTAGCCGTCTTGGATGAGTTCCATCTTCAGAGAACTTAGAAGTTGGTTGAATCGATATAAAATGTCGAAGCTGCAGCTGGATTTAATACCCATATAGTTGTAATTTTTGAATTATGTTGCAAATTTGGTAGACCCGCACAGCAAGCTACCGCAAGCCTCAATAAATCGATCTAAATCTCCAATCCTCCTCAATTCTCTGATCAACCCCCTCGATATTCTGTTACAATGCATAAGCAGCTCGTAACGTACTGTCCACTCACCATTGTTGACTTCAAAAAACAAAATACCCTTTTTTTTAAAATTGTTTCCCGCCTATACCGCGACTATCTCTTTCAGAACTTCATTATTGGGCATTTTCGCATTAGACACAGTAGTATGAGCATTTATTAACAGATTTTATAACCACGTTGTAAACTTTACCATGTACCTAAATAGATCTAGAAGGAGATATTCAGAAGGAGGCTGTCATTTCGTTCTCGCCTCTAGGTTCTCCAAGTATTTCTAAACGAACGGTACAGGTATTTTATCTCCATGCAGGCAACAACAGCCCCAAAATGAAGAATCAATCCGAACAAGGACAGGAATTCCCTGAGAAAATTAATTAAATCGATAAAACTGTGCAGAATACCTTTGATGTAGCTTCGGACAAATGAAACCGTGGGCCACCAGGGCCGCTCTTGCACTACATGAATACCAGACGTTAGTATCGACTGGCCATCTTTTACGGGCACCAGATTTTCGGAAGTATCTAACTTTTCCAGGGCCTCGAATCCCAAAGTTTGCGGATCTGCCAGCCAGGGACGAATTGTGGATTTTTGTTCAGTTGACCTTGACTGTTTATCCAGATCTCGATTTTTTGAATCTCAAAATCTCCCTTTGGAAAGCTATAAAAAAATCTGATGGCCTTGTCGAGGCCGCTGATTAAGTCTCGAGCAGTTACTCCAGTAGAGCTTTCGATGCAACAGTCGTATTCAAAATTGTGAAAGAGTATTCGGAGATAGTCTCTGTGCCGGGGTAGGCTTCTGAGAATGTGCAAGCCGTCTTCCGTTGAAGATCCACGAAATCGGATGTAAACTGAATCTACGGCGGGTTGGGTAACGAATATGTCTGAAGAGAGACATCTGGGAACCTTTCTCTTTTTTCGGAAACCTCTTATCACGGTATTATGGGTCATTGTAATTGAACGGATGACTTTTTTGAATTCGGTGGCGCCGATGAGCTTCTCAGAATACCGTCTTATTTGCGTAACTGCAGATAGTTCGTATTCCAATGCTGCAAAATATGGTCTGCAGAATATCGCCGTGTTTATCTTGGTGCTTGACGAGGCGTTCAGGGGGTCGCGAAACGCAAAGACTCTCAAGGTTGGACATTGGTCGATCGTGAAAAGCCATGCTTTGGAGACACGGCGGAGCTGGTTGACTCTGCGGCATCGATCATCGTATATGTAATGGCCATGAAGAGACCATATTATTATCGCCTCCAGTAGTTCGGGGATGCGTAGCGCGTTTTGGATCGCGCAGGAGCTTGTCGCCATTGATTAGGATCAGATCGAAATTGCAATTAGTCTTCATATAGTTCGCATAGGCTATGATTTTTAATGTTACTGAATTCTGCTGGGGCCGCAGGCGTGGAAACGCTTCAAGCTGCTAGGTGTACGAATACGTATATCGCTTTTCCTGATAACTAGTGAGAGTTGCCTTCCAGCTAACGGAAGCTAAGCGTAATCTCCTTGGCGGCCAAAAACGCATATTATGAGGCTCAAGCTCGAATGAAATGGATTTATTGGCCTGATCAGCCCCACATTTTGGCGATGGGTAAGTGCTCCTATATATGTTTATATTGGGAAGATTCATGGACACCGATGAGGCTCCGGGTTTTCAGATACCTTCGGCCTTCACGATATCGACGTTAACTTGGCGCAAACATGTTGACAACGCGTGGCGGGGTAGTAAACTTACATGGGAGCTGGAATGCTTAAGACCTTATAAGCCTTCCCGGTTTGTTCCCAGATATGATGAGACTCCAGAGCGGCTATAAACTAGCCCAATCATCACAACCTAGCGATTCTTGTGCCCATATCATTTCGAGAATTCTGGGGATTAAGCTCCCCTACGGAGAGCCGCCACGATATCATGTCAACGCCGCAACGTCTGTACCAGATTCTTGAAGGGGCATCGCGACAGGTATACCAGGACGATGTGGTCGTTTGTCTTATTCCCACTACAAGATTTGCGACCGATATTATGAAAAAGGGAGGTTACCAACAATTCCAATTCCCTGTTCCCGCAGATGCGGACGATCCAGATGGCCCCACCATAGATATCACCGCTATGCTCCTAACCCTCAGCTCGCCTCCAAAGATTCCGGGTCTAGGTTACACCTTCGGCCGAAATCGTAAAGCTGACGTTCGCATTAAATTCAAAGAATTCAAAGATTTCCATTTTCGAATATTTTTCGATGCAACTTTTGGCATTCTCAAGTTCTCCGACGAAGCCAGGCCGGCCGGGATTTACTTTCATAATCATGACACATCGACATTTGGCCGAAACCTTGAGAACTTACCGCTTGACTCTCGGTTTCAAATTGGCGAGAAAGGCGATCAATTGATTTTCGGCGGCTTCATTCCAGGAACAGAGGCACATCAGAAACGACGGAGGGAATATTTGACTTCTTTGAATGCCCATTTCGAGACAGTATCCCACGCTTTGTCTCCGCCTAACGACTGCAGAACGGTCCGGGGTTACCAGAATTGGGCGCATGTTAAAAACTCTCAATTCCAGGTTTATAAACTAAAAACCAAAACTATGCTCGCGGGGAAGTTTCGATGGAACCTGGGCGATCAATACTGCTGGAATGACAAGCCTCCTCCACGACCAGACCCAAGCCTTCAACACGAATACGAAACTTTGCTTGCCCTCAAGCATGTATGTTCGACAGTTCTAAATCAGAGATAAAGCCTCGTGGTGAAACAGTAAATTAATCGCTAATAGGAACATATCGTCCGCGTAGAAGAGCTCTTCAGCACAAGAGATTTGCGTTCGGCCACCGGAGAGATCATGTCTGTTCTTGTTACCGAGTTTTGCTTACACGGAGACTTATCAAGGCACAATTTAAAGGAATGGTCCGACAGGAAGCATTTGGAATGCATGAGACAGATCTCGGAAGGCTTGTGTCACATACACTCTCAAAACATTATTCATAACAGCCTCACACCAGAAAATATTCTCGTTTCCACAATGGAGCCCCTTCGTATCAAAATATCCGGTTTCAGCGAATCCCGGGTTGATACCAGAATTTTTGATTCTTGGGTTGAGAAAACACTATGTTATTCTCAAGAACGCGGAAGGCGTTTTCGGCTTGACCACCGGACTGGAGTCAATATTGATCAGAGCCCTGGAGACGGTATTACAGATGAGATGATTATAAAGATTCATAAGGCTTTCCCGGTACGAAAATGGAAGCGGAACAATATTTACGACGCCCCAGAAGTTGCAGAAATTATTGTGACAACGGCAGTGGATATTTGGGCGCTGGGGCTGATCCACCTACGCCGTTACTACGACATCGAAACAATTTATCTCTCGTGTCAAGCCGAGTTTAAGCCTTTCTATAGCGAATTGAGTATATACGGCTCTCGGGTTCCCCAGGCGTTTGGCTTGCTAAATGTTTTGCCCGCTTACCGTCCAACCGCCACGGCCGCCCGCGACGAGTTTGTGTCCTTGATAAATGCTCTGAAGCCCGAGAGTACTGGAGACCAAGAAGACTTCGGCTCTCGATCACCGGAAACAACTCCGGGACAAAGCATGCATGAAACCACCTCGCCAGCTCCATATTCACAAACTGGTAGCGATCCATATGGTGTGCTATCCCCGTCGCCCGGTCCTCGCCGTAGCTGTCACCCGGAGGACTGGGAAGGAACCGTAAGCGAGGACGATGAACTCAAATTCAGATTTAGATCTCCAGGAGCTCTTCAAATAGAGTCCATAACTGCGTCGCTATTTCAAAATACTCCAAATATCTCACAGAATGACAGTCGATTAAGAAGCAGAAGAGCTTTGAATAGGCCGGGAAGTGAGACTGCTGGAACTTCTCGAGTGAGGAGATCAAGCGCAATTATAGAAAGAAGTCTTCTTGGGCCTCAAGAACGGAGTTTAGAATCAACAGAGAAATATTCTAACACAACAACCGAGAGTAGACAACCTTCGGATAATTACTTTGAGCAATCCACATTCGAGGATAGTCAGCTAAAGCGACCTTTTCCGGATGATGATGAAGGTTTAAAGGCATCTAAAATTCACAAGATGAGCTCTTCGGATACAGAGACATAAAACCTTTCCCTTTTCTGGTTTTGCCCCATCTTCGGTAACCAACGAGACCAGTCATGTTGACGTTTTTACAAAAAGACCTTCATATTCACGCTTGAGCCTTTGTTGCCTACATGTTTGAATCAGTGGAAGCCGTGCTGGGTATGATAATACATAATTGGATAATAGAACCATATTATCAATATTTGAGAGCATAGAGCGAGATAAAGTGAACAAGAAAGAATCATCTTGGTCTTTGACAAGACCAGCATTAAGACAGGCACAAAAACCGACATGGGAACGAAACCAGCACTCCAGGGCTTTGATTTTGTGTTGTACTGTGGTATTTGTGCCAGGCTGAGTCACGAGCCACAATTGCAGCTTTCGCCTCAGCCTCCACACAGTGTGTCAAACAGTGTGTTGTCTGGTTCCAACGAGACCACCTCAGCCTTGGCGCTCGTGTAGGGTGTGGTCACTTGACAACACAAAGCCGGCTTGAAAATTGATCATTTTATTGGTCTTGTTTTCTTCGGA
Organism: Arthrobotrys iridis; assembly: GCA_036971165.1. Taxonomy (NCBI): domain Eukaryota; kingdom Fungi; phylum Ascomycota; class Orbiliomycetes; order Orbiliales; family Orbiliaceae; genus Arthrobotrys; species Arthrobotrys iridis. The sequence continues at coordinate 657,227 of JAJTTS010000008.1, read as the reverse complement.
CTACCATAATTCGAAAATTGGCCAATTTGAGAATTGACCTTGTGTTGTCAGGTTACAACGAGACCAGGTTAACATAAACAATCATCTCTTCATCAACATCAATTCTTGGAATTCGCAAACCCCCCACCGTTCGGCATTGTAGCCAGACTTAAACCTCGATTTCCGGATCCCGTACCCTACAATATAAATCCGATACGCCCGCTACGACTGCCAAAGATGTTGCACCACTGGCCATACTCCCCCTTTCACGACAAGCGGGTCGATATCCGCGATGTCATTGCCGTTCTTGAGAGATTATCCCCACAGCCCGAAGAGAGAGACTTCTACAACCCTTTTACGATAGAAATCGGAACACCTTTATCCGCGGAGGAAATCCTTCGTGGTCTCCGTGCACTTAACGAGCCTCTCCTTTCCGCGATCCCATCTGCTCCATACACACCTGGTTCCTATGACGTCTACGGTATTTGGGGCGATAGCGATGAGATGGATGTATCCCAAGACGCAGCGCCGGACACGCCTCTAACTTCCGAAGCCTCATCCGGGAATCTGCATATGCCGCTCGTAGGCGGCATCAAGGAGAAGCGAAAGGGCTCTAAACGGGCTTCGGCGCTTCCTCGGAAGATTCTCAAACCACGTGGGCCCAATACGAAGTACCGCGACGATGCTTCCTATCGAACAAAGCATACTCTCCGCCCAGCAAAAGAGACTGCTAACTCTCGCGATCGGAAGGGCCGTCGCCCATGATGGAAACATATCAACCTTCATTCGGAGTCTAATTCAAACTAAACGGAAAGGAAAGGAACCTTTACCATCAAAACTTGCGAACGAACCGACAGCGGGGACGCAGATGCTGGATAAAGCATAACAACACAGTGAGATCGTAGCATGCACTCCGTTTCTCGCAGAACTGTGGAGACACCACAGAGGGCAGGTCGGGGAAGTGCATATCTCTCTTAGAATTCCGCTATGCCCTGCAAATGGGATCGATGGCTTGGGGGACCTGCACTATAGTTGGAGACTCATCCTTAAGCCCACTCTGGCCCGAATTGGGTTTCGAAAGAGATGGAGATGGGCTACGTCTTCATATTTCCTTGTGATCGATGCCATGCACTGCCTCTCATCCTACTTGGGCATTTAGTAGGACGCAGGGGCGTCACTTAAAGAAGCCATAAAGAGGCCAAATACATCACGAATTTTCTGGTTCAATCTAGGTAAGATTTTTGAGAGAATGGGCGACTTGATAGTCACCTGCATATAACTGCTGCTAACTCTGTAAGAGAATCATAGATAACAGTTTACCAAATACTACCCGCTCGTGCTCGTTACCTCATCTCGAATATGAAGCAGGCCCAATAGGGTTGGAGGGAATTGGCTGGAGACATTCCGATGGTTGTTAAGGATGCTAAGAAACAACACTAGGCCATTTACCAATGAGATCTCTGAGCGTGGGCACGGTACGACTCAACGTCGTCAGAGGTTAGTATCGAATACAGATGGAGGGAAGGGGTGAGGGTTCACCTGACGGGGTGCTTTGATAATCCTACATGACCTTGGGACTGTGGGTTGAACAGTTGGTCGAAGTTAGAGGACAATTTCTTTCTATACACAGGGACAGGACTATGTCGCTACGTAGCATCCAATTGCGATATTAATGACTGATGTTTATTTTAGAAATAGAGATTTTTCGGTGTTTTTTCAAACTGTTGTGGTATATTGTTGATTCTGGGCCTTTTTATTCGCAGCTTTGTACTAGTATTTGAAAAAATTTTAGCGAATATATTGATGACACATATTCGAGACAATGACCGTTGAGAGATTACGAGGTCTAAAGCTAACGAAGGCCAAACATGGAGGATCCCCAAACTATGATCTCTGAGGGTAATGATTTGGATTGAGCATACAACATAGGATACTGGTACTATGAAGCCATTAGAGGCCATCGCCCCATACAGGGTTGGAACTTTATAATGTAACCCGATCAATCGAAAATATTATACATTAGGAGTATCTTATAACTTAGCCAATAACAAGGAATGAGCCGGACCAAATATAACACCGAATGATAGAAAGTTGAACCTCTAGACTTAAAATATCTTGATGCTGTCTACCATTCCCCGGATTTGCCCAACTCCTTCTAAAACTATCATCACTGGTATAAGTATGATCAAAAACACAGTAGGAAGCTCCCCATCACGAGCTAATATGATATAAGTTAGAGCCTGACACAGAGACATAAAGATTACGATCGAGCACTCACGCTTGAACCAATGGCGATCCCAGAGAACTCGTTCCTTCTCGAAGTTTGTGGGGCCCTCAAAGTTCGGTTCTATCCCTGGTTTCCGAGTTTGAAGGCCGATACTTGTGACGAAGAACTCTTCCTGAAAGGAGTAAAAGGCACTGATGGTTTCAATGATGGCTTGGAAGGCGTCGCCACATCTTACGCCGTCGATATTATTGACCCGGCGGTAATAACAGTAGTACTGGTGACCATCTCTTCTGATACTATCATCAGGCCTAGATGTGATGAATGTATTGACCTTGTCTATCCACTCCATGCTTCCATATCCATAAAAAACTAGATGCACGGACGAACTAGCTCGCTGGGTAATTTGCATGTCCGATGAGAGGGAGGCATTGCTCCAGGTGACTTTTTGAAACGTTTTGAACTCTCTGAATCCTGGTGTTTCTCGGTCCTTTTCGGTCTCGATCGTTCTGATCTGTTCCGACATATGCCGCTCCAAGTATCTGAGATAACCTTCACACAAATCCGGAATTTTACCCTCAGTGAACAATCTCGGATTGCGAAAGGCAAGTGTACTCAGGCTCGGCGAAGTATCGATAAACATCCGCCATTTTTTGGATACCCGACGGAATTTATTGATATCCTGAGTCGTTACATATTGAAGCACCTTTTCGAAAAGTTCCGGCAGGCTCAAAACCTTCGATGTTGCGCTTCTGCCGTCATCTTCGGGTCGTGTTTTCAACGACCATCCTTTTAGAGACAGCATTGGTCATGCCGTTTACGTTTGTGGCTGGCAAACTGCGGGGTGCTGGATACTCTGGATGTTCTGATACTTCGCGACTTATAACATTAGATAGGCGAATCTAGAAGAAAGATAACAAAAAGACTTCCTCTCCGGCTGTTGGTTGATTGTCTGATTTACACTGGCACGCATTTCAATTTCATAGCCATCTGAATTACTGCATCCCCCCTCACTCTTCCCTTCTTCGGTTAGCTAGGCGAGGTATTCTTGGCGCCTCTGATGCACAACCGGTCCCATGATGGCTCTGATGGGGGATTACGTAGGGAACGCATGGGAGTGGGGTGAGGTTCGCATCAACTGATCCCGGAAAAGCTTTCAAGCTCTGGATGGAGATTCTTTAACCGATATGTGGGTTTCGCTGGTTCGAATTCGCATCAGTCGATGTCTTACCAGGCATTCGCATGGCTCCCCGGGTTCGCCTAGTTAGCCTCAGGGACCCCGGTTTCCTAACCCTCTAATGCTGGTCTAGTAAACTCCTTCTTCTCTCGACAACCTTGATATACTATAGGTGAGCGACTAATTTGGTCGACAGGGCAGACCGCCTGAATGGGATTCTCCTATCACCCGTTTTGTGGCTTTACTTGAACTCTAGCGTTCTTCCAATCAGTACAGGGATAGCACGGCCTCTCAATACGTCGATATCTGGAATAGCTTGCAGCCAAACGAACCGAGCCTGCATGGTTTCTGTTAGTCGCAATTAGTGCAGCCTCAAAGACTAACAATACATACGCATCTTCAAGCCTCGGCATGATACGCAATACACAGCGAGCCCGAGCTTCCGCCCGCAATTCGGATTTTTTTTATTTTATTTTTCCATTTTTTACTTAATTTTTTTTATAACGACAGTCAGAGTCAGTCCAACGCAATATACATAACAAATATTATTTCAGTCATGCCTGTAATTCGGAATCACGGTCATGTTTCAATTTTCGATAAAGAATCTTCAGTTGCATTTATGATTTCGGATATCAAAGTCTAGTTAGTGGAGTATTGAACCAAGAATTCAAAATATACAATATATATCTTCAAAGATCATATAGGGTAACCCCTGTAGAAGTTACTGTTCGGGATTACTCTCATATCTTTCCTGCCGTAACGAAGATCTGCCACTCAAAAAGCTAAATGCCATTATCGACATAGAGACACAGATACAAGCTTAAACGAAACGCGTCAGTTTGTCGGGTCTTTTATATCTTTTATAAAGAAATTGAACACCCTTGAGTACTCAACTTACCTAGAACGATGTTCATATGATAGTATCCCACACTATCACTTAATGCTCCCGACAAAAGTGGGCCTAGAAGTAATCCTGTGGAGAAACTCAGGTTCGACAGCGAATAACTGCGCGAGTAACCGCCATTAGGGCCAAAAAGCCCAGGATTCTTGAACTCGAGATCATCCACCGTTCCTGTTTCGCTTTCGCCATCAGCTTCAATATCACGCAATCGTTTTACAGGAAACAGGTGATAACTCACCCGTAATCTCAATAGTACCCACGCTACTCATCAAATTAGTGACGCATCCTATGCCGATAATGGCAGTGATATAGGCAGCTTTAGCAGAATCTTCATCTTTAGCCCAAGGGAACTGTTTCTGATCCGCGGCGCCTAGAAGAAAAAGTAGTGGAGCAAGCGATATAAACCCGATTGTCGCGGGTAGTCTTGTTCCGACTTTATCACGAACCCAGCCGCAGAGAGGAGCCATTACTATCGTCGGCCCTTGTAATCCAACAAATAAGAGTCCCGTCGGCAAGCTTCCCCATCCAAAAGTAAACTTGACATGTGTAGGGATTGTGGTATTATAACTGGCGAGCATGGCGGAATATACGACTGAGCACAGCAAAGCGACCCGAACCCTGTTCTGACTGAACATCACCTTATAGAAGGATAATGTGGAGATACCTACTCTGTTTGGGTCTGGATCGTTCTTCAGGGAATTGTATGACCGGGCAGCTGTGTTTGTGGTGAGCGCAGATTCTTCTGTTGTTTCATTTGACGGTGTAACGGCGGACTCGGGGGGATTAGAGTCGACAAGACTTCCTTCCGCCTCAGGCCGCTGCTGTTCCAACATTAAGAGTCTCATTACAATATCCACGGCGAGAACCAATAAAGCGCTAGCCCAGGTGATCCAGTAACCAGTCAACTCGAGAAGAAGTCCTGCCACAGCTGGACCGGAAAGTGCTCCCACACTAACAAAGCTGTGCACTAATCCGAACGCCTTTCCCATGTTTTTTCCGTCAATCGAGTCTCTGAGAGTAGCTATCCCAACGATCCACGCCGCTGTTCCGCCAATGCCCTGAAGGGTTCTCCCTAGGAAAACACCCCAGACTATAGTCACGTATATCAAACCTCTGTCAGTCTGGAACAGTATGAAAGGGGTGATATCATCGACAATAGTTAGAAAAGAACTGGAACGATCACATACGGTTTGTGGATGCTGCAAGAACTAAAGTTCCCACCAGCGCAACTGCTAGAGATATAACTAAAGGCATTCGGCGGGAGCTTGCTAGATCCGCTAGCTGCCCAATAAATAGAGCCGATGCAACCGAAGCCGCTCCATATAGAGTGAGGATCTGATAAATCAATCGCTGGATGTCCTTAGGGTCGACATGATTGCGAAACTGAAGCATGTCCGGGAGAATAGGAACAACGAATCCATAGAGAAAACTTTCTATGGAGATGGATTTGCATCAGTTTCCAAATCGTTGATCGGCACACGATATCTATATCGCGGATACAGAGGCTTACCAGCGAAAAGGGCAATAGCGATGCAACTTAACACAAATGAAGTCGAGGACCGCCAGTGATAACCGACAGGCTGTTTGCAAGGATTCATTCTAGCTATCGCAATACGTCTCTTAAGATAGAAAGAAAGAAAAACGCCCTTCCAACATTGGCGAAAAATCCTCAAAGGACTGACCATGGGTGAATCTTGAAAGCTTTTTGTAGCGGAAGAACCGGCAACAGTTGAACCGCTGTTCCTAGAGCTATTTTGTAAGCCAGTTGCTCGTTTGGGAATGGGGCAGGCTAGGATGTTCGCAATAGGCCAGGCTAGAACAAGACCCCATGCATCATGATTCAGGCAGCCAGCATTAGGCGAGTGACTGCATATAAATACAGCTTCCGCCGTGATCGGTCGTCATATTCATATTCTAGTTATTGATGAACGTTTCTTCTCATGTTTACAGAGTGCCACAAGGCCGTAAGGCTTAAAATATAGGTCTAGACGGCACAACTTTTGAGAAATCGGCGAATTTTCTGGTACCGAATGGATAGCAAATCGCATTATTCGTCTTGCCAAATATCTTTCGGGTACAACTTTCGGCACTGATGTAGAGCTCCTATCTGTTAAGGGAATTGGTGTTATCAACCATATTCCACATGCCAGACACTCACTCCTGAGCGAGCCATTATATCCACACCATGGTTTGAAGCCGCCTGATGTTACAATAATAATTTCCAGTAGGCTATAGGTCTGTATTGATTAAACGTTTCAATCGTGTCCTAAACTAAGAAAAGTGTGGCGCAAGCCTGTTGGTGGTGGGATGAGAGGATAAACACTTCTCTGACGTTCATGCATCTTATGAAATTAATGGAATACTAAAACCCACATATTGTCATAGATCTACGTCTCTCTAGATGACTCGTATTGCAAACTTACAAACCTACCTACATCAGTGAGGAAAAAGTTTAGGCGAGTGAGTGAACAACCTTCTATGAATATTAACAGAAGTGATAAGAGGAAAAAGGTAATTATAATACAAGAAAGGTGCTGTGCACCCTCTACTTCAAGCGCCTGAATTCGAGGCTGCTAGGCACCATCATAGCATCAATCGTTGTCTTCTTCAGCAGATAACAGTTCATCATCTTCTTCATCGTCCAGCTCTGGCGCTATTATCGGGTTCTTCTCAAACTCAGTATCAACTTTCTCCAGGTTTATCCTATGCTGATCACGCGGCGGAAGCCATCTCGGGTCACGCCAGGAATAATGCACGGAGTGTATCTTGTACAAGCGGACCCATTCGCACCCCCCATCCTTTGTCCTAGAGCCTCGAGAGAAGCGGGTGCTGGGACCTGACGCGAAGCTGAGTTTCTTCCATTTCGTCACCTCGCGCGACATCCACTTTCCGTCCGTCAAGGCAGTCCAGAATTCCCTTGATGACTCGTGTGCTTCAAGTTCCTTCCAAAGAGACTTTTCGCAGGTGTAATGAACCACATCAGCATATTGCCTTCTTGTGGCGTTTAGTTCGACCTTGCACATTGTTTTCTCGTTCGTCCAGTCCCCATCAAGTAGGAGATCTGGCAACTCATAAGCAACTATTTTGTTATGAGTGCCGCTCATAGGGAACTCTAGATGCTGTAGTCGCTCGGCTCGTCTGTTTCTGAGATATTTCAATACCTTGAAAAAATAACTTGGCCGATTGATATAGGGGACAGCGCCGGTGAGACTGATAGATTCAAGTTGATTCGCGTTCCTCAACATCACTCTCATATCCTTCAATGTCAAACAGACATCCACCAGCTCTAGGCTTTTAAGATTGGGCAGATCGAAATTTGCAGGAAGAAACCTGCCCTCTCCGTCAGGAGTTGGGTCTGCGATAGTATTGCTCCGACACCCAGCTACGGCGAGTTCCTCAAGCTGACTTCCAACCACCATTACCCAGCTCCAAAAAGCAAACGTCAAGTTAGCATTTTCATTCTGTGCCATCGTTGTGATCTCTAGCGACTTGAGATTTGTAAAGGTATCCTCGTAAGCAATAAGCTCTTTCTCCCTCAGGTTTAACGACGACATTGATAAACCGTATCGAGGTCCCTTGATGTGTTCAATGGTGTGGCATTTAACTGCAATAATCGTATCCATGATTAACTTCCAATGCTCGAAAGCATATGCTGGTTTGTATGTGATATCGAATTCGATCGTCCGAAGATAGGTTAGACCGCGGAAGATTTTTGTAAGCAGAACCTTAATTTTTGGGCCCTTGAGTTCATTGTAAGAGTCGATTGGCCGGATGGTAATGTGCCCGATATACTGTTTTAATTCGTCGTCGCACTGTGAAAGCCTGAGAAGGCGTTCGAGGGATTTGACGTTAAGAGTGGTTCGTATATTATTGAATACGTGGTACCGGTAGAGCCCCTTGAATCTTTCATTATAATCTTTCGATACCTGTCGTATTTTCCCAATATCTGGAGTTTTAAGGTCTGCAAATATCATATCCACTAGTTCTTGTGGGAAGGATGCTAAGGACGCCATCGTTGGATTTCAGGCAAGGGCGGGTGTTGTTGCAATGGAGTTCCAACTGGCTAGAGTATGTTGGGGAACTCAAGGATCCTTAGGCTATATACAGCTATCGAAGAAAGTGTGTCCGCCGAATTGACTGGAGTAACCACCGGTTCTGAGTTCAAATTGCGAGGACTATGCGGATTTACAGGCCAGACAAGTTCGCGCATCAGGGACACAAGCTCTTTAAATACTTAGGTAATCAACGGGCGTTGGTGTTCTGGCACGGTCCCTATCGTTTGTTTAATTAGGTTGCGCCTTGGTTCAGTTCATGACTCAATCGAATTAATGAATGCTAAGTCGACGCGGAGTCCGACACCATGAAGTCATATGAGCACGCGTATATCATTATCAGAATGAGAATGACTCGATTCTGAAAATCTTCAAATTTCAATTGGAGGGGCCTAAGCACCCGAAAACGCGAGCGTGATACCGTGGCTGTGGTAGTACGCCTAACTAGTAGGTTTTGTGAACGCCCTTAACTAATAGATTTATCTCCCGTCTAGTTTACCTGCATTTTTTTCTCAGTCATTGCCCATTTAACCACATGTATCCCGCTGTTATATATTAAGAAACGAAGCAACAGGTGCTAGGTTTTATTTTCAATGCTACCCCTGGCCCCTATGGAGCGCTGTAGCGATATCTATAACTAAAGGAAAAACCCGGAGGTCGAAGAGTCACAAGTGTCAAATGAAAGGCAGTGACTTCTCTAAACGACCCCCCTGCTCCGAAATAATCGACAGGAGTGTGTTTAAAAGTATCGTTTATTTGCAACATTCTCTAAAACTTTGCAGAGATTCGTAACATGTCTCGATGCTCTACTCCGGGATGCATCGACGCATAAAATTTGTACTACCTCAATTATACTCGAATTAGACGTATGTTTTATTTTGCGAATTAACAAAAAGGTCAGCTTACCTCAACTTCCAAGGTATTACTACGTTTAGTTTCCTCCCTCATACGCCACCAACCATAGATCAACAAAATAACACCGATAACAGCAATAGTGGCTGCAAAATACGCGAGGAAGAAGGTATTTCTGGAGACTTCGCTTTCGAAGTTTTAGAAGCGATTTTTGCTTCTGTTTCTTTGATATCCGCCAGACGACTGAATACGTTCTGATCTACCACATTGGAACACCATTCTGATAGTTCTGCGTAAAATATGGTTGTTGTTGGGGTTACAGTTGTGAAAATTTGTATGGTATCCGGTGAAATCATAGTCGTTGTGGTGGCGGCGGCGGTTGTAAACATCGTTGGAGGAGTGGTACCGACGCACCATCCCGTAATATTGGGAAGGACTGAAAAAAAAAGGTTCCCAGTGTTGCGAGAATAAAGCAGAATCTCTGCCAAGTTTGCGACCACTCAATCCTTCGATTGAACCGAGTGCGCTCAAAGCGCATAGCCTATTCCAGATCCATTGCCAGAATCAAACAAACCGGATCGTGTGTCTCCTATCGCTTGTGTGTATTGAACTCGATTGAGTGTGAGCCGCCGATGTAAGTAGTAGTTTTCTGAATATCCTGGTACCCCAAATTTTTGACGATTGAACTTAATTCATGACGAGAGTTTGTTTATGTGGTAATTATTACTATTCGTTATCGTAGCGGCGATCAAAGGTAATTTCCTCTGCGTGGGATTATGATCAATTAACATGTTGGCGATTTTGGCTGACATGACATCCTGTACAGAATGTCTACGATCTGCATGTATAGACAACACGTCTGCACGGAAATTAGTACAATCCAGCTCAACTGTCTATGTCTAAATTGGAATTATTGATAGAATGAATATATGTTTTGATTGATGTATTTAGTATTGTTTCCTTGTATAATCGTTTTGGGGATTCGAATCAGACAGCCCGACTAGTGGCATGGTTAGGGCAGTGTGTTGGCAGGTTAATTTTCATGACAATACTGTTACCATTACAGAAGCTTAGCACAGCACATCAAGCCGTTGGATGTCCCAAATGAATCAGGTATATTAATGTCGAGAAATCAAGGCTAATGGAGAGAGAGAGGCGGAGCTGTAGGAACACGATAATATTATAAATCAGCATCGATAGACGGGACGGATTAGGAACAAATTAACATGATTATATATCATTGGAGCCCATTGAGATTATCTTTAGTTTAAAAATACATAACATTATAGACTAGATATTCTGAGAACAGGGGGGTGAGAAACAAAATTTTGAGGATTATGAGCAGAGTGTTCCCCATGAGCGTTGTAATATAAGTTAAAAAAAGTATACCTCCATGTTGCCAAAGGCTTTTTTAAGTTTTCTAAAAACGAAACCCCAGGAAGACCAGTAAAAAACCCAAACATCTAGTAGAGCGACTCTGAGCACAATGAAATGACCGTATGATAAAAAGGCAGAAAGAAAGCGTGGCGATACTTGCAGCGCCGTCAGGTGGTTTTGATGGATACCACTGGGATCCACTTCGCGGCCGCTGAAGGTATCTCATGTCGCTGCTTGGCAATCACGGTTTACTTCTTCTCAACTTGATCTTTCTTAACCTCCTCACTTTTTCCTTCTTCGGTTCCCTCATGCCTCTCGGTAGCCTCTGCCAGTTCTTGGTTCGAACTTGCGGCTTCTGCGGCGGCGGCTCCGCTGCCCTCTGCTTCTTTTGCTTTCTTCTCCTCCTTCTCGTCGATATCCTGGTCAAGTCGTTTACTAACTCTTCCGCTTCCGCTCTCCGCGCTCTGTGTGTTTTCCTCCTCAATCAATTCCTGTTGCTCCTTCAACACCTCCAATCTCTGCTTGTTGGTTGCGGCGCCCTCTCCACTCATCAAATCCAGCTCGACTTCGTGATAGAGTTCCTCTGGAATACCGCTCAAGACAGCGGTGAGTGCGTCGTAATGGCTTTCAATCTCATCACCCTTGCCCTCGGCGTAAACATATGCATTGGACAAGACTAGGAGAGCCGATGGAATGCCATGCTTCAGCCTCAAATCCAACCAAGTCTGCAAGTCTTCCCTTAACCTGGAAGGGCTGACGCCGTGTGTTCTCATTCCACGGCTGGCGCAAGCTGTTTGTAATTCAGGAACGCTGAGACTGCTCACGCCCTCAACAAAGATAGCTCTATCATCGCGCTTAATCTGCCTCATACGATGTCGGATTGTATAGCGAAGCATCATGTCTGTTCCGAAAGCGTTCAGGTTCATGTACCGGCACATCGCTACGAGTTGCGGTCGGCTCAAATTGTCGAGCGTTAAATCATCCTTGAATGTCTTGCAGACGTTTATGACGTCCTGATGTGTTGGTTTCTCGCCGCTACTTCGGAGTTTTCTGAAGAATTCGGTGAATTCGTGGGTCCCCCTTGTAGCCAAGGAGAGCGGAAGTCCAGACTCCTGGAGAGTCGTGCGGAGGAAATCGGAGACATCCTTGCGAGTCGCTCGAAGGATTTTATTCTTGCGTTCCTTATCCTTTTCACCTTCGTAGGTTGAAGGGAGCATGTTGGGGAAGAGCTTGATGGCGACAGGTAAGAGGAGTTCGGCGAATGGAACGATGACGAATACTGAGAAAGGAACCAATCGAGCGATGTCTTGAACTGTCCTTTGTAGCTGCCTGTGCTCTCTTCTCGACAGCTCGTATCCCGCGGCCATTTTGACGACTAAATTTGTAGAAATTTTGATTTCGGTACCGAGCAGCTTTGTTCCATCCCAATAGTGATTCGCCTCTTTCTTAATCTTCTGCCACAAAGTAAGCTTCTCGCCTTCTTTCTTCTTTTCCTTCTCAATTTCCTTCTGCTTTTCCTCCTTTGCGGATAGCCCTTCATCCGTCTTCGACCCGACAGCTAGAGGTACTTGCGAGTTCCCATTTGGTGCAACATCGGACTCCTTGGCCGGAACCTTGTTTGTCGGTTGAGGGGCTGATGCCTGAGAGATTTTCATGGGCGCCTTGTCACGCGGTAGAGGTTTTTGCGCCTGTTTGGCATTGAATCCGGGCGGAGGACCGGAAGGAATTGAGCCATGTGGCGATGTCTCGGTGGAGAGGAGGCGATTGTGCGGGACCGAGATAGCAATGGCACGGAGATAATGTGGGTTTCGCTGGATTGTTCGGCGCAGCAGTTGTGCTGAAAAAAATTACATCATCGTTAGAATCGGGTTTCCAAGAGGATATGGGGCAGCGAGCTTACCATTTGTTGCAAGAAGGGATCTCTGAGTGAGAACCAGTCTCGCGGAGAGATGGGACGACATGGCTGGCCTTTGAGTATGGTAATACTGTTAGACGATTTGTTTCGAGTACCTCCTAAGCTCAAGAACCGAATAATCAAGCCTGGATAATGTCGGTTCGTCGGTGGAGGTCGGTGGAGGGAGATTTCGGGACTGATGGGAAGTGGGAAGGGAGTGACGCAAATTTGGTATTCGCTAGACCGTTGAGCTGTCCAGCTGGTTGGCAGGCTACGTCCGGATAAACGCCGATGGATGAGATATCGATGCAGATGCGAGAACAGTGTTGAAAGGATACGACAGTTGTAAAAATTCGTCGATGATGATTGCAGGAGGGAACGTTTTGATGTTTTGAGGTCGCAGAAAGGGTGAAATTGGAAAGGGAGAGGGTTGAGGGACCAGCCTGAGAGTCCTTATTTAATCTGATCGGATATAATAGTTATGGCCGATCCACCGATGCTTTTATCCGAGCTTAAATTAAGAACGTTCCTGGAGATTTTTTTTAAAAAAAAAGCCACTCCAAAATTTAAATTAGATAGTAAACCAAAGCTCGATGATTCTGAGTTCAATTGATGAAATTCCAGACCGGCGAAAGCATAATAGTTATACAGGAATTCAATTTTCTTGTTATCACTTTCTAAATCCGTCGACACTTTGGGTCTGGACCCGTTGGCAACGCCTGTCAGCCATCCGCTAGTTATTACTTATTAACGGTTAACGTAATTAACCTGGTTTGCCAGCGTGTCGGAAGTCTGCGGGATTCGATATTATCTTGTCCGCCACCGATGGTCACTTGGGGGCTCAGTTACATCAAAATTTATCTGTTGAGCGTGAATGCAGAATAGTTGTACTCGCGAGAAGACTAGCGCATACCCCAACGCCTGCATGTGCCATTAGAGACGGTCCAGCCGTGCGAGCGATTCTTGACACTAAATTGAATGCGCTGTCGAGATCTGATTCACCGGTGATCGCTTTTTTAGACTACTTGTAAGAGCGGGGTATACAGGAGCTAAATATTCTGTGAAGTTTGGAATGTTGTTTTGATATTATATTAGAGGCCGACGTCGTCGTCTGCATGCAGAATATGCAGAATCGGTATGTGCTGGAAAGCAGACGCATGCACCGCTGACGACTCCCCGGTTTTCGCTTCCGATTCTTTTATTGGTCCTTTGGATTTGTTCTTCATATGTTCTAGAAGAGCTTGCTATCGATAGTGGGGTCGAATTGTATTTTTTGAGGAGAAACTTCAATTCAAGGAGGGTTTGGTGGGTTTTGAAGCCAGCCGGACTCGAATTGGTCCCCTCACTTCCTCCGGTCCCATTGTTACGACTGCCCCTCTTTGGAGCACTTGTAACTCTCCCGCATCCCTCAATCTGTAGACAATCCCCCTTGTGGATTCCATATAGTCCCTCCAAGTCCCAGCATCGATTTTTCCGTCGTTTTCGAGCGTTCTGGGGACTTCAGATGGGCAGACTGTGCTTTCCGGACTTTTATCGTATCTGGCCTGAACGAGTTCCAGCAATCTTTGTTCTAACAATTCCGTCGACATTGCATCGATATCCTCGATACGTATGCTAGGATCTTTTACCTTGCGCCAGTATGATCATGAGCGTGAGCGGAGACGATTATACAATGAGATTCCTGAGGCCGCAATACGTATTAAATATCATATCAAAACGGAAGTGATCGTTGAGAATGCGATGCTAACAAAAGCCGGCCAATAAGAGATGGGATGTGCCTGCAGACGACCAGGATCGGAGCAGTCAGTTTGTTATCACACGCTAAACCCCCCATCTTAGGTCCCTCTCGTGATGCCGAATTTCTCCCTCCCCCACTCTTCCAACCCGCAATTCATTCTCAAACCGTAAAAAACACCATGGCAAAAACATACAGAGTCCGACGGCGATAGCCTCATCTCATCTCATGTTGTATTCCATCTTTCCCTCTTTTATAGAATAATAATTTGGGAGTCAATCGCGATTGCCACGGTTTGTCGCAATTAGATCTTTCGCTTCGCCGATTTCGCTAAACCGCAGCGCCTGCCAAAATTTGAACGTTAATTCCACCAGCTGCTAGACGTCGTTCCACAGACCTCTCTGGGTCGACAGCCCCGCAATGAAGCCTTTCTCTCGTGCTGCCAGGATCATCATGGTCGGCGCCCCTGGCGCTGGCAAGGGTACACAGGCAGCCCGTCTCTTGAAGGCCTTTCCAAGCCTCAAGGCCCTGTCCAGTGGCGACATCCTCCGCGACAATGTCGCTCGAGGCACAGAAATTGGTATGCCCTGTTTTTCATTCTACTCTCTACTGTTATCTATAAGCTAATACCATGCGGTGGACGTTAAGGTCAGAAAGCAGCAACGTACATGTCCTCGGGCTCCCTTGTTCCGGACAGTATCATGTCCCGTCTGATCCTTTCCTCCATTCCTCCCTCTCCACAATCATATATTCTCGACGGATTCCCGCGGACACGCCCACAAGCCGAATCTTTAACACAAGCAGGAGTGAATGTGAATTTCGTTGTCAACCTCGACGTCCCACATTCCGTTATTTTGGATAGAATAGCGAATAGATGGGTTCATCCGGGCAGCGGACGTGTTTATAATCTAACGTATTCGCCACCGAAGGTTGAAGGAATTGATGATATCACGGGTGAAAAACTGGTAAGAAGAGTAGATGATGATCCGGTATAAACCTTTCCCAATAATAGCCATATAAACAGACTAGAATACTAACTTGATGGGAGTAGGAAACATTCAAGGTTCGATTGGAGAAATACGAAGAAAAGACCGGCCCGCTTATGGAGTTCTATAGGGAAAAGGGTGTGCTTTGGACTGTTAGCGGCAAAACCAGCGACGAAATAACACCGCAACTATTGGAAGAGGTTGCTAGACGGTTTGGATAACTCTGGTTAGAGTAGGTGGAATTGGTCGACGACGGCTCAGAGTCGTATCTGTATATACTCCACTCCCGTAGTCGAGATTCTCATTACATATTCTGCCACTTATACAGGCATATACTAATGTCTAGACTCTGAAAACTATCTATTGATCTATCCGCAAGGATCAAGATGAAATAAATAATCTCCAAACCAGCTTTCATAAAAGGTAATCACTATGTACATCCATCGACTCATGAGCAATTGAACCATTAACACCAAGCGCCAAAGTCGACCCATTCATCTCGATATCACTATATACAGAAGTACCACAGTCTCAAAACAGTGATACTAGGGATTCCATATTTGAGCTTTAGCCCCTCCACGAACCTCCAAAATGATGCACCATAAACGATGTATCATCCCCTCCCGCATCGCTATGCCCAACACCCGGACTCCACCTGTTCACAGGTAAGAATAGCACATCTCCGAATACCTTTCCTTCCTTAATACCTGTATACTCTTCAGAGCCCACCTCTCTCCCCATGATATCGTTCACATATTGCCTCACGATTTTCGTCCACCTAAAGGGTCCTGTTCGATCGAGTATCTCCATTTCTTTGTATTTTATAGCGCTGATGCAGTTCCCAGTGGAATTTTTTATATCTTGTCTGACCTTTTCTTGAACCGATGTAATCATACGTCGGAGTACCTCATGGCCCGGTTTGGCATAGATGGTCCACTGAAGGAACTGGATCCGCTGCGCAAACCCGGCCTCTTTAACCCACGTATCCGAATATTTTGTTTTATCTAATATATCGAGCTCCATTCCTACCACAAGGTTGATATCTTTCCTCCGAATTTGCGGAAGATGTGCGATCCCCTGAGTGACCCATGTGTCAACGGGCTTTTTGCATTCCGTATCGATATCCGAGTACAACCCTCCGGACTTGAAAGCGATCAGGTAACGAAGTAAATCGGCTGCTAGGATTCGCTGCGGGAAGTTTTCGTAAAGGTATACGATGAACGGATCGGTGGCGTTGAAATTTTTAACGACGTACTCGAGGGCCGATTTATCTGTCAACAGCTCGTACTCGTGAGTTGGGTTAAGGGCGTGCCAGGTTTGTCGCCGCTCAAAGGATTCATTGTTGGGTAGTGAGATTGTCTTCCACGTCTGCCAGATTTTCTTTGGGAATTCGACTTTGGAAAGATCATGAGCGAGTTTAAGCAGATGCTTTCTGATATCTTCGGGCGATTTCGAGATGATGGAAGGTACGAAATCGGGCTTTTGGGGGGCGAGGCTTGTGTATGAAACGGAGGCCGGAAGGAATGTATTTCCTGGTAGCGAGGGAATGTGCCAGACGAATAAGATGAGTAACAAGACGTTAATAAAGCTGAGGATCGCTTGACGACGTGGGATTCGGATACAGGAGACCCAGGCGGATAGGAATGATAGGTGAGAGTGTTTCGGGCTGTCGTCCTTGCCAGGAGCGTATGGGTTTCGATAGACCGGATTATACATTCCGCGAAAGATATCACGACGAAGGTCGGTACCCATCAGAAAGCGAGTCAAAAACATATAGTTGAGACTAAAGGTTGACTTTTAGTTCAAGTGCTTTTACCTGAGGCCCAAGAAGAACGGACTAGTACTCTAGCCTTTTGCAAGCCAAAAGATAGCTAGACGATAACGGTATCTGTGGTACTGAATATCGTTCTCGAATATATACTCCACTTGATGCTTCTCTTTGGTGAGTCGCACAACCTTCGGGTTGTATTAACTCTTGGAATCAAATCCTGGGAAGACAGCAGGCACGGAATAAATCGACGAGCATCCGTCTACCGTTTCAGAATCTGCCAACGAGAGCGAAAGAGCAACAATAGTGTCTTCGCTAGGTACTGCTCACGAAATATCAAATTTGGTCCAGTTCCTAACGTCGGCCTAAAAGCCTTCAGGTCTGAAATTCTGGGAGATATGTGTGGGGAACGTTATTCGACGGCCCGAGCTCCTATCAGCGGGCCAAGGTATACCGAAGTCCCAAGCGCCTTCTGGCCCACTATACTGCACGAATGGCGATATCTTCTTCCAACCTTCTTCCCGACTTCCAACTTTGGATAACCAGCCGGTGCGCCAATAAGTGGCTGGTGAAAAAGTGTTACTAATAACTTTGTACCACAGAAAAAAAACACACACCGGAAAGTTCCTGAACTCAAAAAGCTTGTTTATCCGAGCACTTTTCGCCCAGGTTTTGGCAGATCCACTTACTACTCGCTTTGGATATCGCAGACCCGGGTTTAATGACGAAGCCGCGTAATGCTCTGCGCGCCAAGCGTCAGAAATATAGGTTTTGCTGCAGGGTGGAGATTAGCAATGCAGCGAAGGAAAAAAGTGAACTGTGATCTAGGAGCCGTATTTCGGAGTATCTCATTGCGTACCTGGCGATTATTCAATGTTCGATCCGTGGGAACGGGTTTTATATGCCTCTTCGACTGATAGTCGGCGGTCGGCTAAAAGATCAGGTCAGCTTAGACCAGGTCACACAATCGGATGAGGCTTTCGAAGGAAATACTATTAAAGCTGGAAGTCCAATTACTTCTTTCGTCCTTCCCTTGAGCTTCAACTTCCCATCGACTGACTGTCTGAAATTGCCTAATCAGGAAATTTGAGACCAAAAACCGATGAGAATAGTGGTCCGGCGTCCGATTCGAGACTACCTAGATCCACAGAATTTAAAAATAAAAATAAAAATAAAACATCAAATTCGCACTAAGCACTTGACACAATCTAAGATACCTAAAGCTGAAAAGGATATACCTTCGAATTTATACTGATGATTTGGAACTATGATGGCTAGATGGTACTCAACACAAGACGAGATGGTACCGTGGTAAAATGTCATCGAAGCTCAAAATGCCACACATTCCCCTGCTCTATTCGACGTCCCGACGTCCCGTTAACTGGAAACCGATGTGAAAACGACAATTCCGCCTTGGCATAGAAAGGGAAAAGGTAAAGTGGCATTTTTGAAAATTCGTTTTCTTCAGGAACACAACGCCGCTGCGCGATCTTGATATCGAGATACGACGGCTATATGCAACATGACTAGCGATATGGTAGTTCTTGTTGTGCAACCAGGAGCCATTACAACACATGGCACTAGATCAAACCAGCCCTGGTCCTGGTCTGGCCTATCATCTGATGTCGTACAAGGCACCCCCGGTCCTAGAAATCCCCGAACCTCTAGACGCTAATTTTGTTTTTGATGATTTCCAGGTATGCGTAGAGAGGCTGGTAGCTTATTAGGACATGGCATTTTGATGGCAGCAGTGTGGAATCTCGAGCTGGGGGGCGCTGGCATGTAGAAAGATACGTTTAGGCTATATATACTCTCCACACGGGTTGTGATTTGAGACCATGCGCAATTACGACCGCAATAGCGAATGTATACATGTATGATGTATAACCCTAGACGGGGGAACGTCATTCCTCCTTTGGTGGCAGAAGGGACTATAGGCTCTCTATTCCGAGAGGCTCCGACTTTGTCGGGGTTCTCCTTGAAGCTAAGTTCGAACGTTCGGATATGACAGAACGCTCATCGAAGAACCAAATTTTTGTATCGCGTAATGCCGTTCATTGTAATGCTAATATCGCTTAGAAGAATATACAGAGACGTTCTATCTTATTCTCCGGGTGCATGTACGCATCAAAGATGGTATGGTATATATAATTTTGGGGTAATCAAAAAGGTTTATTCATGATATGATAGATCATCGATATCTACAAGTATAAGTTAATTGCTATTCTGCCATGCCCATTCGTCATATATAAGATTAATTTAAAAAAGAAGGATGAATCGGATCTCATGGTAGCAAGAAACCAAAATGGGATCATAATGCGAGCTTAGTTACAGAATACAATTTGCATCGATCGAGGGGTTCTATAATGGTAAAAGCCAATTATATCTCTTTTACACGGTCCATGACGCCAAGTTTAACGCGGTCGGTGAGTCAGCAAGTATCCAGCGCTGTATTTCGGCTGGATATTATATGTTTCTTGACCGGGATGGTTTCTACTATGCTCATCTACAAGTAGCGCATGGTGATGTCGTAAACGGTTAACAATCGTCAACGAATGAGCCTCCTCTCGGAAAAATGTGTACCACAAGGGTTCCTAGGAGAATAGAACATGTTTAAATAGTCTGGAAGGTGCGTCGGCTCGGCGTTTCAGATTTAGAAGGCCCTGTAGAATGAAAGCGAATAGTGGGTTAACGACCAAGCTCGAGTCAGCGATACAAGTCTCATTTATAACGAAGAGGTAGGTTTTCCACGGACCTCTCCGGTTGCCAGTGTGCCGTGGAGTTGAAAATAAGACGGGTGGCTGCCACCCGCTGTTCATGACCAGGGATGGTATTTTCGATAATTGGGCGGAATCGATCAGATGAGAACGCCACCACCCAACACAACTTTTGCAACATGCAATTGCCGATGCAGCGCAGCATGCGCATGCAATAGCAGGGACTGTGATCAAGGAAGGCTCAGGGTATGGTGACCTGTGCGACTGCGCAATCGAAAGGCAAACATACGAGAGACCTCGTGCCAGGTCCCGAACGGTCTCCCCATACACACTTCTGAATATTATCCTAGTATAGCGCTCCCCTGCTCTAAACATAACTAGTTATGTTTTCACGATTATCGTTGATGTATCGTGGATTCATAACGTTATTCATAAGTGAATCGCCTTTATGACTAAATAGAACTAGATCAGAACGGAATGAAAAGTCCGATACTACAGCTTTATATGCCACCTTCCGAAAACTTTTCTATTACGATCTTATCAATCCTGGCGTTACAACGAGAGTGTGTAGTCATGCAAAAACGCAAAGGTCTAGAATCAATTATAACTTCGGAAGTACTTATGCATGTAGGTCATAGAGAAAGATGAGAAAAAGGTTCTGTTTCAGCTCGTCAAGCAGCGGCATTCCGATCCAAAACCTGGTAGTCCTGTAACCTACAGATCCTCGAGAGCCCATCGATTTTGTGATGGAGGGAGTAAATACCTTGACATGGCTAGGATCTAGTGAATACCCTGTAAAGGCACTTACGGTTGGATGTTCGATCAATTATCAGAAACCTTTAAGGTAGCAACCGGCAAGGGTGTACTCCGTCTACCCGTGTGGAGGAAGAATCGTTACACTTTTAGGCCCTACTGGCGGCTGATTCTGACCTTAATATCGCATCAATTGGCTGGGGTAGCAAGGATCTAGTGCACAAAGATGCTAGATGCAATTGGTATTGAGCTTTATAGCAGTCTCGGCACTGGACTTATAGTTTAGCTAATAGGTTTGCAAGTCAATAGCACAAGTTTTCTAGCGTTTTGTCAATTGCTCTCTTCGCAAGATTCGATCTTGCATCGATGGCTATATTAATTATTAAGACGAAAGTTGATA
This sequence comes from Arthrobotrys iridis, assembly GCA_036971165.1. Classification (NCBI taxonomy): domain Eukaryota; kingdom Fungi; phylum Ascomycota; class Orbiliomycetes; order Orbiliales; family Orbiliaceae; genus Arthrobotrys; species Arthrobotrys iridis. The sequence goes on along the minus strand of JAJTTS010000008.1, from coordinate 636,412 downwards.
TGAGCAATATGGATTTCCATAAAAAGAGACAAAAAAACTGTATCTAAATTGTTGATATCTAAGTGATTGCTGTTATTGATCATGACGCGCGGTTTTTTTTTTTTCATTGTACATATCCTTTCGTTATTTATCTCAAGGTATTTTAGCCATGAATTACGTTATCTTCAAGTTGAAATTTCACCTCTGTGTTACGGCTAGCTTCGTCTGATATCCGGATCCCAGCCGATTGTAACCGTAGTCATGAAGGCTCGCAATTTATCCCAGGACATGGGCGCAAGACTACTACATACCTGAGTAATTTTCAAAGAAATGTTCTATTGAAAGTTTTAAGTTGAAGCTCAGCCGGTGTGCCGGCTAGCACCATGGTCAAGGAGACCAAGCTCAGCTGGAGGTGGCAATTTGTGGATTCTTTGGCACCTCTTACAGCATACAACTGAATGAATTCGACACTTATATTCTTGATTATTGCCTCGAATCGCTTGAAGTTTTGTTGCGGCGTACGCGATTGCAACTCATAGCAAGGCAGCTGAGTCTATGGATTGAAGTATCATTTACTTTTGTATTCCGGTGAACCTGAATAATATGTGAGAGGTTAGCCTTGGGCCCGACATACTGGTGCCTAGTGAGCAAGGGAATCAGTCTTGTGAACTCTTTGAGAGCTGCGGGATCTGGTTGATTAGAAATCAAGCGAGGGTGGAAAAGAAAGCAGCTGGCAGCTTGGCGAAGACTCCAATCCAACACTAGCTGAATAGGTTGAGGGTAAACCTAATGCCTGAATCCGATAACAATGGAATGAATATCAATTCTACTGGACAAAGGGCACTGACTTAGCTTTAATAGTGACTGCTTACCTTCTGAGGGTATCTATGCTGGGTGGTTTACCTGAATGGTAAAAACGCTTTAAAATCGACCATATTTTCCAAGATCAATATATCATTAAAATAAGACGGTTATCGTAGCAGCATTTTTCGGTAAGTATCTCGTATGCACGCATTGCGTAAACATGCATGGCGCTCCATCTGCGCAGGTCATTCCGTGGTCTATTGCTAAGTGTGTTAGGTACCACTCCTAAATTTATATACTCTCCGGCATTCCGGAGAAGTCAGCCCCTGACATGGCTCTCCAATTAATATCTTAATATCTGGATACTCACCCATATTTGATCAGCGTAAAGTGAGAAATGGTGGTTGGAATTATTTTTTTCTGGAAAGAATGCTTTTTTACTGCAGTTAAGATGGTTTTCGCTCTTTTAGCCTCGACCAATGACTCTAAGAATAAATTTGTCTATAAGTTGAGACAGCATGGCCTTGGTCATGCTATACTCCATCAATTCATCCTAATAAATCTCACAAACATATCGGAGTAGCTACATTATTTACCCTACTCTAAATGAAGAAATTTGTTACAGCTCTCGCCGTCTTTGCCACCGCCGCTTTCGCTCTTCCTCATCCGCTGTCGCAGAACAACTTGGATGTTGCACCGGTTCCTTCACTTATCTATCAACCATGCGGCCCCCCTGGAGGTTTGCTCAGACCAACTTGCTGCTCTGTAAATTTTATTGGTGACATTTTACTTAGATGCGAGCTACTTATGTTAACTCTTCGTTCTTCGGCTTTGCTTTGATAGTGAAACCAAATCAACTAACATATTCGAAAGCGAGTATGATTCCAACTTCCCCGCAGAAGTTTACGGCACTCTGCGAGTCAAGGAAGCCTGATTGTTTTTTGGTGGACCCTGTAAGTGCCAGAATTCTGAACTGAATATGAGGGTGATAAATCTAAATTTCAGTAGGTCATAGGCTTCGCAAACTTCGTAGGTACCAAGCCCAGAGGCTTTTAAATCCCGGCAGAGGCTTGAAGTTTGAAGCTATAAACTGTTGAATAAATCTCTTGCAACACCGGCATAGCAGGGCTTAAGCCATTCGACATACTGAGAGGTTATATATCTTTATTTCCCAGTCGGGATGCTCGAGCTAGTTCAGTGCTCACGAAAATGCTTTTTTAGTAATTTCTAGCACGAATTCTGCTTGCCGTTGTTTACCCATAAAAAGTTATTTGGGGGCTTTGGTACGGCATGAGTATACCGGGCAGTGTACAGCATTCATATGCATAGTTTCTATTCGATTACCGATATATACAAATCTTGAGCTCCATATCTGTATAATATGATTGGTTGGTCGAATATTAATTTGGACTTCTAACGGAGTGTTCTAAACTACGTTAGCCACAATGCTCCATGACGCTAAAGTTAGCCATGGATATATCGAAATACTCGGCAACTATGCACCAAGGTTAAATAATAGACTAAATTATAGACTAAAAATTACGTTGTGTTCTTCGTTTTGGTGAAGCCTGCGGCCGTTCGTGTTCACCACCAGCATAGACCAGGTTAATTAAGCAAAATTCGGGTTCTGGTGCATTTCGCTACAGTGGCTTTTTGCATCGTCAAAATTAAAATTTTTTTAATTTATTTGTTTTTTTGATATCGGAGTTGAAAGGCGGGGTCCTAAAGACATGCATCAATGGAGTAATACGCCAGGGGCATCCAAGATTGAATCGTGATTGTCGACACTGTCTATCAATGGACCAAAATTAAGAACGCTTGGCAATTTTCGTATCGACATATATCATTGCTCACGGTATGGCCGATCTTCACTGCTCCATGACTGGCATCACGCAGATCTGAACTCGCAAACTCGGATCCCAACATGATTTAGGGTAAGTATATATATAGCTCAGCCGGTCCGTTAGGCACAAGACACTTCGCCACTTCCCAATTTTAGCCTGGGAAAAAAGACCTTGAGATCACAACCCTACCAATATTGCTATACTACATGGTCCTTCGAACTTCGGTTTCGACCCAACAGAAACCAAACTAACATTAGGAATTGATTATAATATCAGCTGATATCAGTACCACGATGGGCTGTTTCGCATCCGGAAAACCGTCGCCACTACTTTTCCATCCACCGCCGGGAAAAACTCTCCGTATAACCAGAATACCCAATCTTGATGATCTTGGGTGTCTAATCCAGGAAAAGAATCAGATTGCTTCAAAGATGACAGATAGATGGCGCGAAAACCCCTTTCGTGCACGATGCCTGCGCCGAATGAAGACTCTCAGTCGGTGGTTGAATGAACATACTGAATCTCTTGAAGGTCACGCAAATGGCCGCTGTACATGCTGCGATAACATCCGAAAGGCGATGGATCTACTCCAGCACTTCCACCCCGGTCTTCTGAAAAGAGAAGTTAAAATCAGGCAATTGCGGGAATCCCACACTACATTCTCCAAAGCCTTAACGAAGGCGAAGGAGCTGACGAAGGATTTTGAGGTCGGGGAATCATTTTTGCGGGTAGAACCGTCTCAAGACGAAAGCCGATCACGAACTATTTTCGGGGTTAGGCTACCAGGCCTAATAATTTGTGCCAATAGTCATTCGGATTATGTTAAACAGATATATCACATAGAATATCGTCTAGAAAAGTTTGATAAGCTGATAGAATCTCTGGAAAGCCTTTTAGATGATGAGGGACGTGAGGCTATATTTTTGTTGCAAGCTTGTCAACGCTTGAGGAATTTTCCAAATCATGGAAAGTCAGGGAATTGTAGTTATTACGAACAGGGCTGGGATCAAAATATTTGGGCTGAGCTTGATCTTGAGTCCCGAGATATAAACTAGGCATAAATTAACGTACATAAACGATGTCGAACTTAGATCATGAGGTACTGTCAGGAAAAAGACCCTACAATAAATGGTGATAACTATCCTTGATGGGTAAATAATGATTGCATTGCTGTGTATCTAGGCTAGGAGCATTAATAAACATAAATGGCGCCTACAAATTCCAAGGCGCAATAAATCATATACAGCGCCGATTAAGAAGGAAGGGGAAAGGGAGAGAAAAAAAAAGAGAAAGAAAACCGCCAGAAAAACAGAAAAACAGGCTAAAGACAAACCAGAATCAAAAGGGAACAAAGAGGCGCAATAAGGCATCCCTTAAGAATAAAAATCTTCGTCTTCGTCGTAATATTCTTCATCTCTCTCATCCTCCCGTTCCAACCTCTCCTCGTTTTCCTGAATTTCTTGCTCTTCCTCGTACCGATCCCTTTCTTCAGAAGTCTGTGGCTCCGCACGAGCTCTTGGCCAAAAAAGCGGGAGATGGCTTCGTCCGCGCCACCGTACTCGTCACTTTGGGCCTCGGACACGTCCCCAGGCTCGTTATCTTCTAATACTAGGGTGTTATTTCCACCGCCAGAATCGTCATCCTCTACCTCCGGGCTGACTGATCGACGGCAAAGTGGGCAGATCGGATTCCGGGGAAGCCATGAGAATATGCAGAACCTATGAAACTCGTGCCCACATGAAAGTAACTCAAAGGGGACCGCCCCTCACACTAGTATCTAAACATATGGCACACGGTATTGTGGAGGACAATTAGAGTTCTTGCGGAGAATTATTGGCCTCTCGGTCGTTTAATCTTTCTTCATCCAAGTCTCCAGTAGGAGAGCATCTCTCTCTTTCCTCTGCCATTGTAAATGCTAAAGATGCAAGATAAAACAGTACGCTGATACCTAAAACTGAAAAAGAAAAGTTATCAGACGGCAATAGAATCTCTATAGTAGTTACGAGAGGGGGTAGCACACTTACCTTTCGCATCAGGATGTGAGAGACTTGTGAAAGCAGCGAACAAGAAGTCTCCCAAATAATATATTTGAATTATAGTTAACTAAAGAGGCATCTAAACAAGTTTGGGGGGATTTTGATATGTCTCAGATTTATAATTATACGAACGGTGCGAAAATCAATCCAGATCGACTAACTACACAGGTAAATAGAAGTCCCACTTCGGTAAGGCGCGATGAGAGGCGGTAGGGCGCATTGAATTTATCTTTGAGTCCCTGCTTAATTGTCAGTATATTTAAGCCTATTTCACAACTGGAGTTTGCATAATAGGTGGACTTGGGGTTCAAGACGAAGTCTCTAAGACGACTTACTCCCTGAACAGCGACTCTCTGTGCTAGTATCTCATATAGATCTGGTAGATCTATAGAGGAAACGAACCGGCCGACTGGCCAGTTTTGGCCAAGCTCCCCTTACGTAATTAGAATACGAAGCATATATGGGGGGATGCTAGACCCCCAGCTACAACAATCGACTTGAAGAATCTTTTAATTTTCACTACCTAACATCTATAACTAGTTTCGGCGGCATTTTATGATAAACCGATGCATACGAGGCTTTCCATCGTATTTTGAGCGTAAGCTCGATGAAACCCTCCGGGAACAAAAGAAGAGGAAGAAGGGTGCAAAAATACTTGTGTTAATTTGCATTGGTCTGCTCCCGATAAATACGATATAATAAGCTATTTAGGTAGATATACGATTCCTAGGCCAACCTTATATATAACTATATATATATATATCTATATATATATCAAGTATTAATTATCATGTATATTACGAGATTAAGTTATAATTATTTACGAATTGCGTTGAAATTCTTGCATCTCCAACACTTCGAAACTTCTGAGTCTCTATTCGACAGAGGTTACAGTGCATCAATCTCGATAGTTATCAAATATCATCAAATATCTTGGTAGTCTAGATACCTATTTCCATTTTAAGATAAAAATCATGGCCCTTTAGCGAAATTGAGCCACACGCTCTACTCTGGCTAGCATCGGATCCGTATGCCGGCCCCTACTTGGGACACATCGCTGCACCATATGTGCAAGACTAAGCCCATCTTGTAGCTGGTAATATCACCCTGCGTTGTCGTTTTTGAATGGGTTCGACAGCCTGGATAAATTCCACGTCATAGGTGAGCAAACCCGAAACTACCTAGATAACCTATGAGCATGTAGTAAATCCGACCGCCCGGGCCCTGAAAGGCTACACAGTTTTGTTATGAGCCGCCGAATCGCCCACATTCTACCAATCGTGCCCGGTTGTGAACTTGTTCCTTGCCATGATTATTCGAGAAACCCGCCAGCGGGATATTCGTTCTCCGCACTCCAACTAAGCACATACCAAGTCTATATAAGACCCTTGAGCTATATAATCTAGGTCTATCGGGTATTGCTTGGTTTAGAGAATTTACACGGCTGCGTTAGCTCTGCAGCAGGGGTCCTGTATGGACAATTATGGGATGGAAAATTCCGCTACGACGTCTCGCACGTGCCAGTGTATGTCGGAGTTCTGGTATTGATCAGATTGTCGGACTTATGTACCATGAAGGAGGACACATATATAAAATATGTTTTACCCGAACCACTTGCCTCTTTTCTAACTGAATAATACGTACGAATTGCCCTGATAACCTTGGGCGCTCGACCAGTGTACATATATCGTGACCTCCAGAGTGTCCCGATTCTACGAATATCCGGATCCCTACGATGCACCTTTGGAGCTATTCGAGCATTGATTTTGCAGCACCTGATAAACACACCATCTGTTCCAGTGGCCATACAGTCTAGAAAAAGCCACTAAATTCATTAATGCATTCCTTAATATCGATTCTTAGGTATATGTTTCTTGGCTAGCGGAGAGATTTTAGCGACTTTGATACAGAAATATACTCTCGGGCAAATGATAGTGCTTTCTAAACTGGATTCTTCGTCAAAATGACTTTGGTAGTCAGCTCAGTGAAAATAAAACGAAGCTGCACTCGAGGTTTTTACAAGAAGGTTGATTGATATCCGCCACGTAGAATAATGGGGTTGAATTCGCAGTTAGGATGGTAACTTTTTTAGCCGATCTCATATATAAACTTGAATTGAGATGAGATGAATCTAAAAGTACAGGCGTAAGAGTCCAGCCATCAAACCGGGGCTTTCTTTGCCTCAACAGATTCTTAAATGTATCTGTCTCGGCCTGGCAGTTAGCTGCCGATGCATGGGCCACGTCTTATTATCCGACTCTCCCGATGGAGGTTTTGCCTGTTATTCCGAAGCCTGCTATAATCTTCGGGCCCGTGCAATTTCCGCGAGGATTTTTTACGGTCATCCACTAGAATCACGCAATTGCCTATTCTCTTGGCTCTACTTCGCAAACATGGACTTTCCTTTTACATGTACTGTACACAAGGTTCGAGTTATTTTTGAAACCTACTCTCTTACTCAACGAATGAGGTCGAAATTTTACGAATGGGGTGATTTGCTGCCGAACCAACCACGGTGAGCGGCAGGTTTCGATTTCCATTCTATATAAAGCACCACCACGACGCTTCCGAATCCCTGCCCTTCCCTAATCGCGAGTTTTATAGTTAATTATCGTGAAATATCCTTTGAAAAATGAAGGCAGCAAATGTTTGGAAGCTTAAAAATATTGAACCAAAGTCATAAATGCTGGCTTTAATCTCATTCCGTAGCCGTTTTGCACTATCTTAACTCCAATACAAAATGTATAAAGACCCTTATCCTTTCTCGTTGGCTACTTTAGTATCGGCTATGAGTAAGGCGACACTCGCTACAAATTCTGGATAATCTACCAGTTCATTCGTATTAAGTTCTTTCTGAGTTGATTCCTTAGATCTCTTCAAGATGGTCAAGAATTTCATCTGTCAGTTTGCTATTCGATTCCAGCGAAATTTTATTCTCCTCCAGAACTGACAGGAATGCTATAGAGCCTAGTGCCACTAAGTTACGAGGGTCTAAGGGCTGTTAATACCCGACGTTGATCAGCATTTGCTGCGCACACAGCTATATGAAAGCCCGCAACTTACTCTATTCAGGCCTTTGGTCGCGATACAGAATGTCTAATCGACGCTGCTGTGGGACCTGACGCCGACGAGTCGGTATAATTTGTGGGACAGAACGCTCGAGTCTTCTGCTTGCTAGAGCCAAAGTTTCGAGAGCGTTATATGCCGCGGCATCTCTGATGTTAAAGAAAACAGCTACTAGCTCTCGGAATTGCTCGAGATTGAGCTGCGGGCGCTGTTGGTGGGTGCGAACTGAAGATCGGCGTGGGCTCAGTGGGAGAATCGGGCTTGCTTGGGTTAGAAGAGCTGACTCCTCCTCGGTCTTATGATCAGCTATAATGTTGAAGGGTAAGGAGGGTATCTTCTGAAAGCACATTTTGTACTATTATCGGCCCAAGGCAGCCTATCTTCGGTATATGTGAGGGCCTGTGAAAGTTGGAGAATATTTGAACGTCGGCAAAGGGGACCCTTGCGGTGCAACTGTGACTCGGGAGGAACGGACAAAAAAAATGTACGACCGGGGAGAGCAGGAAATGATCGGGCAGTGGGAGGATTTTATATTTACCGGTTATGCAGATCATGGGATCTATATATACCACTTGCTGATTGGAGTGACCCTGGAACGGGATGCTGTCTACAAGAAAATGAATAGTCTGTAGATCGCTCGACCCAATACCTAAAACCATAGCATCGATCTGATCATGTATACGCATGAGGATGCTACTATAGTATATAGAGGCCGTTAACATCTTTCAACGAACAATACAATATTCTTACAAGAAATAGCGCTGGCTCTTAGAATTCATAAAAATCAGCTGATGATATAACAGAAGTGGTTCTGAACTGGGCATTAAATTTACATGGAATGATCTGGCCACGACTATATTTCGATTATCATACTAATTTGGTTAGCATTTGAATTCTATAAGTTAACACTCAGCACTAGGAAGCTAGCAAAACGTCTAGCAAGACGACAAAGCGTCAACACACAAAATGCAACAGCACCCAGCTTAGCCAGCAGCGAGGCTGCAGAACTAAACTCTTATGCTTAAAGGATCTTACGCATAATTTATTCAGTGTCCTTAACTCTATTTAAAGGATGTGATTTTTTTGTTTGCGAAAGTACCAAGACTTTGAATTTAACACCACCACTAACGATATCAGATTGAAACAAATTTATGTATATTGAATCCACAAACAAACTGGGTACGGACTTTCCAAAATCCTTCAGAGCTACCGGCAAGCAAATGAATATGAATGAATCGGGAACCATCGATGACGCAAGGCTTCCTCAAAGTCACCCAACCTGTCGCGGATCCTGTGGAAACGGTGCTGGCCAGCTTACACCCCTGCTATAGGTATACCTCTCCTGCAGCCTCTCTAAAGTCCCTCTCCCCAGAGGTCCTCTATAATAAGCCTTCAAAAATATGTAACTACTCTGCATAGCCTGATAATAGGTATATACCGTCTCCATTTCCTCCAACAAGATCTCCAGAACCCGTCTTAGCACCGTATACGGCAGATCCGTGATTCCAAAACTCGGCGCTGGCGGTAAGGGCCGTATTGCATAGTCCTCACCGACCAATCCGCGGACTATTGAAAGATAAGTATTCGATAGACTTGCTGAGAGAGGGTAAATTCTTTCTTTTTCGACTGTTACTACGGAAACCCTAGGAGATGGTGGAGTTGGGAGGATTATGCATTCAGTTGCTAAGAAAAGGCGGTAGTATTTTTGCCTGAGACCGGATTTGGTAAGGGAGATTTTTTCGCGGAGGAGATCGAAGACTTCGATTAAGGTGAACTTTACAGTGGTGATACCGCAGAGTCTGCAACCGGGCAATCTTTTCTTCTTGGGGGCTGGGGTGGCATCTCCATCCGCTGCGGTTGGTGAGTCCCCGGTTTGGGTATCTGGGATTTCACCCCGGCTATCATGAGGTCGGCCGTTACAGTCGCAATAGTCTGGGAAGTCTAGAACCCAAAGGCTTTTACTTGCCATCCCAAGTGGTTTGTAGCAATGAAGGCATATACTATCGTAGCAGATTCGCTCGTAAGAAGGTTGTAACCAGCCTTTGATAACTTTCGTCTTGGGTTCTCCATTTTCTGAGTTTAAAACTGTTTTTCGTTCGATTTCGTCTAGATATCCATACCTTTGCACCCCTGCGAGCTTTAAGTCGGATGAGATGTCGTCACCTCGCCTGGTCTTGATCACTCGGGCGGGTGTTTCATACTCCGGTTTATACCCCACCAGCCAGGATGGAGACGAGAAGCAGAGGTGATATTGTTTCTTATTCAGCGACGCGAAAGTCTGAGGATTTTCGTATTCAGCAAGGAAACGCTCAGACCCAGTCGATATCTTTTGCGTGGACGATGAAGATAGAGAAGACGAAGCAGAGGAAGTTAGAGTTGTTAGGAGATGAGGCTTCTGTGTTAATGTCGCATCCCGTGAGCAACGATGGTGAAGACACCAGATCGTGCTGTATTGCCAGGAAGATGTAGGTGCGGGTTTTGAGTACTTGAAGGCGGCGAGATGGATAGGATATAGCGATGAAGGGTAAAATATTCCAGTTGCACTATCAAGTAGCAGGGCAGTAGAGCACGTGGGCGCGCATAAAGAATGATTACAGTAGGGACATTTATGTGGATTTGAAGGGGTATAGTGAGATTGTGGAGTGAATATCCGTCTATGGATACGAGTTATACATCTGGCGCGGGAGATATCTGATTGAGATTTCGAGGGCACAACAGGAGGACAAAGATGGCGAAGGCCTTTTGTAGAGAGGGATAAAGATACTCGGTCTCTAAAAGTGAGATAGTGAAGAATTAATGACAGAATATCCAGGGAGAGGCTGAAAAATGGAGGTTCCTGGGCGGGGAAGGGTATGGGAGATTCTATAGAGGCGATACGAGCGAGAGTGGCTATCGTCGGGTTATTATCCTTACGGTCGCGGGATAACTGAAGTTTCTGGAGAGCTTTGGACAGCATCTTGCTAGTTGATGCTTCAATATCTTACATGTATCTCCAAGTCTGATGAAATGATCTTGAGGGTGTATTTATCTCACTAGTTTCTGAGGGTCCAAGCTGAACTTCAACGGACCGCTCCACTGCGGAACATTCCTGCATGTTTAATTGGCTGGTTATGCGATGGGCAGCATCTCACTTGGCCTCACCATCAACCTTGAGTCTAGGTATTTTATACACATTTTATATCATTAGAGTCGATGGTAAGAGATGAAATTGTCGTCGTCCTAAATTACATGTACAGATGTATACCGCCCAATGCAATTTTATACACTACCCAAAAAGCAGATATGCCGCCATATATAAAGCTCATAATCATGATCGCATCAATCCTAAATGTTACTTGGAACCTTTATCACTCTTCCTTTTCTTTACTACTTTCACTGCCGGCGCGACCAGCACTACCTTTCTCTTTCTACCTGTTCGCTCTTCCGCTAACTTCACAGCAGAACTACTACTGCTCACACCCCTCTTTCCTTTGACCTTTTCTCCCGTGCTCTCCTTTCCCTTCTCTGCAATGACGGTACTAGGTGTAAATGGTCCTTCCTTCCCCCCAAACCTCGCTTTGTATTGTCCCGGGCTTTCATATTTCCCCTTTAATCCCCAAATCCCCAATTTTTTCGTCCTTGCTTCCTCTTCCGCAGTTCTGTACTTCCCTTCCATTCCCTGCCTTCGTCCGAATTCTATGCCGTAGGTGCCTTCGTAAACTTGAGCCACACCCGCCTTTAACATTAACAGCCCGACATCGTGTTTGAAGCCTAATAGACCTAGTATGCCTTTCCGTTTCATAGAGACAGAGCAGACTACTCGTTCGTATTGGTCGCGACGGAGGAGATGGGCGCGAACGTGTTGAGAGATGAGGAGATTGGAGAGATAAGCCAGAGACTCGGAGGAGTGAGGTTGTGATGGTTTGCCAAAGTGAGCTCCTTCGGGAGCGTCCACACCGGCTATTCTTACGTGTATCTGGGAACAGCATCTGCGTCAGTATTTCTATAAATATTGTATTTGAGAAAACCCGGACGTACTGTCTGCCCTTTGAGCAGCTTCCGGCCCTCAGGAATCTGCCGTAGCCAACCCCACCCCATCCAGCGCCCACCGGGTGTATGAAACAACCTAAAGTTATCCGCATCCCCCACACCAACAACCTTTCCATACAGTCCTTTCTTTCGAAAGAAATGTGGAGGCAACGAGTTCGAGTCCGGATAGCGCTTCAAGAAGTTCCGATAGACGTATACAAGAGTCAACGTCGCCGTCGCAGCGGTTATAGACGGAAGAGCGATATCAATCACAGAAGGTGGCAGGGATGTTATGTCTGATATTCGAGATTTAAAAGCATTGTAAGATTGAAGCAGAGGGTGATCGGGCGGTGGCGGTGGTGGAGAGGTCCATGATGGCATTGCGACAAAAAACAGATTCCGGGATTATTTTAACCGGGAGATGTCGTAGGTATAGAGGGTGGTATCGTGGTAGATGATCGATGGGTTGATTTTGGATGTATAAACGAAGGCATTTCCTCTTTCTTTTCAAGGGAATGGTCGTCCGGGGTGGACAGCTGGCAGATAATGGTACCGCGTGACTGAGCGAGCGTAGCTGCCAATAAGCAGCCGGTGCTCTATGCGGTGTAACTGTGAATCTCGAGGCTAGCTCAAGCGAGTAAGTAGCCGCGATAGTTGGTTTTCTACCGATGCCTCGAAGATGAGGCTCCAAGTTGTGTGCTGGATATGGTATCGAAAGGAATCGTCAAGCGGTGGTGACATGGGGAAGAGGATTGCGCTAGCCGCTTTGGGTAATTTTGGCTCAACACCACATCTTGATATCTCGGGAATCGACCAATGCGGATGGATATTGAACTCAGATCACTTTTTAATATGACAGCTCGATACAGATTTGCTTCACAATACTATCAGTGTAGGTCTGACACCCATTTCTTCAACATACCCTTGCTCTTGCTAACCTTTCTTCTTACGGCCCCTTCCTTTGAGACGGAAGTCCGTCTGGTTTCCTGACCGCCTTCATCAACCGAAGGACCATCTTTCTTTTCCTCGGTTGCCCTCTCCTTTCCCTTTTTGATCTTCTTCTCTTTCATCCCATTGACCTTGCCGACCCGGTCCCAATCGCCTTCTTCCCTCTCAACTACTTCCTCGAAATCCCGCCATCCTTGCTGAGCCCAGCTCCACGTCCAAATCGCCTTTCCTTGATCGTCTATGATCCACCCAATATCATTCTCCTTCCCTATTTCCATCCCAAAGCTATCTCCAATTCTCAAGTTCACTTCAGTCTCCACAGTCTCCACAATCTTGAACTCGCACTTCCCCCTCAGTTCCCTTAACAGAGGAACTACCGTCCCCAGATATGGCACCGAAAGCCTATCCACCTTCATCTCAACCTTTTGGATCCCACTTTTTTCCTTCAAAAACTTCCAAAGAACCCCCTTCAAACACAAAACCACATACTTCATCCGTTCTTGATTGGGGTGCCCAAGGACCAACTCCACATCCCTGATACGATTAAAGTCCTCTTCATTAAGAACAGTGCACAAGATAGCCAGTGCCCGATCCCTAACTCTGAACCTCGTATTCTCATATATAACCTCTCGCATCATAGCTCCGATCTTTTTACAAACCAGAAACAGTGAAAAATAATCAAAGCAAGGCGAGTGATGCTTTAGTACCGCATCGAGTGAATTAGCCCGTCGTGCTCTAATGGCCGTTCTAAGGGTCGTAAAGTAGTTGTGAGGCCCTGAGAGAACCACCTCTTTCTGTAGGTGACAATAGCATAAAATCTTGCGAAGTATTTGGGGCGGGAGTGCAAGTAAACGCGAATGCTGCGTAATTGACGGGATATCTGGCCGCGGCGCACTCGGTGTTACACTATCCGCCATCAGCATAGTTCGGAAGGTCACACTGAGATCCATTGGAGATACTTACTCAACTCGCACATGACCAGCTCCGACATCCCAAGCAGCCAACAGCTTCTCATGAAACTTCGCAATATCCTTCCTCTCCACCCGAATCACTTCATCAGCCGCGATTTCGCCTACGGGGTAATCTCTCCCATGGATCCACTCGAGCTTGTAATCCACGCTTCTGATGGCATGCATATCCTGCACATCATGCCCGAGCTTCTCAAACTCCCGCTTTAGGTTATGTTGCCATGCAGAAGCCGATAGTTTGGAATAAACACCGAACTGGATGTTTTTGATCCTGCACCTATTGACCTCTCCGATGGAAAGTAAGAATGCGCGGGTAAAATTCACGCAGAGCCTGATTATAAATTTGTTTGACGAATAAAGGACGGTTAGGGCTGCCTCGCTAATCTTTTTATCGGCTAGGAAGAGACCGGATGCCGCGCCGATGTAGTGATTCATCAGCCGGTTTGTAAAATTTGAGTATGAGGATGTGGTGGAAGATACATCCTGTTTGTCAAAATTGGTGATAACGATGGGTGTAGAAGATTTTAGAAGATATGAGAAGATCTGGAACAAAAGCTCATTGGGGAGGCGGGAGAGCCCCGTGGGCGTGAAAGGCGATAAAGGCGGGGCAGGCAGCCTGCAGTGGGTGAAAGCGTGATGGGAGAGGTTGCGGTGGACTTTGTACTGAATGTACTGCGCATCTAAAGAAGTCCGAGCACCCTTCATATTGTGAATTCGTCCGACGTCCTGGATCGGATTTTTTTTAATTATAACTGATATTCGAATGTTCGTTAATGTTAAATGTCTAGAGACACCGCTTTATATCCCATCCCCCACTTCGTGACCAATGTCGGGCGATTCGCCGGCGTGTCAGCCTACGGGACTCCGGGAAACGTAGCTGCAGGCTGTAAAGTTTCAATTTGCACACTGAAAATTTGGAAACAAAGCATGCAAGCTCGAGGTCGCACTCTCAGCCGATAAAAAGAAAAAGGGCCTTTGGGTTATAACTGTCTAGCGATGCATGTCAGATACGGCCAGACTATATGGCTTTGGATTGTGAAGTGGATCCCCATCTGGAGCTATGTTTCATGGCCAATGATGCAGTAAGTCCAACCGACGCTATCCTGTATACTCGTTCTCATTGAGGGGCTGGTCGTTTGACAACGGCACCGATTATTAAAGCCCAAACCTTAATAAGGCCAGCAGGGTGCCCCAGATCAGTCGCTGTATACGTATACAGGTAGAAGGTAATCAGAAATGACAATAGTTATAGCAATATAAGAAGTGACGCAGGAATCTTCTAATCTCAATTTCCCCGAAAATTATCCCCTGCTCAATACCCTCTCCTCTAGTCTACAGTCAGTTAGCCAACACAAGGACAAAATGTTAACCAAAAGAAAAATAAAAGCCACGATGTCCCCAAACCCTTTCAAATATCCCAGCCGCCACGCCCCATTTTTACCCCCCCAAAAAGAACAATTTTGATTGCAATTGAAGCAAAAGAAAGGCTGATTTTGAACATGCTCCCATACGGATTTGAACCGTAGACCTCGACATTTCTGATACCAGACGGGTTTGAAGCCGCGTATGGAGGTACTAGTGTCGCGCTCTACCAACTGAGCTATAGGAGCGGAGCGTGGATGCCGTTGTGGCCATTTTGGCGCATTCTAAAGGTGGTTTGTGTTGAGATTACGTTTTGTGACTGGTGTAACCAGGACCTGCGTTTTGGATCGGCCGCCCGACATGGCAATACGAGGTCGATTGTTATTCGTAAACATGAAGACCGAGGTTCGCCGTCTATATATATATACGCAGCCTCGAAGCAAGGTTCTCACGGTTGTAAAATAGTCCATTTAGGAGAGAGGTCGCCGCAGATTAACGAGCAGCGGACTTAAACTTCACAAAGCTGACAGGTTTCATTCAAGACCAAAAGTCATGGTAGCCAAATTATAATACCAAGCCTGCAGCCGTATACACAAACATCCAATAAGCACATCGTAAAAAGCCGCACGCGTATCCATCCAAACCAAAGCACCAGCCATGTCACCAGTAACGCAATGTACTAAATATAATCCGATCCGAGTTCATCCATAACAAGCCAAGGCTGAGTACATACAAGATCGGCTGCAGTGTAGAAACCATATCCGCGGAATCAATCTATTTTATCTTATTGATTCGGTGGGTGTTTCGGTCGATTTGTTGGTGAACAACATCGCTCTGCAGGGTCTATTAGCATCTTATTCCAAAGAAATACGATAGAAAGGGTGTTTGAAGAAGCTTACCTTCAGGTTGAGTCTCTCAATGGTCTTGTTCTGATCCTGCACAACTTGATTTTGTGTCTTAGCCAACAGATTGAGTCTGCCAATAGCGCCGCCCAACTGGTGCAAGTTGTCGTCAATCTCCTCTTCCATCTGGTCGTCTTCCTCGTCGGCTTCAAACTGAAATTTCGCCTTTTGGGCCAAGCTCATCTTCTGCCTCGGAGCCGCAGCTGGAGCTCCCATTGGCCTCAATCCATCCTTGACCTGTTGTTGACCCTGCAATCCCATAGCCTGGACCCTCTCTCTCTCCTCACGGGCAGTTCTGTGACGGTCCAAGATCTTCTCCTCCTCCTTATCGGCACGGGCCTGGCGACCAAATGGGCTTCCGGCAACAGGGACGAACATACTCCTGTTTAGTTTCTTTAGATGTGCAGCTTGGTCCTCAGCTCTGTGGCCGTGGTTCTTTGCCATATCCAAATTCAACTCTGTCTGGTGGAGCTTCTCACCCTGTTCACCGAGTCTGACGAGAGTGTCTCGGCCGACCTCCTCGGCTCTAGCAGCGGCGCGGAGGGCATTACGAGTGGAAGCAACAGATTCCTGCTTGGTGAAGCGGATCTGGCTTTTCAAAGCATCGGCATCTTCTTCCTCTTCTTGCTCGGCGGTCATTTGCCTCTGCTCTCCGGTGCTGTAGGGATCCTTAGAATCGTAGCCACTGGTAGCGGAATATCCACCAGAACCGTATCCGTAAGAGCCCTTGCCGGAGTAAGCATTGTCATCCTGACCACCACCGCTGCCACCGTATGGGCTAGAGTTGCTCCCTCCATAGGGGTTAGAGTTGTTGCCCCCGTACGGATTAGCACCAGCGGTAGGCTTGGTGTTGCTACCATACACAGAAGCCCCGTAAGAGTCGCCAGAGGAACCTTTGTTACCTCCGTACGAAGAAGGTTCCTTAGCGCCACCGTAGAGGTTGGCGGATTTATTATCATAGGCTGCGGACGGAGGAGCGCTGCCGGCGTTATAGGGCGGAGGGGCCTGCTGGGCGTAGGGGTTTGATGGAGCAGTGTCGGGGGAAGCGACCTTTTCTTTCTTAGAGAACCAGCCCATGATGATCGATTGGGATTTGCGACTACGACTTGAAGCTTTAAGGTGGAAGTCGGGGTTTGTATATCTAACGTGGAAGGTTGATGGAGCGAGGAAGACGATGGCTGATGAAGTGAATGTGATTGTGATTGTGTGATCTGGTAAGGAGCCGATGTGTTGTTAGACCCTGAAGCGAAGCTCTCCGAGGCAAAGATGTCAGCCCAAAGTTCAGCCGTAAATTTATAAACCTACTCGAGCGAAATAGCTTTCTAAAAGCCCTCACCTCAAGAAACCACCAAGAAATAATACAGCCTGAAGAACCTTGAAGTTATCGATACAAGTACAAAAGATAAGAACCATGGTCGCAAGGAAAAAAGAGGGGGGTGGAAATACTATATAGTGAGTTAAGACGCTTTGTCTGAGCTAAACGCTTCGTTTCGAAGCTGCAGGGGATGGCCGGCTCCAGAAATGGAAACTCCACTTGCGCCACCGAGCACTCATGCGGTATCTACCATGCGAGCCGCGAGACCGAATCGAATCGGCTTGCCGCATGTATCTACACTACCTCGTTTATTAGAATTATTTCGAGCTCAGCAGGTTGTCTGAAATTCTGTAAAATCCCGCCCGTCGTAGGCATATTCTGGTTCCGAGGGCTAGTCGGAGACATCCACGGAAATCCAATAATGAGGAATTGATGTACTCCTTCGCTTTACTTGGGACGTTTCAGGGAGTTCTATTGGCCAGAGCTTCGTTTGAATATGCAGGGCCTACAAAATAAAATACGTCGACAGTCAACAAATAATTCCTATTCGCAGACAACGTCAAACCTTATACACGAGGGCCGATCTATATATCTATTCATCAAAGATGGCGCATATTTCTCGCGGGCCGTAATCCTTGACTGTATTAATAGGCCTGGTTAATATGTTTTAAAGGCTCTCCGAACCCTTCGGATTCTGAAATTTGATATTATTTTTTTTGCTTTTCCAAGCCTTCAAAACTAAATATCCAGCCCGCTAGTACGGGCGGTTTCTAATTCTTAGTTCTTAGTTCAAATTTTTGTTTTGCCTTGTGCCTGTACCTATTGGGTTCTCTAAAATTTACTTGAACGAAGCAAAACTAAAAGCACTCTACAACGATATTTATCCCATGGTATATGCACTAATTGTACATATAGAAGGAACTGTGAAACCTTGCAGCTATTTTGTTTAACTTTCTAACACGCGCTTACGCATTCAGAAGATATAAATAGAATCAATGGACAGCCCGATCTCGTATGTCAGCAGAAGAAAATAACTAAATAATCACTACAAGTTGGAATTGAGATACGAATCCTATACATTCCTAGTGAGTTAGCTAGTCTGGGTACTGACTACTGATTATTCTCTATAATTCTGCCTTTACCGGAGCTATGTGTCGGTTTGTGCATCGCGAGTAACTTTGCTGAAGAGCCAGAGCAGGATACTAAGTGATCCAATATTTAGTTTAGACAGCTGTCAACTATGAGTTTAGTTAGAAAGCCCCCCCTCCCCTATCGGCGCACGCGCAGGTGTTAAATGCAGGGTTTAAAGGGCCAATTTGGCCCCGGATCTCCTATCTGACTGAACTCTGTTGTGATCGTAGTCTATGCACTTTGCTGCTTTCTCAGTGGGCTTTTAGAACACATACAGCATTTATCTGAGCTAGATCATTGATCGGAGTGGCCGCCTAATTGAATATAGAGGTAAAAAGAAATTTGAAGATGAGGATGGTGATTATTTGTTAACTACATTCTAGTATTTTAAACGGCATGTATGCCATCAAAAGTGGTTTGCAGTATATGGCGAAAAATTCTTAGATTGTAGGCTTGATTCCAGTCTCGTAACTTTGTCTCCTATACATCCCACAACTTTCGTTGACCGGCCCTTTGCTTTACGTTAGGGGCCCACTCAGGGTGCTCGTAACAATACTAACTCAATCCTGGCGTCAAAGCGGAATCATCAGCAACACAGCTGCCACGTTGCATTTTGATATATGTGGCGGCGATCATTTGGTGGCGCAGCACCTAGACGAACATTTGCAAAGCCAGTGAACGCACGTCACCATCCAACATCACTGTCTATAGTCAAAAATGCCTCCGATAACAATAGCAGAGCTCCTCACGGACCTCTCCTCTCTAAAAGCCAGCGTATGAGCCCCCTCTTGCCCCGGGTATATCGTCCGTCGGTCTAACAATGACATAGGAACCCGCAGACGCACTATCGTTGGTCACGATAGACCCGTCCCTGCTTCCGGCGTCCCTCAAACCATCTGAGGACGATGGCTCGAGTAAAATATTATCTGCTGCGAAGGAGCTTATAGATTTGCATGTTGAAATATCACAAAGGAAAGGGCTGGAAGAGCTCGCTGGTGGGCGGGGACAGGTCACGGAAATTGTGAAGCGGGTTCAAGAGAAGGTCTAGAAAGGGAAAATAGATGGTAAACATTCCCAAATTCTCGGAAATGGGAGTTTTTTCAGCCCAACTGAGGTTCCTGGAGTTCTAATATAAGAGTCATTCGCGGTGGATAAGTTTCAGTGTCCTAGAATGAGTTTCACTTGTGAAGTAATGAAGACACGGAAGGAGATACGGAGGAATCTCTGGTTTAGGCGAACAAGACTGTTGCAAGTCAAATAAGACATCCTGTATTATTTTACAAAGAAGCAGCAGAGAAACAGGATTATGTTTAAAGCAAAACCAAATTGTGATAGCTATGAATTTGACGCGCCAGTAGGGCCAACATCTCGAGTAGCCAGCTCCAAGAATTACCCTGCTGCATTTGAAAAGTATAAACTGTCAGAAAGCAGATAGATATTTCAATGAGAGAATCTTCTTTCGAATCCATTCTGGTCACCCAGCTTCAATTTCTATACAGGATTTTGCGAGCTGGACCCAGCACTAGAAGCACCCATACCTCTTGGCCGGCTGGGCCAAATCGGTCTATTTATACCCACTCTCATGCGCGGAACCCGGCCCATACGATTTAGAGACGTGGTGGGCATTCTCAGAACTGTCTCTCGGTACATAGTCTGGGTAGTCCAATCGTAAGAGCAACCAATAGCACGTTGCATTCCTCCTTCAGCTCCGCATAGAAGGAGAATTGTAGGAGGACGAATCGCCTCGAATAACGTAACTTGCATGTTGTAGGTATCTACAAGTGTAAAAATCTAGCATGTTCCTTTGGGTTAGATCCTGTGTTCGTTGAGAGTGTTATGATAGAAAAGCTTACTCTCATTTCCCCGGGCTTCGAGTGCAATGCCGCAGTAACTTTATCTCGGATAACAGGATCAGTGATTGGATTGACGCCAATGCGCTCGCCATACTCGTTAACAATTGAACGGCAGAGTGGAGAGCCATTCGTGGACCAAGTCATGCGGCCAAATGCCCCGCCGAATATTGCACGCTCCACGGTCGCAGCACTGATATATCCCTCGATACCGAAAAGGACAGCCTGCTTCCAGGTGAACTTGCCGCCGTACTCTATACGGACCAAGCGCGGTGTTAGAAGCATCATTATAAAGCAATAAACCAGCATTGCAATTCCCACAGTGAGAAATTGGCTCGTAATATATTTTAGGGGTTCCCACAGGTAATCGAGAGAGTGGGCGACCCCCGAAACAACTACAATGACCAAGACGAGACCAATTCCCAACATGAAGCCGTTGACTATCACGAGCCTCCTAGCTATTTTTCGAATCCTGGAGGGGCCGTTTGTCGCTTCAACCGCAAGCAGCGACTTCCACCGAATGCTTGCGCCGTAAGCCCCGTCAAGTATAACTGTGTCGTCATCACATATCGCTGCGACTTGGCAGTTAGGATATATACTCCAAAGGGTAGAGCCGTATGCATCTCGCATATCGTACCATGGCTGATTCGGATCCAGTGGAAGAGTGCACATATAGCGCTCAAGGAGCATATCAGAATCGTTGGCGAGGGACAGACTGCAGGAATCGTCAGTGGTTTGGTATAATATAAATTGATGGTGACATTATGGCTGAATCTCACCGAGCAAATGCTTGAAACTGACTATCCGTATTGTCGATACGTGGCCGCAGTCTTAATAAACCCATAAGAGCGTACGCCTGATCTCCTTTGAAGTACTGGGTTGTTTGTCGACAATACAGACACCCGACCGCAATTGTGGCTATCTCTAGCCTGCTTAGTCCCAGATTCCCAAGATAATAATCAATCAACTGTCTGGACTCATTTGCATCTCGCCAGACACGCCCTGCAAATTGATTCTTGCTTATTGTAAGCGGCTTCGTCAAGTCGCCTCCCCGTGTGTAAACTAGGATCTGATTTCCGGGCGACAGAAGAACCTCTGGGAAGGTCCACATTCGCTCGCCCCACGATCTTAGGAGGTCATCTTCGGTCCACAGATTCTCTGATCGAGGTGAAGTGGGCCGCCCAACGGCTATAATCATCTGTTGAGCTCCACGTAGTACATCTGCAATTCTATAAACGTCAGACACAAGCTCCGTCTCTTCTCGCATGCAGCTTCCAGCAAGCCAGTACGCGATCGCCCCCGCCGCTCTAGCCGCGGTTTCCGCAATAACGTGCAGAGCTTCCATGTCATCATCGCTATTATGGTTAAATTGTTCTGTTGAGTATGCTACGAAGATATAGCTTAGATTTTGGCTTCGGCCACTTTTGCTGCGTTCCCAGTCATCAACAGACAGAATATCCACGCCATGCATTTGTGTATCTTGAGGTTGCCTTAGGAAGCACAGGTGGCGGGGCTTGAGAACTCGATACTCTTGGTTATTAGCTGGTACAGTGCCGCTCCGCTTATTTTCCAGCAGATTGTTCCAAACTTTGGCCTCGCCATGGTATTGGTAAGCAACAGGGGCGTAGTTGCCATGATACATATCCCGTGCTTTGGCACCAGTAGACCAGTACTACAATCAACTTGTGAGTAAAGTATTATATTTCTGCTTACATGCAAGGGGCTAGAGATCTTACGCAGAACATTAATGCAATTGACGCGGGGACAGTCTTCAGCAATTCAACAAACCAGGTTCTCCAGCTATCAGGATCTTTACTATAGTCGATGACCCATGTTGCGATCCTGACCCTTAGTCCTCCCTGGTTCCTAACGTATGTGCGACGCCAGGTGGATTTCCCAGGACCCGAGTAAACTGCGTCCGTAGAGCATACAATGAGCTTTCTCAGTTTGCCAGTGTCGTGGTGTATATATCTGTCATATTGAGTGCTCTGGACTACTCTTCCGGCGAAGTCCCGATGCCGGTATTTTTTAAGCGACTGGTAAACATATCCTGGCTTGCTGTAATAGTGTGGACGTAAGCAACGAAGTCTTGAGATTGTATTGAGCGCCTGCCAGCCGGAGGCCAATTTTGCTGGGATATCTCGATACTGGCTCGCGGACTGCCGTAACGAGGTCACAAAATCATCAATAGAGGATCCCACACCAATCCGTTCAAAACAGGATGTAATCTTACAGCGGAAGATGATGCAATAGTGACTGGATTTGACTGCGTCTGAGTGACCTACAATGTATTCACACTGTCTAAGTACCGGGCACCAACATAGTAGAATATTCGAATTAATCGAGTTTTAATAGCAGCAAGCCGCCGAACGTAGCCGTACCATTACACTGCTTTTCAATTTCTCATCCTGGTCTGGGCCCGAAGGAAGTGCCCTGCTTGTCTACAAATATTGTCAATGATAGTTGCAAGAGGGAAATGTAGATAAACAGTTCACGTTCTTACCTCCAGCTGCTGTTGTTGTGGCTGTGGCTGCAGCACCATTGGCTATTCGAAAATAGATATATGATCAACCAATATCCTCTAAAATATCACTTCCGACAAATCATGCTATAGATGGTCTAAATACATACTGGTGGAGCATTATACGCGGGGTAAATCTAATCACATTTATCAACAAAAGCAGCTTCATTAAAACACTTCAGGAATGGAAACTCACCGGTCCGGAATAGATAGCCCCACTATCCACTAGTCCAGTATTCACAGGTCTAGGGTTGGGAGGTCCAGGAATTATAGGTATAGGGTACTCGGAGTACGATTGTGGCGACCCAGCGTAGGTATACTCAGGCTGATACCTGACTGAAGAGTTTTGCGGGATTTGCATATCTTGTGCATGTGCATGAGGCTAGATGACAAAAGTATCAGTCAGCCAGGTGGATTCGGGATTGCTACTTAGAGATAAAGCCATTCATGCATACATTCACCGTCGCACTAGAGTTATAATCACCCGAACTTAATCTTTGCTGGGGCTCCAGATTGGTCGGACTTGACTGATTGATGTAAAAATATTATGTTAATTATTGTAGGACCAACATGCATCTGCTCATGCTAACGTACAGCCACAGAACCCCTAGGGGTATAACTGCCACCATGTCGATTTTGATCAAGGTTTGACTAGAAAGTATTATTATTATAACGTTGAAATTGCTTCAAGCCCCTTCTATCGACTGAGGTGAAGGGTAGTAGTGGCAAATACCATTTCAGCCAGTCAACGGCCAAATTTGCAAAAGTTTAGGAGTAATATCCGGTAACTCGATAGATGGCGTCACGAAGACAAGAATAGAATCGAATAGCTGAAGGGAATATGTCGCAGATTGACTGATATCGTCTGAGTTTCAATACCAGTATATGGATAGGAGATATATATATACTGGCTCGATCTAATGAGAGAACCAACTCGAAGCAAGTGTTAATCACGTTAACCGAACCGTCAACATCGAAGGTAGATGTTACTACCGGCTTCTTATATACTCCCAGAGCGGATTGAATTGTAAAGGAGTTCTATCAGCAAGGCTATGGTTCGTCCCATTTCTAGGCTAAGATTTAACTTATACAGCCGTATTTTACCCTTGCAGGCTACTCCGCTCTGTAAGGGCGCGGTGTTATCTCAGTATGATCGTGAGCATGCTGTAGTGCCAGTGCTCGGACTCTACTATACTGCTGGCTGTATTCAATTGATGCACCAACCTCGACAGTAATCAATAGATACATCTTTTCCAACTGGCGACCGCCAGTACTATCTAAGACAAGACCTGGGTCTCAGGATGTCACTAAGGTAAACAAAATAAGTCTCGAAATCACAGCTGCTTGCATGCAGATGCATATTCACATCTATTACAAGTATCTATCGGTAACTTCAGGAAGTGCTCGAGGCCAATCGATACCGGTACCATTCCATCTGCATCCCGAAAAGCATAATACATATGCAACTCCTGTGGACCTACGGCTTTTTGGTGGCGTATCTGGTGTTTGATTATATAAGAAATTGTCAATACGTTACAAATCTAAATTCCAAGGTACGATTGTGTAAACGAACGTTGATTCTCGTGAGCTGTGTTTGAGGAAGTTTAGTGCAGAGCCGCATCGATCAGCTCGTCGAGCCGCCGAGCGCGGTAGATTGTACGGAGCTAGCGTTGTGCAACATGCATGGTTATCGTGCATGCATGCTCATCATGGGTTCACCATTCCGTGCACATCAGCCAGATATTTCCATCCAATCATATATTTCACGTACCTGATATCAATCCTGGGTGGTAAAAAGAAGCGACCATGCTGCCAAAATTGCTGTTCATTGAGACAAATTAAGCTTTACCAAACAACCTACGCCTTCTGATACCATCCCTTGGCCCACGATTGTTAAATTTAGTCAGTGGACACATTCCCAAAAGGTTTAATTTCTTTGTGCCGCTATTACCCCGCACTACAGAATTTCAAGGCTTCTGTCCTTTCGATTTCATGTAGCCTCGTGGTATCTAGCTTCAGCCGTGTGACGCCGTGGTCTGGCCGCGGACGCCACAAACTCTCGGCTGCATGCGCTGCATAGACATCGCGTGCAACAATAAGGGGATTATATTTTACGACAAAACATATAGCCTCGCAGAACTCGGGTGTCCAGGTTTGGGATTCCAGTTAATGAAGAGGCTAGTCATTTCCAAAATGTCAAAGCGCTTAGGCACGGGATGTTATTGCTTCGATACGAGAATCCCGGAATCAGCTTCTATTCCGCCCTCTCTCATACATACTTGCGAGTCGCCGATTAAATATGCATATATGTAATAATTTAATGATCTGAGTCTAAATATAACTATATGTCGCCTTGATATATGTATCGAGGATGGAGTTATGTATGTAGACGGGTTGAAATATATCCACTGAGAATCTTGAAAGCAAAGATAGTGTGTGTTAAAATTCTAGATTGATATTCTTCTTCTGAGCTGACGATCATGTTATAAAGTTACCGTGGGGGTAATTCCACACGGAACAGATACGTTCTGCACTCCAAATTGCAAATCGTGGAAGGTTCCAAAAAAAAAGAATCCGCCCCAGAAAAAGAAGCAATATATAACTTAGCAGGAGATAGTGAAAAATTCCAAGTACCCATATCGTACCATATGCATACAAATTTTAGCACACCAAAAATTTCTTAGAAATGTCCTGGACAGCGGTAGCTGAGCCTTACGCAGAGTTTTGTAAGGGGCCATGCGACCCGTGGCAGAATCCTCGTTATCTAAGGCCTTTGGACACATCGATGGATATTTGGGAGTTATCGAAATGTAAGTTTACCCCACTTCGCGCTCACAAACTCCGATGCTGTATGATAACATTTAGTATATGTAATAGCACACCAAAGCGGGCATTGGCGTGAAGGATTGATCGATCTAGAGCATTTCAGTCAAATCGAAGGCTCATATACTCTCCGTATAATGTATGAGCAAGACTCAATCCTCCAACGTATACACATTTGATAGCATAATACTAAGTTGCAACCTAGCTTTGCTCCGTTGGACATTCGCCAGAATTCAGAAATATGTAATCTGATCTTTGAAACCTTCAAAGTTCCTCGATCATTCATAACCGAGCGTGTCCATAATGTTTGTCACAGTTTCGGTACACAAAACTACACAGATGGTTCCTCCTGTGCCTGGTTTCATTTTCTTTGCAAGAATCTCGACATTGACAATAGTGGCTCTCTCCCCCGAATTGCGAACAGGGTGATACTCATAAAGGATATCATCGAGTTATACAAGTATGGCGACCGGTCACGGACTGCGTCTGTAGAAGCCGACGACCTCAAACAGGCAGATTTTAGCTGGTTGCGGTCGGGATTCTTCCTAAAAGTTGATCCCGCCGATCAAGGGAAAGGCATCACGCTCGTGTGTTTCGGTGCTACACCATTCGTGAGAAAACGGCTGGAAATGTGGATTGAAAGCAGGCAATGGGATGCCGTCCTTAAGGAGTCGTTATCTCTATTCGACCTTGTAATGGAGGGTATATTTAGAGAGGTGGATAACACGATTTGGAAGATGGCTGACGTCTTCGGACCTCTAGAAGCCGTAAGTAGCCCTTCTCTTAGCAGTTCTACCGGCATTATAAAGGGTTTTGCTCACCCAAATTCACTATATTGATATCGTTATATATTACTAACATCTAGCCAAGGGTATGCTAAAAGCTGCACAAGCCGGGTTCCCAGCTCTAGAGCACGAGGTCGAATTCGTCGGACTTCATAATTGTCTTAAACACACGATATATCTCTCCGAAGCCATCGAGTCGTGTCTATCCATTATTGACGGCATCAAGTCCGTGGCTCAAACCAACGTATCATCTACCGATACTCCATCACCTCTTCTCAATTCACTCTCTCACTGGCGCACGCTTTTTACATCGACATCTTTCCGGCTATCAAGCCTTCACCGCCGCGTTGAGAATCTAACCGGATTGTGTTTTAATTTAGTAACGCAGCAGGATTCGATGATGCTGAAACACGAAAGTATGACGATGCGACAGGATGCTAATGCTATGAAGATTCTAGCAACAATCACAGTAGTATTTCTACCAACGATGGCAGTAGCATCTGTAATTGGAAGTCAGCTATTCTTCACAGCCGAAAGGAAGGAGGATGACAGCGAAGGTTATTTAAAAGTCAGACCAACCCCCCTGTTTAAAGTGCTCTGGATTTTCTCAATACCGATGACTTTACTGGTGATCACCTCTGCTGCAGCTTGGAGTTGGTATTCCCACGTAACTTATCCCAAAACATCCGCACAAATGAAGCAGAGGCTGGAAGCTGAGAAAACCTTCCTGCCACGTTGGGTGCTTACAATAAAGAATGCATTTATGTAAGATTCATTTACGAGCTATACTCGAAAGTTTATGTATAATCAAGATCGGTAATATCATAGAAATCATGCTCGCGATCTACGGAGTCAGGCTATGACCTAGAAATCGATGACAGTGTGCTATAGCGCTATATTCATAAAAGGCAGATATAGAATCCCACCGATCGGGACTATTAACTCTAGCCTCAGTTCTAAAGCAAGGTTAACCGTTTGCTGGTTCCAGGTTGGTCCTTCGGGTAGAAGCACTTTCTCTTCATCGCGGAGACTGGATAGAAATTCTTGAACATGGGATCCTGTTTTTTAGAGACCGACAGACACTACTATTGTTAATTATAATTCCAATCTGCAGATATCTCGGTGTCAGAGCATAATATTTTCTCCTCGAAAAACATTGCCGAAAGTCTACAATCTAACGCGCCACTAGAAATAAAACTATTGAGAGCGAAACGGAAAACTTTATGTAATATGATCACGTGCATTAACCGCTTTCGCGATTGCATGTAGCGGCACATTTAATTTATTTCAGTTCTTTCCTTTAGTTGACGCAGCCAACTCCAACTCCGCTTTTCGGAGACTGAAGCCCGACCAAGGGTCTTGGAGGCTTGTTTGGTGGAGATATCGCTGGATTGTTTCTTTGCTCAAAGAATATGCTGTTGCAGGTCCACTGACAGCTGAGGGCCAAGATTTTTGAGCATGATCCTAAACTCACAAAGGGGTCGTGTTCAGCCCCCGAATTACAAGTTGTCGGTCAAGAGATGAGTTTACCTTGCTGGGATCATCAAGTATTATTTCTCTCTCCGTGTCTATATCCTCGTTTTTTCCGCCCAAGCATCCCGCTCCAAAAGTGTTGATGATTACTGTCTGTTGAGGCTTTGGGGTTGATTTGTTCGTGATTCTACCGGTGTTTCCCGTGGCGAGATACCGTTCCTCCTGTATTCGAGGGCCCTCCTTATTGAGTTTTGCATGACGATGGCTCCGATATTTTGCCTAGGTATTTTGAATAATTTTCATGAGCTACTGTTGATATGTCCTATCTCTATGAAAATGACTGTGGCCGCTTTACCATTCGGAAATAGATGCCCAACTCGCGAGACTAATGTTGCAACCCGAATGGATATTCAATTCCGCGTGCGATTCAAGGAAATAAGTTACGACCAGCAGAACAAAGGGTATCCGTAAATTCAAGAAATTGATTATTCTGATTTTTTGTGACCCGTAAGTTTCTGCTTTTCAATCTCCTTAATAACAGCTTTTTCTGGACCCTTTGTCATATCCGACCGTAACACAGTTTCTGAATTTGGCTGTCCGGTTGGATTTCCCAATTTGGAGTTAAGGATCCAAAATTCTTGTTCCTATTTCGCGTAGAAAGGCACCAAGGCTAAGTACTTATAATTACTATCAGACTCGCAGTACCTAATAATAAAGCCCATAGTAGAATACGCGAATGAGGTCTAAGCGAAAGGACTTTGATGAGTTAAGGATCCGTTAAGACTAACTCGAGCCAAGCTGAAATTTAAATCGAGGATCTCGAAACCCTCCCCACACAAATAGGACATCCAGGACCAACCCCAGGACCAATCCCGGAGCCGATCCAATGATATACGTAATCTGAGTAACTGTAGATTTTCTCTGAAAAGCCAATCAAAATTTCATTTGATTATATGAGGACTTAATCCTAGACTCGCCATTAACAACGGTGACTAAAACTACTTGTGTTTGTTTATCGGGCTCAGACAGAAGAGAGTGATATGATATCAAAATATAGTGTCACGACCAAAAATATTATTGCGGCGAAAAATAGCATGTTTTGGTTGGATTTAGTTCAGAAACATAGTGACCCTAGCCGTCCCAAATACTCCCTGTCAAACCCTTCACTACCTCATTGTACAGCGAAAGCCAGGCGTAGCTTCATCAAAGTTCGAAGTCCAACATATAAAATACTGATGACAGTGCTATCATATAGTAATAAATTCTTCGACGACGACTCTCCAGATTCAAGATCCGCATGACCC
Source organism: Arthrobotrys iridis (assembly GCA_036971165.1). Lineage (NCBI taxonomy): Eukaryota > Fungi > Ascomycota > Orbiliomycetes > Orbiliales > Orbiliaceae > Arthrobotrys > Arthrobotrys iridis. The sequence goes on along the minus strand of JAJTTS010000008.1, from coordinate 607,293 downwards.
TCCTTTTTAATATCCGGTTTATGTATACACTGGCTACATATGAGTTTTCCATGCCCTTGCTTAGAGCGGCCGTAACAGCAACATCTATCCCATATTCGCCTAGTTGCCCCTGCAATATCTTGCCCTAGTATTATATATTCGGCACTACCGGTCGACAAGCATAAATTGGCTTGAGAATTCCTCACCTGCAAATATTTTGTGTTGGCCGGTTGCATTTTCACCGTCGGCTCGTACCATCCGGCTGAAGCTCTGAGTATCAATTGAAGCTTCAGCCTGGGTCTTAGACTACAACTAGCTCGATTTTCACGTCTGAAGTTTTTTTAAAACTAGCCCCAACATCACACCATTTTTCGACGAGTTGATATCGATACATACGTCTGTCTCTTGCTGTGGCGTCGTGGTGGTAGGCTTTTAGGCGTGGCTTGGCACGAATTGGAAGCCTAACCTGAATCAGCGGACGGACAGCGCAGCGCAGCTGCACCCGTTGATTGGGCTGCATGTCAACGGCGGGCAGATATATATATCTTGGACTGTCTCTAATTCGATCAATCTTTTAGCTATATCAGCTTCAGTTATCGTCGGCCACCTAAGAGCTCTTCAATTGTGATATCACAATATCGGTAGGGCCCGACAATTACAAGCTCAACTGGAGCCAGAAAGAGAGTTAGCTAACTTTGACAGGGCCCCACTATGACTTGCATACTAAACCTCTTTATCTCCGGTGGAGCCTCAACGGCCCACTTTCTCGTCGGTATTCTCCAACTTCAACGACCTTCTCACAAGAGCTCATAGTCACCCACATACTACCTCCACCGTTCTCTGTATATGCTCGAAGACATCAAATATCTTGAGACTTGAACAACGACACTCTCAATATGACCGACACCGGTCAATCAGTCCCTACAGTTCCGCCAAGCCCCGATGGTCCACCAACTCGGGTGCTCAGTATCGCGAGTCATGTAAGGTCCCGAGCGCCGGTCAAAGTTTTGTCGGCTCCAGCTAACCATGATCGCCTCGATAGGTCGTATCCGGTTATGTCGGGAACACGGTTGCCACCTTTGTAATGCAGCTGCTTGGGCTTGAAGTCTGTTCGCTCAACACAGTCCAGTTTTCGAATCACACGGGATACGGGAAATGGACTGGGACGAAGATACCGTCGACGGAGATTGATTCCTTGTATGAAGGACTAAAGAATAATGAACTAGCCGACTTCGATATGCTGGCGACAGGATACGTGCCTGGTGCTGAAGGTTTAGAGGCTGTTGGGAGAATCGCAAAGGACTTGAAGCAGAGCGGCGGCGGGGAGACCGGAACAAAATTCTTCTGGGGTGAGTTATAGCCTTTTCCGCAGCTTACAGTAGATTTTTATCCGCCCTAGAGCTTGAATTTACTCACAAATTTCCCTGTATGGATAGTAATGGATCCTGTCATGGGCGACTCTGGTAAGCTCTACGTCAGTGATGCTGTGATACCGATCTATAAGGGTCTCCTTCCCATGGCCGACTTGATCACGCCAAATCAATACGAAGTCGAGTATGACCAAGATCTCCTTCTTTCAAAGGAATCAAAGCTTACCACTGAAATTACTCCCTTTAACAGATGGCTTACAGGTATCAAGTTAACATCGCCTATCGATGTCTCAAACGCTTTAAGCAAGTTTCACGCCGAGTTCAAAACTCCTCACATCATTATTTCCTCCGTTCAATCGCTCGTAAATAAAAACGAGTACATCTGCTTTGGTTCGTCGATGACAACAACGGGTAAACCCCGACCCTTCGGTATCACAATGCCAATGTTACAAGGACCATTCGTCGGCACCGGTGACATGTTTGCATCTTTACTGGTATCACGGTTTCGGCATGCCGCCGCAGATGCCGGATTACTCGAAACACCCAGTTGGATGAGTTCGGACTCCGTGGCCGCCGCAGACCTACCACTAGCGAGAGCAGCAGAGATGGTACTAGCGAGCATGGACAGGGTTTTGAAGAAGACCGTTATAGAAAGAGACAAAAAGGTAAAATCTTTGGATGAAAACGATCAGGGCACAGACGCTCAAATAAAGAGAGCTCGCTACATGAGAGCGGCAGAGCTTAGGCTTGTTTCATGCGTGGAACAAATACAGAACCCGGTGGTCAAGTATAGAGCAAAGGAGTTCAAAGACGGGATATTTCAGACTTGATATCTAATCGATAGCGCGGGAACCTTAGTTTTTAGCGTGATTTTGGTTTATAGAATGGATAGACCGGAGTATATGAGAGTAAGAGTGGATGTCACGAACACTTCCCCTATCACAATACAATTTGCATGAGTGCATGCTTAAATACTACTCCCAGACACCAAACCTCCAAACTTCTCAAAATACCACATACGCACTCCATTAACGGAACACCATCATCTCGTAAATATACCATTAGCTTTTTTCAAAAAAAAAACCCCTCTCGTAGAAAATATTCAACACATGCGCCGCCTACAACGGTGTTGGATTCGAGAGCTCTCCCCAAACACGTCTGTTAACCAATCGCGAAGCTTCAAATTTCTCCAGCCCTTAAGCTCCAACTTGGCGTGTCTTTCCACCCAACATAGATATCTCCACTCTGCTAATTACTCCCATTGCCCTTCAAAACGTCCAATTGACATGTCTTCCGAAGCCGCTCCAGCTCCCTCAGCCACCGAATCAACAATCCGCCCCTCTACACCTCCTGAAAAGCGCGTGATCCACTCTCAAAACCCAACTTCCCCACCGCCGGAAACTTCCGTCGCTAAAAAAGTCAAAATGTCGGACGAAACCCCTGCTACTATTTCCGCTGCCATTTCCGCCGCTATTGAGACACCGGCGGTTGTACCCGTCTCTGCTGGACCGGCTTTACTGATCAAGAAGTTGAACGATAAAGCACGGACTCCTACACGAGGATCGGCATTTGCCGCTGGCTATGATCTATATGCTTCAGAGGACACGGTTGTGCCGAAGGGTGGAAAGGCTTTGGTTGAGACTGGGTTGAGCATGGCGGTGCCGGACGGTTGTTGTACGTCGTCTTCATTTTTATTAGTGTTTCGATGAGCTCTCGGAACATGAGCTCTGGCTAATTAAATGAGGTAGACGGGAGAGTCGCACCACGAAGTGGATTGGCTTCCAAGAACTTCATTGATACAGGCGCCGGTGTTATCGATGCTGATGTAGGTCTTCTAAGATCCAGAAACTGCATTTGATCAAACCTAACATTTTACGACGCAGTACAGAGGACCAGTTAAGATTCTCCTCTTCAACCACTCCGATGTCGATTTCGAGATCAAAGAAGGTGACCGCGTCGCTCAATTGATTCTTGAGAAGGTGCGTATCGTCATTGACTCATTTGCTTTCCTTGTGGAGTGGATTTAATGATTGAACTGCGGGATAGATCTATACCCCGGAAATCTCGGTCGTCGAGGACCTTGAAGAGTCTGTTCGCGGTGCTGGTGGGTTTGGAAGCTCCGGGCGCTAAAAAGTGTTACGTTACATCATGTTCAGCATGGACGGGGCATAATACACCATTTACAATGGGTCTCGATTTTTGCAATTTATCCTTTGATTAGAGATAGAAGCAGCCCTCAACAAGGTATCTGATCACTTCTACTGTTCATATTGCATATTTTGGTGGAACATAGATACACACAACTTCTAAGATTTATAGACAAAGCATAGGGGAATACTTAGACCTCTTGGACCCCAAAGCAGTAAAATTATATGTCGCTCCACCTCAAATCATTTCGATAGAAGATCTTGAGCCCTCAGTTTTAATTCACGATATATACCGAGAGACCAACTTTAAGTAGCCTAAGCCTTGCTCAATTTGCAGATTGTATAGAAATGACTATCTCCTACCTAAAGCGATATCCATATCCACATTACTTATTTACCCAAGTACGTAAATATATATAGAAATTACTCTAGTTTCAGGTATAGAACTACAAGTATACAGAATGATTGACAGCTAGCAGCCAAACCGGTGAATGTATCTATCATTGATCCATCCTGTGCCATTACTCTTACGGACAATAGAGCCAGAAATGACCATCGATATTATACTATATTACGCTCGTAGTGCATTAGCCCAATATTAATACTGGATTTCTCGTCATGAAGCTTCTGATCTGCGCAATCTATCCACGGGTACTACCAAATCGCCTATCCAAGAATTTTGAAATACGTATACACCAAATGGCAAGGCAAAATAAAATCCAACATCAGTAATCCCAAATCAGAAACACTCACACAAATGTACCCTATTCCAAATTTAACATAAGCCATCGATACATGCCCCTGTCAACTCGAGAGATCTTCGCCGTCGACAAGGCCCTTTCCCTGCCGTAGATTGACGTTAATACATAAGCATGTTCGGCACGTGTGTACAAAACCTTTCGTTGCAACTGATCTCCGCGCTTTTGCTAAACTTTCGTAGACCATTTTTAATTCCGCCTTAACGCAGATGTGTCTGCCGGTAGATCATCAGCGGCGGGGCGACGGAATATCGGTAAGCACATTTGGTAAATAAGCTTGTACTCAATTTCTAACGCCAGGTGGTATTGAATTAGAGGGCGGGTAGATTTTCGCCTCGAATCCGCTGGTCTTGCAATTGTACTTTTGCGCTCCGGAATATCCCAGAACTGTCGAAACTATAATCAAAGCCGATTCATAGTTAACCTAACTCCAAAATTTTAAACCTCATATTACTAGGATACTATTGATAACGGCTCAGATTCCGCATGTGATCATTTAAACCTTAAGCCTCCTTTAAAGTTTTCAAAAAGTCAGGAGCTTTGACTGTGCCAAAATAACCGCTATCTCGTCTCCCCTTCGAAATTCTGGAGGACTCCACCAAAGATCCCTACTCTCTCTTTCCCCAGATAATAAAACGCCGGATATAAATGCATGTAAGTCTCGCCAATTATTGCCCCTATACGATATCCTTCCAACTTAACAACGCCCCCTCGTCTAAGACATTAATATATCCCATACAAGACCGTGCATACATTTCCCCACTACATAATCCCGAAATGCCGCACAGACGACCCCGTTCCCTGGTGAACGCCGCACTTTAAACTAGCGATTAGGCTAAGCCAACGGTACCGGTCACGACCATGCCAGATGTCATGTCAAGAACCCTCAACTTTGTCCTTCTTCTTGAATATCCGTAATTAAAACTATCCGTAACTACAATATTTCATCTATTTAGGCGAGTCGCGGGTTTCCGAATTTGACGGGTTTACAGACAGACCTGCAGACAGGCATCTACGCCTCCCCTTCTAGTAATTTCTCAATTTTATTTTGACGTCGCCCGTGGTATTTGGATATTTAAGGCCCGCCGGCTCATATGCTATGGGGGAAACGTTAACATGAATCAATTCTCAGAGGATATATATTTTCAATCATTCTTCCATCAACTAATGCAGTTGCCTTTACCCTTGCCGAGACAACAGCATCATACGGGCCTGGGAGACACTAACTACGTTAACCCCTGGGAATAGAAAATGTCTCTAACTATAAATTTTCGTTTTTCGCTAACCCCCACTCAAATTTTCAAATCACATTATCCCCTTGTACATGTACAGCGTCTCTGCGCCGACGTCACAAAAATGCTACAGATGTAACTGTAGTACGGAAAGGATGTCATACGTGACCAGCTTTCATTTCCCAGAGTCGTTTCAATTATATATAGTTATATTAAAAAATTTAAATAAAAATTAAAAATTAAAAAAAAAAAAAAAAAAACTTATCCCGTTGTGGGCACCACCGCAATGGATGCTGGCACATGTCGACACCCGCGCGATACCTGCCCTGCCTACCGGCCTACCAAACAGAGGAGCTGATGATACAAAAAAACTAGGCCCATACCGTTCTGCCTCATTTTAAACACGTTTCAGAATCTCATGTGAGGAATGTAAATGATACTTTTGAGCTCGTTTACGAGGTTTAAAATTCTGGGACCACCACGCCTAAGGAAAAAAAATCAGCATTCTCTGGTATATTATGTCAGGGGTCCAAGGGTTTCGAGAGGACTATTATAGCATGACCGTAAGTGCATGGTGCATGGAGGGTAATTGTCTACAACGGGAAGGAAATATGATTCCAGGTAGACGGGATTTATCGTCTATATCCTGGGAGCCGTCGTGTTATGTCATCGGCCACAATTGACGAAGTTTCCTTCTGCAGAATTTGTTTATCTTTGAGTATTAGAGCACAGATGAACATCTTTTGAGTCGCAAGTTTTAGGTATCTAAAATTCTCTAGAGGGGGTTGGGAATACTTGTAAATTTTTGAAAAGTTATATGAAATATGCAAGATCAGAACAGCAAAGTCACAGATTAGACGTAAATCTCAGGTTGCTAACAAAAGAACCTTTACCTGCCGTTTCCGAGAGCCATTTGGTCGACCGGTCTGGGGCCAACCTGTGACATCAGTAGGTAACGGTGCCGTGACGCTCGGAGAGTGTCTCGAGGGCTCGCAGTGCCGCCATAGAGTACCTTGAGGAATTTAAGATGGTGAAGAAATCAGATCGATCGAATAAACTTGCTTATAGTTGGATGGAGAAAGAGCGCTGTGTCCCTGACGTCTGCCATCGTGAGCTTGATCTGAACCGGATCTAGTGACTAAAAGATGCTTGGGATCATATCATACACTTCACGCCCAAGTGGAAAAGGTTGCCTCAATGGTCAAAAAAAAAAAAAAAAAAAAAAAAAAAAACACAGGGAGACATACCCCCGAGACTTGTATCGTCTGATGGAGTGCATTTCTAAAATCTCTCGAACCGAATCGTGCGAGCCAAAGATAGGTTTTCGTGCATGAAGATTTCAAATTCTCCTTCTCAAAAAAAAAACCGGTCGCACTATCGGACAAGCATGGTCATAAGAGATTGTGCCCTGTTACATTTTTCGGCATTATTTCTCGTCTGGGGACCTCGTAAAGGAGCATGGAATAGCGTACAGCGAGGGAAAAGAAAAAGCAGGTTGATATCATCGCAGGAACATTGGAACATGCAATGAACAGCGAAGCAGAATATGTGTGTTATGCAGTATATACGATGTGTAAGGGGGGGATATATTCGAATGCTAGACGAAAAGGTCCAAACTCTGGAGAAAGGCCCCAATCACAATTATCCTAGCCCCCCTTCATAGCTCACAAAAAAAACCTCGAGTACTTCTCGATCCTTTTCGAACTCAGGGTCCAATCCCATCGTTCTTGCATCCGACAACCGTCCTTTTTCCCAAGGTCCACGCAACGCCAGAAAGCCCATATCTTCAGCCTTCTTGCCCGCATTACAAGCGAGCAATACCGCCGTGCCCTCCTTCGAAATTTGCCAACCTTATCAAAATGCACTACTACAATCTTGCATTTCCGGGCTTCCCACAAATCAAGATATTTCCTGCATCTCAGGGAAAATGCCAGCATCGAAAACCTTACCACTTTTTGCCTGTTCCGCTTGGCAAAAAAGCAAGGCACTACAACGAGGTATGAAGGCAAAAGTGGAGACAGTAACCCTTGTCTATTGACCGCATAAGCAATCCAAACCAATAGGAACGTTCCAATAAGTTGGTGGGGAACATGCTCCCTTGCTTTGTCTTTGCTGCAGTATGAGGTCATGTAGATTGCGAGCAAGAGCCTTGGCTCTCACTCTCATATTACTTTTTCCCGCCTATAATGGGGAGGATTGTGACCAAGCAGTAAATCCAGAGAAACTTCAAGATTTCGAAATGCAAAGACCATCTTCAGATATGGATAAACAGGTAATGGGAAACCGGGCCTCTCCACAAAATCTCAGATGCGAGTTTAAGAATTTAAGTTTCCCCTTGATCGTCCAAGATTCAGTTGTTGGAGGGGACGGACCAATCTTGACCCCAGCTTCGATTCACGAAACCTCGATGGTCGTTATCTTGAATATCGCGGGGTAAATAGAACTCGCCTTATAAATTGACAGGCTTGAATTTGACCAAGCATAAGGCTGGTATCTTTTCTGCTGGTTCCCCACAGGCCATCCGAGCTCGCTCACTCGTCGCATCGATGCCTTCCTTCAACCTTTCGTTAATGAAAACCTGCTTGAAGAACACCTAGGCCTATCTACGATATTACAACGAATCCCCTTCTAAAAATCCTGATTTCTACGATTCTCCCATCTCGCCTTTGGCCGACGGCGACCCTGTTTTTCATGGTATCGAACACTCTAAGACTCTACTGTCTTCGAAAATAGCCACCCCCTTGCCCGGCCTAACCACCAATCTTTCAGCACCATTACATGATATAAGTTCCAAAACTAGCAGTCCTAAGCCTCTCCCAGAATATACTGCCGGAGTTTTCCCTAACGTAAGGGTCTCGTTTGCCACAGCAGAAGCAGATACCTAGGTAGATGTCAAGAAGCCAGCTCACCAAAAAGACACCTTTCAATTTATATATCGTGTCTCCACAAACCAATCAAGTTCACAGAGGCGAATCTGCACAATGACGATCCAGCGTTTCTCTTCATCCCCCACTGCGTTTAACAAGATCACACTAATAAGCATACTAACCCTCAAGGCCTCACACAACATCGACCGATTCAATTCGTATAGTAACTAGAAGATGTAAGACGTACCTGCCCACTAACAGCGGATACCGCAGCCCACTCAACCGAGACATACAGGGACTTCAACCATCCCATGCTCCGTACACACGATTTCAACAGATTAGGCAACTGATCACTTTTTCCGACACACCTCCAGTCCCCCGTCCCCCTCTACTATTACTCCATATTTTCTTCTTCATAAACCTCCCACCCAAAAATCTAAGGCGATCCCCCCCCCAAATAGAATCTGTGAGGAAAAGGGCGGCTGCTTGCCTTCGCGGTTCGTCCACGCAGCTAGCTCACGCTTCCCCCGCTGTAAATCACTTGCAAGGACTAGTATCTAACATCCCACTTTGCAAACTAAAAAGCTTGAATACCATACACACACCTCATTCTTGATCGATCGATCACTGCACATGCCTCATCAAAACCAAAGTGGATACCATAAAACGATAGTCTTCATTGTTGAAGGATATAACTGGCCCCACATAATCTATAATTCCCTTAGCCAATTGGCAAGACCTGGCGCATTGAATTTTCTCCTCGACCTCCTAGCAACTTTCTCGCCTCATGAGGNAAAAAAAAAATGCTCAGCGCGGATGAACTATCCGAATCTGTGCATATGTGTAGACTTGCCGACGCGCGGTGATATAGTGTGCATATAGGCTCATATTTTCAACAAATATACATGGAGGCGGACGCGGTCTTATCAAAAAGGCAAACGTAAGAACAAGGTGTGGCTTTTCGGAACTCTTCCTAAGCGGAAAAGAAAATAACAAAGTCTCAATTGATCGCTGGTAGTGAGATGCGAACCGGAACCGGAGGAGCTGCAGCATGCAAAGTAATCGCTGCCTCATCCTAATCCATCGTAACACCACACGAAAGTCCTCAAACAGAACCCATCTGCAATAATTCGTCTAGACCCATATTTAAAGAAATTTAAGCGGGCTCAGAAGAGGAATAAAGATTGAGAATAATTTCATATTTGATTGCTTTCTTAATTAGGCTTCTAATTCTCATCACAATTTTTTGTATCAGAGAGCACGAGCTTCGGCAGGATGATTTCTATAAATATTTCCTGTCTTCGAATCTTCTCGTATGATCATATAAAACTGATCTCGGGAAGGTTGATGCTATGCCTCCAGTATAAACAGGCACATATAAAAACAACAACTCCCTGTAACTCCGTTAGAGCAAATTCAGAGATAAAAAAAACGATGTACCAGCATAACCCCCAGAAACCAGCCCCAGTACGGATAAGGAAAAAAAAAAAAAAACTGGAAACAGAGCTGCTAGTAATTTTACACAAAGAGAAACTAGAAAGGCAAAGGCAAAGAAAACTCCCTTCCCTAGAATAAACAATTTTAGAAGAGAATCAATGTACAAGGAAGAGTTAAAAGTGATAACGGAGTGATTGAATCCAGCCGTAAAACGGAGTTAGGTATCAAGAATCGGCAGTCGAAGGAGTAACGTCGGGTGGTGAGGTTGCAGGAGATAAAATCGGATAGAGAGGAGAGCATTAACGAGACTCCCTGACTGCATATATAAGATGTAGGAAGAAGATGCAGGAGCGACCGGAATGAGAGAAATGAAGCGAATAGAAAACAAGAGATATGCAACCACCGTCTAAGTTATTTTTGTATCCCCATGAGAAAATAGGAGAATCAAAGAAAAAAAGTAACGATCGTGAGGGTTGGGAGTCGTTAAAAGATAGCCAATCTTGGTCCAGAGCGATCAGATCCCTTTCCAGAAAAGGCAGCTTTTTTGTTGGGTAAGAAAATAGAAGATCGGAGTGAACCTGTGCGACACGAAAGCGTTCAAAGTATCACAAGCCCTTCACACGCTGCCGGCGTTGCTAATGGTCTCCGTATCAGAGTTGTGAGGCTTGTGGACTTTTCGGTGTCGACGAAGGTTCGAAACGACAGAGAACTGTCGGCCGCAGCCTTCAACTTCGCAGGCGAATGCTGTTTTCAGTATTCACGTTAGCAACCGGGCGCAACACAAAATTTATTCCCCGAATGTGACGGGTTCAGAACTTACGCTTTTCGCCAGTGTGACTGTACATGTGAGTTTGGAGAGAAGATGGACGGGTGAATCTCTTATCACAGATCTTGCATTTATGCTTTTTGGTGGTATTCGACTGAACTCGGCTGTTGAATTGACCCATCATGGCTGCTTGACCGCCTTGGTGGCCGTATACTGGGAGGTGATGGTGGGCGCCTAATAGGCCTGCAGGGCGTGGCAGATTCGGACGTGCAGAGTCATACATGTCGGAAATCGAAGTTATGTCTGTTCCAGTCGAATCCATAGACCCAGAGTAATATGGATAAGAGCTTGCCGAAGAGATGGACGAACTTGTCGACTGAGGATAGTAGCTGCTGGAAGAAGCCGAGCTGGAAGCTCGATGGCCAACCTGTGGGAGGCTGAATCGAGAGGCCTGGTTCAAAGCAAGCATCCCACGGGTAGCATCGAGAGTATCCGCGGTATGATACGAGCCCGCTGTGACTCCTGGCCTAGTGTAATCTACCAAAGACGATTGTCTTTGCCGGAGAGGTTCCAAGTGTGAGTCCATGAGTGAAGTAGATAAAAGCGAAGGATGAGACAATCTTCGGTCTTCGGTGAGGGAGGATGGGAGGCTATACAGGTTATTCTTAGATGTTTGGTCATAGGAGCCGTATCCATTCATGGCGTAGTTTGATGTCGGCCTGGCAGTTGGAGATGAGTTTGATGTCTGCTCCGGATAAGTTGCTGAGAAACCCGTGTTGGGAATGAAATCTGTTTGGTAAAGATTCTGTGAGGATAATGCCCTTGTCGCTGGCAAGTTCAGCTGCATCTGATCGAAGGATGAAGACACACTATTCTGTCGAAGTGGTTGCTTAAGAGCCAGATCACTCTGAGCATTAGCCAAGGATGCTGGATTGTTCATCCCTGCATATGGAGCAGAGGTTGGGTTTGCACCGTTCTTCCATGGGTCTGAGAAGTGGACTGTGCTGAAATTGGAACTGTCAGTCGGAGCAGGAGTAGAAGTTCCGTATGGGAAAGTCTGTTGGACATGGCCGTTTTGACGTATCGGATCCATGTTGAGGAAATATTATATGGTATAAAGTGATGAGGATAAAGATGAGGAGGAACGTTCGATCAGCGAAGATCGAGTAAGAGAAGAGAATAGATGCTGATAGCCAGTTCGATGATCACAATGATACTATAGATTATCGCGATCTTGGATACGAACAACTCGTTGTTGGAGAGAATATGATACAATCGGGCGATTATTATATACGGCTATCGAAAGAGATCAATGTCGATAAGATATGTGCTGATGTGATGGTGTTTTGAGGTTGGAGTCGGAGTTGGAATTCGAGTAAACCGATGTAAAGGAAGGGTAGGTCGGATTATGGCTGGGTATAGTATTTATGAAACGGTTTTGGAAATCTACTCTGCGTATCTCAGTCAACACCCAGTCCGTAATAAAGCGGTTGTATATAAGCAAGCCTAGTATAAATAATATGCAAGGGGCAGTGGTCCCAGCAAGCTATCAACGCATTGACGCCGGCTGTAGAATGGGATAGGTGCGCAAAATCCAACAGCAGAAAGACGTCAAATTAGACTATAACGATAACAATGATAGATCATTGAGGAATAATTATGATGAGCAGGTACAGGCGGACGGGGACGAAGCAAAGTAGAGTTAAGCTACCTCTGATCGCCCCAGAACCGGTGTTGATCCAGCAGATGTATAGAAAGTAGGTTTGTACCGTTGGGATAGAAGGCAACAGAAACCAAGCAAGCATATAATAAGCTTTGACAGGGAGAATAATAGGGATAACTAACATCTAACAACAGTCGACCCGAGGGATGAGGACGGGCAGACAGACGAGAAAAGGAAGACTTGCAGAGAAACAATGATGGGCGGGCTGATCGCTTTAATACCTTGGATTCAAAATCTAAGAAATCTTGGGGAATGATGGGTAAAAAAGTATATAAGCTGTACTTATGTATATATGAAGTGGGAGTGAAAGACAGCGAGCGGAGGTCGAAGAAAAAGCTCGGTTTTTAATTCGATAAATCTCTCCTTGAATTTGCTGGTATTCTCACACTTTCTCCTTTCTTGATAGATGGGAAAAGCACCTATGATGGAGTTTTGTCTCTGCCAGGTCTTGCATACATACAAATACCGGATGTAGAAGGGGGGAAGAAGGGGAAGGGGAAGAAGAAAAATAAAATAAAATAAAATAATAGAAAAGGAATAGAAAGAGCAGGAAATAAGAAGAAAAAAAAGAGAAAAAAACCAAAGGGAAAAACAGAAACAAGCTTGCAGAGCTACTCGTATGGAGAAGAGTGGTTCGGATGGTCCGTCTCAGATTCTTCGCTCGAGGCTTTTTCTCCAAAAGCTGCAAGAGATCGACAAAGCGTCTGTATGAATGCCAGTCCGTGATGGAGGATGGGAATGCCTTCCTTTTTTCCCTGCACGCTTGACAGGGAAGCACAAAACGAATGGCAATGCAGCTGACAACCTCTCGATATGCCCGATGACGACAGTCAAGAGGTTAATTCCAAGGTGGCAGTGAACTTCAGGGTCTTTCTTTGGATTGGGACCGTCGATCGGGTCGATGATATTCCCTGTGAAGCCGGCCTAGGTCGTTTCGAATTCACCCAGGTTTATAGCAACCGACTGCCCGTTATATCATATCACCGAGGAGGTATAACTTCGAGGCAAGACGACTGCCGCAGAATATATCCGGGAAAGATTTCCTGGTTCTGAGGCTTAGGGGCGTAGACACAGATAGCATTGTTCTATAGCAGGATAGTGCGGTGCGAGGTGCGAGTGAAGTGTGTGTTGTGCGTTGAACGGGAGCGATCTTTACTAGAGACAGCAGAAGCATCCTTACCTTCGACTAAACAACGTGCAAGCGGGCTGATCGATGAGGCAACTGGTGCAAGCTACGGCGTCAATCTTCCGCGAAACTGGGCAGACTCGGGCGATTGTCCGTATTAAAACTTGTTTCGACTTTACAGCAGGTTGAGTTTGTAACTGAAGACAAAGAGCGGTATTCGAACGTTAGATGTGACTTTTGTTTGAATTTGTTTGTCGTGGCTTTTTCGGATATGGATGTAACGAGCATGCAGAAAATCCTCGAAGTCGAGGGCAGCACTCGTTTATAGATGAAAACAGTTCTATGCTGCCAATAGCTGGCTGTTGCGGCCGGCGAAGCACACTCCCGTGCAAAGCTGACTTAACCTCCTAGTAAGTTGAATGGATCGTAAGAAAAAAATCCGGTTTTCCCCCCAAAAAAACCCTTTTGCTTTTTGGCAGGCAACTGATGCCGTGGGCAAAAAGCAGTCAGGGAGTCCCGCAATGAAGAAAGAAACAACAAAAAAAGAAAAGAAGGATAAAAAAGCAAAGAGAAAGAAGAAAAAAAGGTAGTCAAAAAAAAGGTATGGAAGAAGCAATGGGGAAATCAGGAAGGGTGAATTGGAATCGAGGATGTCGACAGCAAGTGTGGAATTGAACCGCGCAGAGTTGGAGGTCTTACTGCTCGGGTCCTAGGCTGCAAAGATACCCCCCGATCTTAAAAGACACCAGGCTTAAAGCCCAATCAAACCCCGATTAGTCCAATCTTGAGGGAAAGAGAGGGTAAAATACAAGCCAGGGCAAGGCGGGAGGGACGCCGCTGGATTACTTCAGACCTCCTCGGCATGGTTGCTCTGTTGAGCCCACTTAGAGATGGGTCTTCCTCCCCCGAACCATGCAAGCGCAGAAGGACCCTTATTCGTTTTCTTTCCCGTTCTGCCACTCGCATCAAAGAAAGCCGCACCGATGATGCAAAATTGGAGGGTGGTTGACCCAGGACCTATGACGCTGTGGTTGAGATTCCATGCGGTACGGACAAACGCCAGGCGAAAAGAAAAAGTAATTATCGCCGGGTTCCACACCACCCTTGTCCCCGGCACACACACACACCAGACGCAGGCATGAATGCTGTGCTCGTGGTGAGAGAAAAGTCAAGGCTGCTCTTCGATCGAAGATAGACCTGCCCAACGCGAACCTCCAACGGCAACTGTGTAAAGACATCATGGCCATCATCATCATGAATGGCTAGCGGCATCTGATAGCAGCCGAAACGATATCCTATACTGTACTGCTTCAATGAGGGAACACAGCAGAAGCTATGAGCAACTCTGGGTTCATTTGTATGACCTTGCACCAACAAGGAAAAGTCAACTGGCCGTTCACCGCCGGCACCGTCCAAGCTCCATTATATCTCCAGAAGCTTTATTCTTTTTCTGGCGCTCGCGAAATGACCTTCCCAATAGTTATCAAAACAAAAAAAAAAAAAAAAAGCTTGGACGATAACAGTCTAGATGCATAACATCTAGCCCCACGGATGAAACGATCGTAAATATTTTCAAATTTCGAAGGTTTCCAAAACTGAATATTAATATATCTAAAGCTTACCTTGCTTACAAGGTATCTATAGCCGGGCTAATTTTCGATGAAAGCAGACACATCTGGACGACCCCAGAATTTCATCCAATGGTTACTGCCGGACCCACAACCTAAGCAGAAGTTAGAATATAAATTGTTCACTTAAGATCTTCGCCTTTTTAATCTACTTCATCAGGCCTCAGCCGTGAGTTGAGCCGTGGGGCCATGTATCTAGGAATACAGCCCTAGGCTTCCTCATTAAACTTTCTCCAAGGTAGAAAGATGAAGTTCAGATAGAGTGAAATGACGCATTATCGCTTGCAGCGATGGAGCCGGAAGTTTACTTACTTCGCAGACGAAAACGCCAATCTCCCCAATCGGTCCCCAAATAAAAATTTCTCGAGATGCACTGTACACTTCAATGTACAGCAAAATCAAAGCTAATGAAAGCCAAGCGATGCTGCTTCTGCGGATCGGTGATGTTGCAAGATGACAGTTACTGTTCTTTACTGACGAGCAAATTCATCACCGAGTTTCTGGGAAAGAGTTGTTGTAGATGAAGGCTTCAACCGGGCTAAGACGTTTATCAAGGGCAGAAACCGAAAGAACGTCGGTCAATCATTCTACTTCTTATACGCTCTACCGGTCAGAAGGTCGGTTTTAAGCTCAACCTTACATCCAGCTTATCATCGAGCCGCAGAACGTGGATGTGTAAATCTGTGTAAATCATAAGATAGTTTTGGTATAAACAGCGCGGATTCGGCGGATCTTCGAGATATCGATAGGAATAGACACCAGATCAACCCGAGACCTGTTGATATGATGGTGAGGACGCGCTTGAGGGGATAGCGCAGCCAATCTCGGAAGATCGCTACTGAAATGCGGCTCTCCCCCGTGCTGCAGAACGCCACCCCGCGATACAACACATATCACACCGGGCAGCTCCCGGTTGATTCCCGGCATTTGATATTTTCGGTCCCTCCATGCTCGAGGACTAAAAGGATATCTTCAATTACCTTATGTACTTAATTGAAGCTTGTGGACAACTGTCTATTTCCCATGTCACATAGGATTGATCAAGGCGACGGTCTAACGTCGTAGGGCATAATCAACCATAAACCACAGAGAAGGAGCCGAAACAACTCAGGATGCAAGTGGCCATGGTGTTAAGATATCACATTGGTCCAGCCTATATCTTTATCCAGCTGGCTACCGATATACGACATGGTAGTATATTCGTATGCATGCGCTGACATTGGGGATTTTCACGGCTAGCAGATTGTTGTTGATTATCTAGATTCCTTTCGGCAGCGGCCTGGTTGTCGATGGCATAATTTCATATCAGACTAGACGTCTAAACTATGACATAGCTCCGTTATAATCAAATATCAATGACACCGCAACGCCGAAATCCTCAGGTGGAATAATCTGTCTAACAGCTTAGCCCCGAGGGGGAGTTCCGGGGTCCCTGACGATCAAGTAGGGAGGTACTGATAGTCGGTGATGTTCATAGGTTAATCTATTTGTCTATCTAACGTTATCAGTTCATCTAAAATTGCAACCATGAGATAATAATAGCGAACATGCTCCCCACGCGGGGATGCGAGTAGGCGTCTAGACACAATGACATCTCATCGAAGAACGAAAACATGGAAATTCTGTATAAAATGCGTCAATCAACTGTACGCATTCCGTCACTTTTCTCGGGGATACTGCCGCTGCAAGTGCAAGTCGTGCTGTCATTGTGAGGACATTATGCAGTTTTGGATTTCGATAGTGCCGTCCGTTGTAAGATGGTTGTTTAACATTCTTGATTCCACAACGGCAGATTCTTGTGCACCGCATAATAGCCGGCCTTTGTGCGGCCGCTTTTTCCCCCACAGCGCTATGACGCTGTTGTGACAAAAGCCGACCGGGTCAAGGAACTCAAGCTTCTCCACTGCTCAGAAGCTAGTCTAGAGGCAACAGAGAAAAAAAATTACTACCTGATGTATCTTAAGTTTAGGTTGGAGGCAATTAATGGTCTATAACATCAAAACCTGAATGTGTTCGTTATGATGCCAATATGATGCCGTTCTGTGGCACCCCCGGGTCGAACTAACGTATCCACCATCTTTCCGAGCAGAAACCCAGACAAGACGAAAGGGGAATCGCACGGTACTGCCAAAAAATCACTCTCCTGTGCTGGACACAGCTGACCAAAATCCTGTTTTCCCATACGAGTTCCGACCGGAAAACGTCCAACATCCAAAAAGAGCGTCTGTACCCCCAATCAAGTTTAGTCTCTCGCCGCACCCCGGCTCACGGAACGCCACCATTGCCGAATCGCGACTAGGCAATATCCGAATCCAGTCCCTCCCAAGGAAAAAGCAGAGTGAAGAAAAAAGCGGAGGGGTTGCATCTGAGAGCGAGAACACCTCGAAATCTGGTGGCTTGCCGCTAGCAGGGATCGTAGGCGATATTTCGGGTAATGATCTGCAGCTACGATACAAGACCCTGGTGCTCTACACCCCTACAGATATTACATGTAATAATTACACGAACAGCATGGCCTTGGCGATTTCGTCCAGCAGAAGGGGAAGAAGGCCTAATATCGAAGAATATTAATAGCCTTGCGTTAATTCTGCGAGCTACCGTGGTTCGAAGAAGATTATGGATGAAGAGGTTTCTCTCTCTGCAGGCTAGCCGTGACATGGCTCTCGTTTGGAATACTTTAGAAATTATGGATGAGAGTTTATATCATTCCGGCAATCCGGTTATAACACCATCGTAGCTCGAAGGCAAACGGAATGTTAGTTGAGTAAGAAGCTCAGTCCTCAGGCAGCAGGATCACAATCCACAATCAGAGTGGTATTTAGCGCCTGGACACATTTGCTGTGGGTTTTCATGTCTGCTGAACCGAATAAATCGGTTGTTAGTAGGAGCCGGTGCAGCGCCTCGATACAAAATATTCGGACTAGCTGGCAGCTGCAGGCAGGAAAAGTCCGTCTCGTTGTATCGTATATCATGCATGCTGTTATATGGTAAGGGTCTGCAACCAGATGAAGGAACTACATCGGCTCGATTTTGTGATTTCGTGTCACTTTTTCAGTTGAGTAATTATAAGCCCATCAAGCTTTAGATCTCGGGCTCCTGCAAGCCCCAAAATGCCTCGCAGATCCCGAGGTCAAGCCTAGGTTTTATTCCTCAGCCCAAAGTACACACGATACATGCAATCTTTGGGATCCAGTCTGCAGTTAGTAAACTCATATGATCGTTGTCAAATCCGGACCACACGAGGTAATGGTCTTTAGTAGTCATTAGAGTTTTCGGAGGTAAGGCACGGCCTCGTGCAAATGTTTCGACGATCGATGAAAACGACGCAAGGGCACGGGCTGCTTCCTCCTAGGTCACGTCGAATTTTTTTTTTTTTTTTTTTTCGGGCTACTATGTCAAAACATGCATATGCTAGCTTTGTTTGTTACTTACCATAGACCTTTCTGGACCTCCAAATTGAGAAGCAAGGCAAGCACCATAGCAGCGCACAGGTATAGTTCTTGATAAGGATTTCGATACGGGGCGGGAATATATTTTTTTTAGCATTATCGCGTCCTTTCGAAATATTCCAATTCCAAGTAGATGCTACAAGACGGATGGCACGGCATATCAGGCCCACCGTAGATCGTTGTATGCAAGCTCCATGCATTCACCAGAATCTTTCAGAACAGTCCAGCCCAAACCCGGCGCATCAAAGCGATGTTTCTCATAGTTTAGCTTCTTCGCTAAGCTGCAAGATCCACTAACTTTCATTTCGAGTGCGGATGGGGCTTGCTTTAGGCTAACGATTAACGAGACGTCAGCCTCCTCTTGTCTCTTCAAAATCGAGTTGTTAAAATGATGCGACCGCCTAATAAGCGTGTGAAGTATCAGAATCTATAAAACGCTCCCCGGACAAACTTCGCTACGCTACTGCCTTGTGGGTGATTGACTATAAACCAAATTTCCGAATCGGTGGTAAATTCGATCCTCTCAACCTCACGTGCCCTCTGCCCATGCAAGAGCTGTAAGGTCGTTTATCCTATATTTAAAAGGCTATTATTATCCACTATCGCAATCAAACAGAACGATGTTTCCAAACATCGAGATTTTGAAAGAGGCAAGGAGATAATACGGCCGTTTCAGATAGAAACTAAAAAGAACGCGCTGCTGCCTGATCGAAATTGCATCAGAGATACATCAACCAGGTCCAATAGTCTCTATTATTCTCCCCGGTATCCGTCATTATAGCTTCTGAACTATTTTCCTATTCGTTCGATAGCAAGTCTGGTAGAGTCTTTTCAAGGGGTGCGGGTTTGTCGCGTTTCAGATTTCATGTTAATTTGCAATCTTCCGCATTTCGGAAGCTCACAAGCCTTCCACACCCTCGTTTGCGTTCGTCACGACTCATGGTTATCCATGGTTCCCATCCCATGGAGTTTACGTCCGCCTATAGAGGTTAGTGCGGTTGAAGGCCGCCACTGCGTGAGGGATCAAGTGATTTGAAGGTGAGGAGAGGTCACTAGATCTGTGCGGCACTCGAGTCTCGGCATCTTTGCAGGCGTCAGTCTATACTTCCTGCACGTTTAATCCATCGAGCCTCTACCCTTCCGAGCGCCATAGAGTAAAGAAGACGATCTTCTAGGCGTCACTGAGTAGGCGTTCCCGTCGTCGTGGCCAAATTAGGTGCATTAGAACGGTACAAGACGGCTTAGACTCATAGAACCGTGAGAAAAGAATAATTAGAACACATAGCCTCAAAACTCTAGATCTCTTGCCTCCACCGTTCTTTACCGCTCTTTCACGTCGATTTTCCAAACTCTCTTTCTCTATTGGAGCGTCGGGTCGGTTCATTTCACCTACTTTTGGTTTTGCGTGGTAGATAACTGCAGACACCTTTCCCAGCGAGAGCAACGCGATAAAGTGGAGCCCTGGTTGGACAATGCATCTACGCGGACGAGAGGAGAAAACGGAAGTCCAGATCTAAGCATAACAATTTAGATCTCTCTTTCTCTCTTTCTCTCTTTTTGATTTATTTTTTTTTATTTTTTATTTTTATTTTATTTTTTATTTTTACTTTTTTATTTTATTATTTTTATTTATTTATTATTATTATTATTATTATTATTTTTATTATTTTTGAGAAAAGCCCGCTTCTGATAGATAGGCTAAGGTCGTCAAACAATCTTAAAATTGTGCTATTCACGGATGTCGGGCAGCCTCAAGCGAACGTTAGGCGTTCGTATCAATACTCGACTCGAACTGTTAGTCTCCAGTTTGTGTATTTGTCTAAAGAACCCGAATTCGTTCACCAAGCAATTAAAATGGAATATGTGGAGTAACCACATAGTGTAAACCTCACCTGCATGCGATTTTCGCGCTGGATTCTTTCCGTAAAAAAAAAAAAAAAGCAACACTTTAGATCTCGAACATCCTGACGAGGTGAGTTTTTCTTCCCTAGAATTCTCCGCCGCTATTGATCCAAGCCCTAAAGCCGGACCCCATATTTCGATGACTTGAGACATTGCACTGTGAAAGGTAGTAGCGGCAGGGAATCGATAATTGAAGGAAACCCCTTGAAACAATGCGAATTCCCAAATCGCCTTCGCCTCAAAATGGTTTGCCAGCAAGGGACAAGAGCGCCGGTGTTCAATGACGTCATAATGCACCGCCCTGGGCACCACTAGCACTTGCATTGGGGACACAAGATTCAGCAAGGGAGGGCAAGCAATCACCAAAAAAGGGTCCAAGGATAGTGAATCGATCGTGAGCTGTAAATCCAAAATTTTGTTTTTATGCTTTCGAAGATTGACGGATTATGCTGGGATGTATGATTTACTCGTATAGAACTTACAACGTGGACCGAGACGAGATGCAGAATGTTGGTGGTATCGCAAGTAATAGCATTAGCAGTCATGTAAGGCATTGCATCGAGCGATTTGATGACATGAGCCGAAACAAGTATACTTTTCTTCCTTTCTACCCCAGGACGGAGAATGCCGCTGAATATTACAAGTTTTAGAGCGGCAGAAGCCTGCGTTAGAGTGGGGTGCCTAGCGATTTGATATCATTCAGCGTCAATATCACAAGCTTAGAGCTACGCAGGACTGGCAGGCTTATTGCCGTTTCTTTCGATGGCTCTACCGAAGCCACAGCCGCCGCGGGCAAAGTGATCAATAACGGTTGTCACTGTTTTTTTTTTTTTTTGTGCAGACGGCTAAGCCGTTTTGGCGGTATCATGAAACCAATCAATCGTGATTCCCGGTGTCTTTCGTACGGTGAATTTGATTGCCTGCAATTTCTACGTGATCCCGGGGCCATATTCGGAGATATTATTTCCTTGTTATTGCGTCGAAAAGTTGTGATGTGGTCGGTTTCTGTTTTCTGTAGGTCTTGTTCCGGATAGATGAAAATGTGCGCTGATGCAGTCGGTCCTGGGTCCAGTGTAAAATAGAATTGGCCAATGCGCTGCAGCTTTGAGAAAGTGGTGTTCCAGGTGGGGCTCCACAATTCAATATTTTCCAAGACGTTAAAGACAAGGAAACAAAGATGAGTTCCATTTCTTCACTCTTCTCGGCTTCAAATTCCCAAAGATTCCATACAATCACCATGTGATCTGCATTGCTTTGAGGTAAGTTCGATTTCTCAGCTCTATGATTCAGTTCAATTGGGTCGTGGGTTCTTGCATCGCCTTCGTACGTGTGCGTACTCGCCCTTCTGCGAGGGCAACGATCGACGACGCATCATAGTGGAGCACGCTGAAGTGGAAGGGGGAAAAAAAACCAGTTTACCGTTTGTAACGGCTTGATTCTCAGCCGTGAGTTGGTCGAACCAAATGACTGAGATCAATTGATAAAGATAAATGCGCTCGCGATGCCGTCTAATCGCATAGTCTTGCCAGATACAAGTTTTTATCCAGGAGGCTTAAGGGAGCTGCGGGATGACCTGAAGGCATTTGAATTTGTTCGCCAGGATATGCATTTTTTTCCTCGAAGCTGCCTGTGCCCTGCATATGCGCCGAGAGAGACCGGGTTGGGCCTTGCTTTTAGAGTGGAGGGGGTGCAGCCATTAGAAAGACGTTATCGCCTTAAGTTTCGCTATTGAAGTTCCGTTAGTGAGCGTGCATCGAAAGGTTTCTTCATCGGATGGTCATCGAGGGAGCTCGGCTTGTAATCGATATCACGAAAGGGGAGACGGATTGCTTTCTCATCACCGAGTGGAACCAAAAGGAATCACTTACATGAGTAATGGTGATAATCCATGGACCTTCGGGTTTCCTCCTGAACCTTTTCAACGTTCGCGGGAGTTAGTCACCCAATACTGATTTCGTGTCTCATGACCGTGCCCCTCGCTTCAATATTGTAACTCGTGTAAATGAGTTCCCAAATCGAAGGATTTTGACATGGCATGGATAAATACACCTAGCGCTACCTGTGCTGTTTGTTTAACGGCCATGCGGCAATTGATGATTGAGGTGGTGTCGGGGTTTCCGGAGTGAAAAAGATTTTCATTCCGCTGTTTGTGATTGAGGACTTATTGGTATAAATTATGATATCGCTCAGGATTCAGGAGGAATAGCTTCACAATTTGGCGGCTTTCAAACTTCGTTAGCCTTGTAAATTGATCATTGTGACAGTGGCCTGTGGTTCCATATCAGCCCTTGATGAGTGGTGCATGTATCATCATCTGCCGGAAGCACGTATCTGGGGTTATGAGGGGCTAGCATCACCTCATTAAAGGATCCAACTGCAGTTCATGACATAAAGTTAATTGTAGAATCGGGTTGTTAATATAAAATATGAGACCTTCGCGTAGGCTGATTCCATGGGAAAGTCCGTCTAGTTTCTGAGACAAATTGATCTACGGGCTAGTGTTCTTAAGACCAAATTCGAACGTATGGCTCCAGAGGGACAGGTTACAATTCCTAGAATCTAGGAGGATTACGCCTGTTAAAATCAATTCGCATGGCTACGTGTATGCTAGTTAGGAAATACCGTGTATTTTATTATGCTGTCTAGCTTTTCCATAGATCTACAACTATCTATTGATTCAACGAGTTCAGAGAGGTATACTGCGATGTTCCGCGGATCCTTTAACGCACCATCCCACGAAAACCTAGGCTCCGAACCGTATTTTGCATGGTTATGCAGTTTGATGACCGCATGAATGTCCAGTTATGCTTGTGAAACCTTGTTTGAGGATTTGAGTCCAATTAAACATATTGATGTGGAAAGACGTTGAGGTATAACATTCACTCCCCGTCTTTCCCGAAGCCCATTTCGTATGTTACTTGTTCAGAGGCGCCGAACTACCGGTATATCGCCAACGCCAGTGCACCTGGACTCAAGCACTTTGTGGGGTTCTCTTGGTTTTCGTCCCTGAGTTGAATGTTTTCGGGAACTTGCGTAAGGATTATGCCTCAATATATAGACGAGCATATATAGGAGTTACACATATGAAACGTTTGACGGAGTTTCAGATTGCATATGCGCATGATGTCTCTGTTGAGAGTCATCGGGATAGCCCAAGCTGAGTGTTAAAAGACACGCAGACAATAACCCAATTTAAAAGAGTAGGGGTTTTTCAGAAGCTGATATTTATGAAGTGCATTTACGTCTAATAATGTCAATATAACTACGTATTTAGTTCTAAAGCCTTTTACTTGAAGTTCCGGTAAACCGACCTGTCCAGTTTTGGGTCTATATCAGATGATTGGGGTTCATTGTAGTCGATACGCCGAGATCGGGTTGGTTCGGGATTTGGTTCGCCTTTAGATTCTGGAGGGATTTAGATTTATTGTGTCGATGGTCACTCTGGGTTTCGCTTGCAAACTATAGCTAGCAGTGATCGAATATTTGATGACTGATAAACTCCTGAATGACATTGAGATGAAATAATCCAATTTTATTTATGTTTGTGGGATTGGGTATATGTTTTATCGCATCCTTCTTTAATTATTGAATTTACCGTGGTCATAGAATTATTTTGACTTAGAAATAACCTCTAGAGCTCTCCCCTTCTCTACATATATCGGCTGCCATAAAGCGGAAAACGCAGTTTCATTTCGAATCAAAGCGTTGAAGGACAACTTGGTGTAGATCTCCATCTTTTTAGGCTCCATATAGCTCACTTCATAGCTTGTGCTAAGTTATTTCTGATGATATTAAGGTCAGATTAGACTAGCCTCGAAGAACCAGGCGCTTGAGTTTTCACACTGGTGTTGCATGTTGCAGATATCGTGAATTCGAGGCACATACCTGGTTCTTCAAGGCTAGTACATACCACCGTGCCAGAGATCTGCGGCATGCTAAAGTCATAGGATAAAAATGGTGGGATTTTTCTTTGGTATGATTGAATGGGCTATGAAGGATTCGGTTGAGCTAATTTAAAGAAACCTATTGCTAGGGCTGTGTCGATATATCGCTATCGCTATCCTTACCAGCTCTATAGCACTACTCTAGTCTGGTCATAGGCCACAGCTCATTTAAATCCTCAAACTGGCCTTCGATGAAAATTAAGCACAGACTTACTGTTCGCGCTAGAGTTGGTGAGCTTTCATCACACTTGAAGCATTTACATCTCTCAAAATGCGAATGTATCTAGCCTTACCCTGTACCCCTTTATAAGATATGATTTAATGCCGGAATATGTAAGCGTAACGTGAACATATACCGGGTACTGAGGCTTTCCACATATTAATAACTTTGTAAAAGAGCTTTAAAGGATTTAAAACTAGTATTAGAGTAGATGAAGCTGCCCGGCATAGCTAGAAAAATTGGAAGCATGGAGCGGGATGGGTCATCGGAGTTTGGTATCATAGATTTGCGTTGAATTGCGAAAATTCCAACAAATCAGGTGGATATGGCAGCACAGTATGTCAGTTAGCACTGATGGATCCGGCATGTGAACTTGATCCTGTGAACGTATAGATCCTTATATAACCCAGTCCCACTGCGATGCTTGAGTTCGTTACTTTTGTTGGGAACGGGCAGTCTTTTCTTTTGTCTTTTTTCTCTCGAGACTGCACAGCTGAGTGCCTTGCTTGGGGATGGTGGGCCTTGCAGTAGATTGCATTTTGTGGTGCGATTCAGTGCCACAGCGCCGCATATCATTCTAATTCCAAATTCCATACGGCATCTCCTTGTTAGTAACCCGAAGACTGAGTTAATCAGAAGTGAACTGGGCCTGTTGATCTCCCGGCGGGCTATGAAACTTAATCTGCCCGAGATATATCAGGTTCAACTTCACTTCAACACATTATCTACCCGACTACTGGCAGCAATAAGGAATACATGGTTACGAGACTGAAGGAATACAAGACTGTGAAAAAATGAACGGCTCGGGCATCTTGATATGCAAGATTTCTCTCGCCTCCCCCCGCTTCCGTCGATGGACCCCATCCACCGTCGTCGCAGCCTTTTTTCCTGGTCGAAAGTAGTCTCACTAAAGCCCCACCTTCCGTCATCCACCCCCCAAAAAAAGTCGAAGACAAACGTCATGGGTTGGGAGAAGAGGCGGTACCTGCGGAAAATGATATCACGGGGGCTCGTCGACCAGGAAAGTAGCATCCAAATAAATTCCTGGTGTACACTCTCGGCGACCTTGCGATAGCAAAGTACAATGATGGCCGTGGTGGAACAGGCTGCCCTGCATATGACTCGATGACTCCCACCAGGGTCTCAAGATGCCCTCCGCTAGATGGTGGATGTACTGCTTCTTCCTTTCGCCCCTCCATCTTTATTTTAGAAGATGGCACAGCGTCTCGAAAGAAAAACGCGATCCTCACCAGCCACCTAAGGAACAGTCCCACAGGAATAGTAAATCGACTCTCGTCTAGGACCCTCACGCGGGCCGCTCATACGCAGGTACGAGATTTTTGAGGCCGGCTGAGAAGGGCTGACGGTATCAGGGGGCTCTGCTTGAACGAGAGCCAGAGGAGGGTTCGCTCGTCCGGTTTTCCCTCTACGCTTTTGGCCAGCTCTTCCTGACGCCGGCTGTCACTTTCTCTTCTTTCCCTAGCTTCTTTCTGGTAAACGTATCCTAATTAATAACGGCCTTGGGAGTCAGTCGGCGTTCTTCAGCCTGTGCCAGAACTTTTTTTCCCACCGATATCTGTTGTTTCTGCCGGATATCACACACATCACCATTATCTGGTCCGAAATTCGTATCTTTCCCCGGCTGTAATCGCTGTGCGCTGTTGCTTTGGTGAGAGTTTCTTGGGAGAGCCGAGTACGTCATATAAAGAGTGACCTTGCAACGTCAAGTGCTCTGTCCGGCAACACATCCCACTTCTCGAATCTTCCTCAACCTCGACGCTGCCAACCACCAACCACAGGCTGACATCTATCTCTCCTCCAACCACATCCTAATTATCGCCAACCGTCACTAATCTTTCCCGAAAACATCACAAAGCTAGTAGCCTTCGCTTCTGAAATCCACTCATCTAAGCAAATCTCCTCTGTGCTTCCAATCTCTTCAAGCACCAACGAATAGCTGGAACCCCGCACTCCTCCCGAAGGAAGCTTCTTATCCCTACCGGCAGCTCTAGCTGCTCTGTGCGGCCGAAACCATGTCGTACCAGGACAGGGCGGGGTACGGCCATGGCGGCTATCATCAAGAAATGCCAGTAGCCCAGCTCGGGGATATCAATATTGATCCGGATGAGTTCCCGCAAGTAGCTGCTCACCTACAAAACCTACATATCTCTCATCCGGGTTCTACGTCGGGCTCGACAGGCTATCTAGAAGACGGAGCTCGGCATATTTACGTTGAATCTTCCACTGGAAACCATTACTACACCAACGATGTTCCTAATTCAATAGCACCTTACTCTGGTTACGGCTACATCCCAGCTCCCGAACCCAGCAATCCAGCTCCACATTCGTTTTCAGGTGCCATGAGATCTCCTGTTACTCCCAGTTTTCATCACGGTATGGGCTATTTCGAGGCCAGTTGGGCCCCCCCTACTCTTTCGAGCATCCCCTTTCCCATAAATTCACCATATAGCAACCCTAACCAGAGCAAACGCTACTCAACAATGACGACACCGAGCACTCCTGCAGCTTATGGGCGTCCATACCCTGCTATAGGAAACGGGACGCCTCAGTCCACTACAAATGCTTTCCCACCATCGACTCCATTATCTCTCCCCCCCCCATCACCAGCTGTGTCGTCATCAACGTCGAGTTCTACCAAGCCAGCGGCTTTCCAACCGACAAGACGTTTCAGCTACGATGATGGTGGTCATTCCTCGCAATACCTTACAAATGTCTCCAAAAAATACCAGGACTTCATGCAATCATTCTCAAACGGAATCGAAGGTACGTCTACGGCAACTGCCTCTGATTAGGGTTCAACACGAAAACCAGAAGCGACTTTAGACGAATCCCTCGATTTGCATGTTGCTACGCTCTTGATGTACTAAGCTTTCTGTAGCTCAGTGCTTTTCTTTCTTTTATTTTTCTTCTTTTTTTGGAAGTCACTATCCAACCCTTTTCCCTCTCTCATTCTTTCCCTCAATTTCCGAAGCTTAGAAACCATACGTGTGAACTGATTTGGTTTTTTTATATATAGGGCGAGATAGATACGAACCGACTCAAGAAATGTACGACGAGCCCCGTGGTAGGCGACCTGCGGCTACTTATTATCGGCCATCCGGAGAGGGCTACATCACACCAGGAAGCAACGTTCCGCGGAACTCGACCAAGACACCTGGGCCCGGTGAAAAGAGAAGAAGTGCTGTAGCTGCGGTCCATCAGCCGCGCCCACCAAACTCGCGGCACAGTTCTTCTGAAAGTGGTGATGCTGAACCACCTTACCGACAAGGTGGCCGATATGAAGACTACAATGGAAATGCAAGGCCGAAGGGGAAGTCGAGACCCAATTCTTTCTCGTATCCACGAGCGGCAGACTCAGAACCCAACTTTCCAAGGTACTCATATCAAGACCCTAGGTCTTCGACTGGGTCGATACCTGGTAATACTGGAGGCAGGTATATTGTTGGTTCCTCTACTGTGCACCAGCCCAATGATAGACCTTACAAAGCGTACGATTCACCGGCGATTCTCAATCCTGGGGGCAGCCGACCACGGCAGTCTTATTATATTCCCCAAGCCTCTCAGCCAATCTCCTACACGGATGAAAGGGCAGATTTCGAAGCACGAAGACAACGAAACCGATCCAAGAGCAGATTTCGTGTAGCTTCCGAGGATCAAAATTCAGTGTCGGAAGATGATAGGTACAGAGCTAGTATCGCCAGACCGAGCTCCCCATCTTCACAACAGAGGGCGAAGTCAAGAAGAAGACGAAATTCACCATCACCGGGAGCCTATGGGTCAAGGTCAAGGATGAGGTCGAAATCTCGCGCACGACCGGAAATAATACAAACTTCACGACCTATTCCGGATTCACCAGCTAGACCGACTACACCTGGGCCGTCAAGGCCGAAGACACCGATGCCTGGAAGCTCAGGGGGCATAGATGCCGAAGCTGCTGTCAAGCTAGAAGCTGAGAGACAGGAACGTGAAAAGGCGAGACAGGAAGCAGAACGCGAAAGGGCAAGAGCAGACGCGGAACGTGAAAGGGCAAAACTGGAGGCGGAACACGAGGAGGCTCGACGTGAGTTAGAACGTTTAGAGCGTGAAAAGATGGAACGCGAAAAGGAGAAGGAGCGAGCTATTCAGGAAATATACGCATCTATGGAGCGAGTTTCTTCTGAACAAGGAGGCCCACAATCTTGGGGCAACAACGAGAAGGAGAACTATGATTTTGAGCAGCACCATCACCACCACCATAGACATAAGTCTCGTCATAGGTCTCGACCGCGGGAACACCACTCTCGAAGCACTAGTAACGAACGGAGCGAGAGAGAGAGCCTAAAGGATGAACGCAGGAGGGAACGGAAAGAGAGGGCGAGTGAAAGGCCTCGAGATAGCGATCAAGAGAAGGAAAGGAGCAAAGCTGAGCGGGAACGAAATAAAGATAAAGAAAGGGAGAGGGAAAGGGAGCGCCGTGAGAAGGCTCGTGAAGAGACGTTGCAAAAATTGAAATCAAAGTCAACCTCGGAAGTCACAGACCCTGCACTCGCGAATCCCATGGTCGAGAATGTCAATGTTCCAGGGCGCAACCGTGAACGTGCGGGAGTTCAACCAGGACAAACTTTTATCAGACCGGATCTTCTGTGTGCTATGAAGGCGTTGAAGCTCTGTGTGGTCGAGCACGACCCATCTGACGATCATGCGCACAATTACTTGCTGCGGCTAGACTGCGGCCATGGCTACCACGAAGATTGTCTAAGAAGTGCGGTGGCTAGTAGGGAAAGAATCTCTACTGCTCAAGTTGACTTGGAGGCCGAGAAGCTGTGGTGTGAGAGGTGCCGCAACACCTTTGGCAAGAAGGCTGGAATGTAATCGGGCGGTTTAGAGCATCGCACGAGATTCTTGAAAGCTGTTCAAAGAGCGAGGAAATCAAGAGTGTGTTTTAGTTTTAGTTAGTGTTTTCTTCTTCTTCTTCCCCCACTTGTAGAGGGAGAAAGAAGCGTACGCTACATATGTAATTGCTCTTTACTCGGCATACCGCATGCCCTGCCGGGGGTTCCGACTGTCTATCTCCTATTACTCTATTATGTTTGTTTCTATTTGATGACCAGCTTGCATTTTCACGAACCGAATTTTCAATTGCCTTTTTCTTTTTTCTTTTATTTCGTTTATTAGTAATATTTTGCATATACTTTGCATTTCATTGCTATGCTACCCCCTTGATTCTCGTTTGGGTATACATATATTCTTCTCTGTAGCAATACTACCCTGCTTTTCTGTTTGATAATCTTGTTTTTAATAGCGGATTGTCTCAAATCTTGGATTCGAATCCGGTACATAACGAAATGCATATGCTTCTGGAATAGCTTAACTAGCACCGTAATTTGAAAATTTTTTGGTCCTTCGTTCTTCGGTTTGATTTTGACGTGTATAACGCGTATTGGGAGCAACTTTGTTGCATGTGGCTTGCGCCCAGTCAACAAAGTTTCTCGAGCTCGTTCTAGCGTGCATACACGTGCATGGATTAGTGGCAGATACCGAAGATTTCCGAAGCCAGATCGAACAAAGAAGTGTATCTAAAAACTGCCCGCCTTCGTATCTAATCTGATCTTCCATACGGACCCCTCTGCTTGTATATAATGTTTATGGACTCGATTGTGCTACTCTATGCCGATTAGCTGAATGAAATTACAGAGTACGTCCCGACTTACGTAAAAGCTGAGAACCGATAAACCAGGTAGACATTTTAACATTTGAGCTCGTGCTGGATGTTGCTCGTCTGGTCAGAAAGTATAAAGTATAAAGATGGTTAAATCTGCACGGAGTCAGCGAAGAGCTAGTGAGAACAAGATTTCCGGCGTGTTAGCTTCGCTTCCTCGAGCGCATTGATGGCTGATGGCTTGTCTAAATGTGGGTCCGCGTTAATACGAATCAAGCAATTGTATCGAAAATTTGGCGGTGTCTTGGGTCCTAACGGGGGAGCCTGATTGCTGCGAGTAGGCCACCACTATGCAGAGCGTGGAGATCAAGTTGAGTTTGAGTACGAAGTACAGGGCTGAAGATAAATTATGAAGGCGGCATCAAAGGCTTTCTCATTTTAATGGAAATTAAGTATTCCAGGGGTTTATACTTTGGTAAGGGCTGAGAAGCAACGGGAAGGAAACAAAAATGTGTGGGGGATGCTAAAATACCACACGCTGACTAACCGGTAGCCGGCAGACTAGAACGGTCCAGCGAGACTTTGAGGAATGTGGGTGCCTGGACTGGGAAACAATCGACATTCGAGGGATATCGTGGTATAGCATGCTCCGTTTACTGTGTGACCGAAAGCTATTCTCGACCTCCGAACAGTCTACCTTGGGACTGCAGTATTACATCTGTGGCTGTGACCTATGACGCATGGTGTTTCAACCCGAACGGTTTAACATGGTGGTTTAGTTTGCACCTTTCGCTTTGCCATGTTGAAAATAGGGGTTGGTTGCACAGTGTTGCAAGCCAGAGGCTTAATTAATCAACCACATCTACGCCATTCTCAGAGTTTAAATCCACGGGTTTGGTCTAGACGTCTGTGAGGGGACAAGTGGGTGTCCACAATCCAACCGATTACGCCCTTTGTAGACACCCTAAAGCCTTGGGGCGCCCCTACACAGCAGACTTCGATCATCAGCTGAACGCCACTTAAGTCATCGCGCGAGAACTGGTCCCGAAATGCTCAGGAAGGTCTTCCAGAAGCTGGATATATCGCGTGCAGGAATTATCGATGGAAGGAAAGGTTCAGCGAGCAATTCTAATGGGAATATCGACGGACAAGGATGCCTGGGTGCCACTGAAAACTTATCAGATCAGCCTCCGTTCTTTAACCTCTCGCTTGATGTCCTAGAACTTGTTTTAAGGTACCTCTCCTTCCGGGAGCGAATAGCCCTATCCCTGACGACCAAGGGCCTGCACTACCTCTATCCCGAAGCCCAACAATCAAGCCCTTCTGCATCGGGTCCTCAGAGTATCCGCAAGTTCGCATGTGCCCGAAAGGTAGCTCGGTCATTTCTTCTAGTTCGCCCAACTTCTGTATTAGGCCCGTCACTTGCGGATGCAGATGCTGCATCCCTTAGCTCGGTGCAGCATAGGATATTCAAATGCCCCTACTGCTTTCACAAGCTCTGCTTGCCAACTTGTGCCACGGCTCTTTTCTTAGACCACGCCACTGGCGTATTCTACCCATCCTCTCTCTTCCCAATCGAAAAGGCCAAGTTCTACTATTCTTACCCCTGCCCCATCCGTAGGGCAAACGGAGCGATTACAGAGCCGCAGGGGGCGTACTATTCCACTATCTGGTGCGAACATCACCGCTGTCCGCGGGACTTACTGCTGAAGGGGAACCGATACCGCGACCTAAAGCTCGGTTCGGATGGAAAGTTCCATTTCTTATACGAATATAAGGATGGGAGACGCTGGTTCGCCACACGGAATAATCGGGAACCAACGGCGACGAGCTCACGGGTTCGATGGCTAATTGGGCACAGACAGCAGTATCCCTTGTATCTGATCGTAGCTGCGGCCGGACTTAAAGCTAGCAACCGGGAGGAACGCCCAAATTGGGCTTTTAACTACGCTAAGACGCTGGAGAAGAAAGGCTGGATGGAACCGGTCTACGAAAAATTCTTCTACGAAACAGTCTGCAGGCACTGCTTATTGCCACTCGCATATTCTGCCAAACTCCGCGGCTGGAGAGGGAGATCTCCGTGGTTCGCCGAAACTTGCCAGTGCGAAGCTCAGAAACCAGGCGGATGTAGGAGGTGCGGGGTGGTAAGTGTCAAATTTACCATGATTGAGGTATTCGATACCTTTCTCGATATGTATGGAGCGAAAGAAGGGCTCGCGAAGCGGGAAAGCTTCTGGCTATTCCTCGCTAGCGAATGCAAGATAGTCAACTACCCTTCCGGCCAGAACAAACAGCGATTGGAGTACATCAACCCTCTGGAGGCGGAAAGACAACTACGCGTCGTTCGAGGGGTGGACGTTGTTCCAATTGCGAGGCCAAGGGTCGGACTGCAGGATTTACCGTATGTCAACCTTCTGTGGGCGATGACGCTGCACAACCGGGCTAGCGATTGCCAGGAGTACATGTACCAGAACGTCGTGCAGTCGAGCTATATATTCGTGAAGGCTTGGTACGGGGACTCCGCTCCTGCCATGGCGCGCGAGTTTATCGATATGTCGGCCTACCGGGACCGCAGGATGTGTTGGCCTGAGGCAAGACCGGTGAAAGAGGAGGACACGGTCAGGGTAAAGGATGTTTAATTAATAGTATACTTACGACAAGCCTTAATTGTCGAGGGGTAAACCCATGATGATACTGTAGGTAGTACGCATGTCTCAGATGATAGAAACGGTTGTCTCGCTGTCTTGCGGCTGATTGGGGGAACCGAAGACCCACGGAATGTCTTAGTTGGTCGAGTACATGTGGGTCCGTTCGGGTTTCTCATGCATGTCTTAAACCCCTCCGACTGGAACATCCAACAGAACCAAAAAATCAGGGCTTGATTCCCGATCACACGAGTTTTATCAGCGTTAGTTAGCTCCACTGTTAGTTAACCTTTTGGTCTGAAGAGTTAATAATGCCTTTAAAAGCTGACTCGCTGCTCGATTGGAAAAAAACTTTATAATCGTACGAGAAGGTAATGTGTCCCGGTTTTGAATATTGCACTCCCTATAGCTTTGATTTTATTTTATTTTATATATTATATTTTTATATCTTTACATTTTTATCTTTATTTTTCTATCAAGATAAGAAGAGGATATATTTTGACAGAGAACAATCGAAGCGAAACTCGATGATGACTTTATCGTTTTTATCACTGGCGGACTCGCCTGAGCTGCTCTCTCATGTCATTGCTTACCTACATCCACCAGATATTTTCTCATTACTCCTGACATGCAAATCATTCTACCCAACGGCCCACCAAAGACTCTGGTCCACTTTGGACCTTTCCGAATATCCTCTTTTCTTTAACGAAGAGTATGCCATTGGAAAACAGGGCCGTTATAAACTCGCACAGCTGCTCCAGATATACAGATCAGATCTATCTGGGCTGAGGCTTATACAAAACATCAAATTAAACGGCGGAGTGTTTGCGAAAACCAGCATAACACGCACAAGCGGTCTTTTAGGCGCATTGGGGGATCAGTTATACAGACGATCGATAGAGCCTAGGCGAGTCAGCCTGGACCTTTCAAGTGTCTGTAAGTTGTATACCCTTGCTGTTAATACTCCACCCGGTACGAATTTCAGTTTTGAGCAATCGACTTATGTATAGGGTGCGATATAGACCTGGAAAATGCAACGAGCTCGGGAGATGTGCTGTTTTTCCTACAGGTCCTGAAGGATTACTCACGATCGAGGTCGCCGGTGTTCTTTTCATTAGAATTGACGGCGGACTTTATAGGCCCTACGTTACACCGAGATAAATTTAAGGTTAACCTCGCGGATATTTTGGACCTTACGAAGCTTACGAGGGTAAATTTAATCTTAACCCTCCGGAACCGAATCTTATCTTCAGACGACCATGAAGCTCTCTGGGACAGCGGCGAAGAATGGGAAGACAACCAACCGGGGAACCGAAGCCCCCAACAACGATTTGCAGACTACGACGTCGTTGGGGATAGCGACACTGGGAATATCCGGGAGCAGGCGAAACTTTTATCTGGCCTCCTTTTTGCTACTCCAAACCTCGTTCATCTCTCGTTAGCCACAAATAGCGGTCGCTATGAGCCCGTCGAACTTTACAACTTTGCCAAGGCGCTAAGGGGACTTCAGCGCACAGTGCTCGGTCTTCGAAAACTCAAAGTCATGGAACTCCATGGCCTGATATTCCACCCGTGTTTCTTCTTACAGCCACCGGAAAGTGTCAAAGTGTTCAAGGTGGAGAGTGGGGGGACTTCAAATGTGTCTGCGGCTTGGTGGAAGAAATTTGCGGCATCTACGTTCCCGAACGTCGAGGAGATGTCATTAAACACCCAACATATGAGTCTCGGCCGCTGGACATCGGGCGACGATGAAGAAGAGCACCAACATGACATCAAGTTCTGGATTTTTGGTGTCGGTGACGTCAAGGTCGAGAACCTGAAAAGCTTCAGAGCGCCGCTCTTGGAAGCGCTACAGATAGACCACGGGCCCCTGGACTTACTAGAATGCGTACTGAAGAAGAATAAGAGCTTAGATGAGGACTCGGTAAGGAGATTAGAGGCGGCTTGTGCACTTGATGAGGCGTACAGGTCGGAAGCGATGAATCTCCTAAATAGGAATACAGGGGTTTACGGGCAACCTGGACTATCCTAATGGCCGCCTTCGTGGGAGAAAGTCCCAGCATGTCCATGTTTATGTCTGAGGCATGCAATATGTATATACCTACTTATATATTGTAATATTCATTTTTCACATTAGAGCAAACGCTTAGGTATAGCTACACGCTAACCGGCCATGATCATGAACATACAATAATAAAATACACCTGCACTACGGGTATGCTTTTTTTATGATACGAATGATTATACAAGATATCCGAGTGCAGCCTGGATTCGAAGGTGCCCCCGCCCCAAGTTTAAGGCTCCCATCGGAATAACCGATGCATAGATAGGCATTCATATGTGTGCGTCGCATAATATAGTTTTATGAATTACCATATAAGCTCACCACCAATTGCGACGCTTTGGAGCCAAAATGAATCTTTCGTAGCGAAACAGTTTCAGCTGCAAAATACACAACCACAGCTCGCCGACTTGGCCCCTGATCTGTAATGAGTCGGGTCAGTTAACGACAACCAGTGCTGATGTGTTGGTTGTGGCGTTGATTTTGTCCTAAAGCGCAACTCGTACGTACAGCTCTCTGTCTATTTCTTCTGCAATATAAAAAGCTTGGATTAGAACACGTTAACATCAAACTTCAACAAGCTACTTTTTGAAAATTCGAAAGACATCTCGAGTACAAAAACGGAAACGTACCACGCAATTTTTCTGCCGAGGGTGCTGGAGCTCACTTCCTAGCGCCCCTCAAAGGATATTTTCCTTCTGATATGCAGGATGTTAGTCCACGGGGTCACATAGCACCATCGTTGGCCACGAAGCGTCTGCATTATCCAAGTCCAAAAAGGATGGTACAGGTCTGGGAGGAACCCTCTGTCTCTCTAGAATATACTGTCAATTGATTCCTCCCTACATGATACGTCATGATTAACCTGAAGAAAAATGGGAAATTGAGTGAAAACCGGAAGAAAATAAGTTCCAATTCTGTTTCAAGCAGCTTTGTTCCCCGATATGCTCTCTTTCTCAACATCGCCACTGGAGTTCTACCCGTAATCTCTATATCCTGTTGATAGGGCTAAGTTGCTACTTCACCCAGATAACGATGGCGGTAAAACCCGCCTTCGTGATACCTAGTATTATGGCAAACCTGGTCCATTCAGAAATGAGATTCAATATTCGAAGATATGGTGTAAGCATCATCCATGTCCTCGAGACCTACTTGTAAGTTGGAGGGGTCGCGTGGATGGACTATACCTTGACGGCGACGGATTATGAATAATAGAAGAGGAGACTAATAAAGAAGAAATAAAGCACAGAAAAAAGAGCACGCCTTGAGCAAACCCGAGATAAGTTCTTCTAAGGTGCCAAAGTCTCCGGCCTGCCGGGTTATCCCTTCACCTGCAAGAGAAATTCGTCGTCGAACAAGGACACCGAATGCAATCGAATATCGTCCACTAGGCTGTGAGGTATCCAGCACCTGGATGGGGTGCCTATTACTAGTCGCAGAAGAGATAAGTTACAAAAAGTCTCAATATGTTATGAAAGTTTCTTTTGCGACATTCTCTGCCGTCACTTGTCTCCACCTTCACCTGCGGGACTAACGTCGCCCCGGCATAATACCCACCAAGGATTGGATTCATCTTTGCATATCTACACGGGGCGGCATATGTGTCTAGACCGCCCAACTAAGGAAAAGTGGGTGTGGAATATGCGGAGCATCCACAATTAGTTTTACTTCCATCAAGGTATACGTATCAGACCCGTCTGCAGTTAAAGCTGGAAAATAAGACCATATCAAAAATACATATCCAATGTACCTGGCGACAGAGTGTCGAACTGAACTGAAGCTCGGAACTAACCGACCTGGTGAAACTGAACCCCGAGAAAACAGAACCCAATAGATACGATGATTGGAAGGAGGTTCCCGGGAGACTTAATGGGTCGACAAAGGAACATACCGTTGACCACGAGATAAAACGGATTGTCCCAAAGTCTCCTGATATGACAAGGAATGGTCTCGTCGGAAACGAAGCATTCGGCGATTGTTAGAGGAGAACCAATAGCAAACACTACCGCCACCGAATTCGCGAATAGAGTGGGGATTTTTGATCTCCCGCATCCTGTGCTATAGAAATTTTTGACCCTGGTCCTTGGTGAAGATGGGCAAGGGGTGGTGGAAGGAGAGGGGTTGTCTGCGCCTTTACGGGGAGGATATAGGGTTTTTAAGGCGATACGGCTTCTTTTGCGAAGGAGTGGATGAAGCATGATATTATAGTTACACGACGCAAATTTGGGGGTTAGCTTTGGAGTTTCGATTGCAAGGATATGCACGCATGATTGCAGTTGATCTGGTATGATATACACATGTTAAACCGTCGGTTTATAAGATAGTGCGAGCTTGTACATCTACAAACCATACGAAAGCGGAAGGCACACCAAGACAATCAATAAAGTATCGATTATATATGCTCATTCGATTTCGACGGACGAAAGGCTCGATTAAAGTACAAAATAAAGAACGGCACAGCTATATCGATAGATTCAGGTTAACAGTACGCTAATGGAGGTGTCTTCACTCGTTGGACCTCGGCGGCGATATACTCCCGTCTCTTCTTTACCTGTTCATCAAAAAACAAGTATTGATTCTGGTAATCTTCCAATGATTTTGGTGGATCACCAGCCTGCAATTGTTGTGAGGGATACCCGGTCATATCGTAATGCAATCCAGTAGCCTCATGAGACGAGTCGAATAAGAAGTTAAAAGGTTGGAATGTTTGCTGATTTAAAATCATTGGGTTAAGGGTTTCATCTGCTGGTATACTTGAACAGCCTCGGCACGTACTTGAAGCACTCGAGGATGTTCCGAGATTGCCAGCACAGTTACAACCCTCATAATGCTCGCCCTCTGCATTTTCACTGATGCCCCACGCCGGGATAGTCACATCCACAGGCTTCGGGTTTGGTATTGGGCAATATAACTCAGCGTCTTGCTCAGCCCGGGCTACTAGAAGTCTCTTTCTATTCTGTTGAGCAATAAACACTAGTTGCATAGCGTAATTTTGTTGCGGCGATCCGGAAAGGTGCGAAGGAATACCCTTGAATTCGTCTTTATCCTCGAATATACCCTTGGCAACGTTGGTGTCATTCGTAGGCCATACATAATCCTGCTTCTCGGCCATAAAGTAACCTCTGAAGAAATACCAAGCGTCGGGGTACCAGTAACGGACGGCTTCGGAAGTAACTGCACTCTGGCTAAAGTGGCCCGGCATCTCAGGGTCGCGAAAGTGAGCGGTAAAACCATGAGAGCCAGGTTGTATGATATCAAGAATACGATCGCTGTCTATCTGGCTTCCTAGGGTGTAAACTGGGCGCTGGAATGCAACCAATTGGAGTTCTGGCATCTTGGACATCCTAGTATCTTGAACGGATGTCGATGTGAACCAGTTAATCCAGTCCTTCCGGAAACATTCTGTTGGAGGGCGGTCTTTAGAACAATATATCTTGCAACTATTGACGAAATAAAAAGAGCGTAGTTTTAGGAACTACAGCACTTCATCAGCCCTACAAAATTCCAATATCAAGAATGCATATAAAATTGTACAACTTACTGAGGGAGCCTCGGAAGTCCACGACTTCGGTGCAGCAAGTGGAACTGCAAGATGCTCAAGATATGGGAACTTGGACAAAGTGACCAGGTCTAAGGTATCATCAGCCTCCGTGTGAACGGGGATCTCGATGACTCGATATCTGTTTTCATGCCGATAATGAAAGCTTAAGGTTGGTGGATTAGCATATGCGCCTTGGCTGATATCATCGATCTCCAGCCACAATTTCCTCAAAGTTTCTGAGTGGCGCTGAAGAGCCCCCTTCTGCGGATAGCGCAAACCCTCGTCTAAGGTTGAGAAGACAGTCAAATACAGATGATTTAGCCGACTGGGAATATTTAGAAGCATGTTATCAGTGTACTCCGCATTGTATCTACCCTCTTGAAATACTCCATGGAAAGCCAAATCAGTGAGATTGACGAATTCTGCCACTCGTGGGAGGAGAAAATTAAGAGATGTATGACACGGGATTATCTCGAACTTCTTTATGTTCTTGAAGGAAATACAATCGAGTATCGAAGCGCTCGATGATTCGTTCTCTGGAATGTCATGAATGCTGAGATACTCTAGAGCCTCGAGATGTGGATTGCTCGGAGTGCCGTCCCCAGAATTGTGGTCTGAACGCAACCAACTAAAACCTATGCGTAAAGAGTTTAACTGATGTCTATATCTTGTGCAAACGGCCCAGTCAAGGCTATTCTGCAAGCGTAGAGGTGTGTTGTCTTGAAAGCGTTTGAAACCGAGCGACCTGAGGGACGTGAAGAACACTTTGGGCGGCGATTGAAGAGTGTTGACCTGCTGAAGACTTTTTATCTTGGCGTGATAGGTCCGCGGGAGATATTTCAATAAAACTACGTAATCGGAGCTACGGGATTTATGACATTATTGTTATTGAGATATTAAGGTCTTCAACCGACCTTCGTAGCTTTTGTGCGGAAGGAGCTACGTGACCGTTGTTGGAGTAGTGTTCCAGGACTTACTTAATTGAATGTAACTGCTCTTGAGCGAGGGACTCGACAAACCCAGCAATATAGACGGCCGCCTTGTCTTGCAGGAGTGGCTTGTAATATATAAATATAGCCAACGTCTCTAGATCGCCATTGTTCGGCTTGATGGATATTTCTCGAATAAATTGATGAGATTTATATCGCTTCGTGAGGAGGGCTCGCACGACGTGTTCCTTGAAGCCCTCAGAATCAATCTCGAGCGTTATATGACGGTACAGAACGGCTGTCGCTACAGTGCTGAATAGTTTATTGACCAGACAGCAATTGTCGAGACCGCCTAGCCTTCGATGCGAAGTCTAGTAGTGATTTTAAACTGGTTTAGAAGCAGAGCTAATTGAAAACTACTCATCTGAGTAGTCATGTTGTATTATTGCTAAGATGGGGCTGACGAGCCACCGGTGCACCTCGATCTCGAAAAAACAAGGACGATAGACTTACCGGAATATAGCTGAATACTTGATCTAAGATCTCAGTGGGGGTTCTACTGATTATATCCATGCTTGGATGAAATCATAGACGCTTGGTCTGGAGTACTCGAGCCCATAAATTGAAATACGGGCCCTAGAATATGCCAACGTTGGATCCTTCCAAGCCAAATGTGATCAACACAAACTATCCTTTGATGCAATCAAAAGTTTGCCCAAAACCCTCAAGTAGTTCAATGCAGAAATAACATCTCTACGGGGCTAAGGGCGATCAGCAAGTGCTTATATACCTGAGTAATTGTGCCGTTTGTCAGGTTAGTCTCGCCCCAACGCTGATTGGCACTGCATTAAACCGCGGAGAGCCGCGTGCACACGTGCATTATGAAGTAGGGGCACTCCGACCAGCACCGGCGTCAATGTCGATGCATTCCGGTTAATTAAACTACAATGTATGATGCTGGTAGATTTTTGTGTGCGTTCAAGCCAACATAGATTGATCTTTGAATAAAAATTAAAAGCAAACATAGTTATCATCAATCGATATACGCCACTGCCACAGTTTTATAAACTAAAACTGGTCTCAAGGCTGTGTTGGAATTTTACATTCTCCGAAAAATCGGGAGGATGATTATCCATTGATTCTTCAAGTTGAATGATGGTATTTATAAGTTTATTTTATCTATATATTTTTTTTAAAGAAATCCAGTTAGGTTTAAAAAATCACAAAGTTAGCGGTTGCTTAAGTATCGATACAGGCATGCAAAACTCTTTAGTTAGGTAGATATGTAGTTTTCAAGCTAGATATCTGCAGATTTAGTGTCTGTTATTACCTTTGGTGGGTTTTGACCTCAGGCCCTTGAATACCCTGCGCTTCTTCGGCGGTCTTCGTAATCTTTTCGACCTACCAATACAAGGACAGTCGGATGAATATAAATTATCAGGTCTCTAAGCACTGGTGCATGTATGGCTAGTAAGGCCATGCGCATGCATGAGATCGTCCGTACCTCGCCTTCATATTTTACCCCACTAAATTTAGTATCGACGGTATCGCCGACTTCTTATTTATCTTACCCGTGATGTCCATTTCGGCTCAGCGTTATGGTTTGCTGGCGCTTGAAATTTTCAGTGCATATATTTCAATATTTCAGCCCGGACTTCTAATACCGCACCTGAGCATTGATCTATTTGAGCTGCATTTATAAATAACAGATTGTATAGAAGGCCGGAGCATGTGTCGTAGGGATTACGCAAGTCGATAAAGATATAAAGGATTATTTTGCCATGACATCGGGCTGTATTATCGACGTAATTGCCGTTCATGAAACCTACGAGTTATCTCATTTTCAGCAATTAAATACCGGCCGGCGGAGACTAGTTCTGGTGTCGTTGTTAGTTCCCTACGGCGGTCAGAGTCCGAAGCTTGTGCAACACATATCACGGAGACAACACGCTTTTCTGGCAGATATCTGTTGCATTTTTGGAGGGGTTTCAAGCATTTATTTCCCCCGCAATCGCCCCGCCAAACCCCTCAACAGCTAGATCTGATATCCTGCACTCTTTTACATACCACCTACTTCTATTTCATAATGGGTTTAAGTAGATTGCCAGTAGAGATACTTCTACAAATTGCCAGCTCCGTACGTTTAGCCCAAAAGTTAAACTGGCAGCGTCAGCCCTCTCCTCTTGTCACGACACTCTGCATCTAACACTGGTCAACATAGCTTCGGATAGCGGATCTCTCATCACTCCTCCAATGCAATCAAAAATTAAGAAGTATTTGCATCCCACTTTTATACCGCCATATTGAATTACGGCTTTATGGACAGCAAAGAAGATCAATCGGAAAAATATATCCTTTGTCACTTCTGCAATCTGCATCGTCTGATTACTTTGCGGAGACACGGAGTCTGGCGA
Organism: Arthrobotrys iridis; assembly: GCA_036971165.1. NCBI lineage: Eukaryota > Fungi > Ascomycota > Orbiliomycetes > Orbiliales > Orbiliaceae > Arthrobotrys > Arthrobotrys iridis. The sequence goes on along the minus strand of JAJTTS010000008.1, from coordinate 565,495 downwards.
TAATCGGCTGCGACCATTACTTTGGAATAGATAAAGATGACGAGCGGGATTGTCTGGTCCTAAGCGTTCGCGAGAAGCCGATTGTTGTTCCGCTCCAACGCTTTGTTGAGCGGATACCCAGCGGAAAGCTTCGGAGTTTTGAGTAAGCACTAAATCCAGAATAGTCGGTCGGTATATGTAAGAAGGCATAAAATGATAAACTAATTTTAAACTAATAACTACAGGTTCAAAATTGATTTCCCAATTGTGGGGAAATTTTTCGTCAAGACACTGATTGCGCATCCCAATCTTGTGAATCTCTACTTATCATTCAAGTACAGTACGCAGGAAGTTACGGCCGCAAGTATATCCAGTGTCAGCTTGCCCAATCTAAAAAATTTAACGCTCGTGGAGATCTATAAGCAAAGCGACGTGTGGCTTTTAAACCGGATCTTGGAATCGGCCTCAAAGTTAGAGGAAATAAACCTGGCATGGCACCTCAACTATCCTTATGTGAACCGTTCGAGCCACGAGGGCGCCTTTACAAGAATATTACAACACCGACCTAAGATTTTAAGGATAGCAAATATCGACATGACTCCGCAGCTTCTTGAGGCCACTGGTGTGGTGGAAGAGTTACACTTGCGGGATGTCGATGGTAAACTAGAGATGGGATATACGAATCCACATCCTTCTATATCGCTGAAAGGTTTACTCATCATGACGATTCCCAGCCAGATAGATTTTTTCCAGCGGGAGATTCTGAACAGGGTAGTACCCGGACTGGTAGAGCTCCACGTTACCGTCAATCACATAGACCGGGATGGCGAAGCCGAGGTTCGAGATAATATTCCGGTACCTCTAGAAAACGTTCTACGCCATTCAAAGACATTGAGATATCTATCACTGTTTGAAAAGACGACCGAAGGAAATCTTTTTATTGATTCCGGGCCGGTTTGCGAGGATGAGTTGGAAGTTTTCAGACATTGCAAGCTCGAAGAGTTCGCAGGAGCTGTTAATTTCTATTGCCAAGAGGTATTTGGAGATATCAATGTGCATACTTATCAACTTTTTAGGGATGCTGAGCTGAGTGCCCTGTTTAACAGAGAACACCCGCTTATTGGAGAACATTCGAAATGAGCCCGGTGGACGTCGACTACGCCCACTTCGCGTCTCTTGAGAAGCTCTACATCATCCCAGACATGATATCTCTCAACACCCAAATAGAAAACGACCAGGAAGAGTTTTGGGATCTGAATCCTCGAAATCTTCTAAGCTATCAGATGGCATCCATTATTCTAACGAATATTGGGATTAATTCGGGAATGGAGCCGAGGCTGAGGTTTATCGTCGTCGGAATGGGGTCTGCTTATTGCGGCCAAAAAGTTTATGTGGTGACGTGGGAAAGGCATGTCCCGCCGTATAGGAGAGGGGCAAAACAGAGGAAAGTTAGATATCTGTTTACTTTGAGTCCCCCGTACGATATAGAAGACTTTAGAGAACAAGGGGAAATATTCAGGTGTTTTGAGGGAACAAGATTCACGAGCGAGGAGGATAGAAAATGGGGGGCTCTCTGGTGAACAGTCAGATACAGTATAACCAAAAGGCTTGAAGGTTATCTTATGTCTATGGACGGCAGTTCAAGCCCAACGAAGCCACTTCAAGCTTAGGACTTCCCGATTAAAACTTTTATACTAATTAGTGTGCTACAACTTTATATTTCTATATAAGAGCATCTAATATCGACTAGCTGAGCTCGGTATGAATGAATCCATGTATTCTATCCTTCTTCGAAGCAGCCTTGCTTGATCCTAGGCCTTGCAGCACAACTCAAAAGTTATGCAAATTTTATAAAGACTGTTCACTTCGACTGCTTCGTTGGCAACTTTACACTAGCATACCGCAACCTCTAAGTTTAGTCACAAATCCTTCCATCTCATGGCTCTCGCACTACATACTAGAAACAAGAGGGATAAATCTACAATGTCTGAAACGTCTAGCCCGTTTCTTGCCCTGACAGGGGAGCTTCACAGCCTCATAGCTGAGAAGGTTGGTTCCATTTTCTTTTGCTGGGAATTGCTTCCTGGTCGCCATAATACTGACTATAAAATCTCTTCAATAGCTCGATCCTCCTTCGTTAGCGGCACTTGCAAGTTCATGTCATCAACTGCAGCTCGCATACATACCCTATTTATACCACACCTTAGACATAAATATCGAATTTGGAGAACAAGATGCTATTCTGGGACATGGCTTTCCTACGCTCGGCCCGGCCTTGCTCGTTCCCTGTAGAGATCGCAACCTCCAGCATGTTCGTCGCGTCAGAGTTCTACATGGTTTCAAATACTGCATGGGGGATACTGGTGAATTAAGTCACAAGATTATCGATAGTCAGGCGGATATCGCGTTGTTTCGGAGACTTCCTGAAGGAAACCTGACTACACTAGAGTATGTCTCCCAACGGGTTTCGAGGCCAGTAAAGCTGGACTGCGATGATGTTCATTATAGCTGATATCCTTCTTAGGTGGAATACAGGGTTTAGGTATTTAGCTCTATCGGTCTTCAAAACGGTATCCAAGCAAGACAACCTTTCAAGCCTTCGGATGACACTAGGAAGCCCGACTGAAGGCATAACTTTACAAGATATCGAAGCTCTAGACTTTGGGAGCCTCAAAAGGCTCTGTCTCGAATCAATCCGCAACAAGCAAGATATTCTCATAGCACGGGCAATTTTACGAACCGCTAGATCTTTGTCATCATACACCTCGACTTCCACAAGGAACCTGACCTTAAGGCTTTGTCATATTGGGATCCATCGATTTTGCCAGCTATTGATTCTCATGATGATATGTATGAGGCGATTAAAACGGGTATCTATGAAGAGCTTGCAAACCGTCACCGACCAGAGATTTTATATCTTCAAGCAGCAAGGCTTCATCAAACGCTTTTGCCTCTGGTATCTTCAGGCATCCTACGAAGTCTAACTCTACGCGATTGTTTAGAAGTGGGATCCGCTGTTCCATTCGAACAGTCGCTGAGCCTCAAAGAACTACATCTTCTGGTGGGAGAACTATCAGAGCTACCTAAGATTGTCTCGTTTATTCAAAACCTAGAGCCCGGACTCATTACATTAGTAGTTTTGATACAAGTTCAAGATTTTGCTGACCACGATTCTCTCCCTTTGGACATCGGTTTGATTAACAGGCACAAGGAAACACTTCGAAATTTGGCCCTTGGTATCATAGAGACTAGTGAGGATGTTATATATCCTCATGTTGGATTTTCTACGCGATCTGCTTTGACTCAGAGCCTATCTTTAGATGAGTTTACCCTTTGTTTGGAGCTACAATATTATGAAGTTAGTATCGAATACACGATATGATTATAGTGGTTACTGATCCTAGCTAACTCTCTATAGGATGAAAATCGATGGAGATGCTACGGATGGCCAGACAACGAAGAATACACCCAACTACAAATCATATACCTCATTCCAGAGATTGCAGATTCCAGAAGAAACTTATTCAGCACAGCTACGGAAAGTCTCACAGGCGTAATAAATGACTTTCTCATCGATATCAGCTGGAAAATTGGCAATGCTAAGCCGAGGCTCGAGTGCATTGTGATAGGGCAGCGAGTGAATAGCGAGGAAATGCAGGTTTTTAGCGTCGCGTGGGCGGAAAACAGATTGCGCGGAGAGAAGCCAAGATATCTACCAGCACTGTACCAAAGCACCATAAAGAAGATGAAATCGAAGACGGACCTCCCATTTAAGCTCCTTGAAGCTTCATTCTTTGTGGAACAACCCGGAGAGATGTTGCCAATATTCGACTAACTGCTCTGCAACTCCTAAAAAGAATTTTTTTTGCAGGCATTTTATAATGCTACAGGTATTTTGTACCGCTGTTCGATCGCTGGTAGCTACGCAACAGCAAACTTTCGTATGTTAAGTCTACCCTTATCTTGACACAAGTGCACATTTTAGATGATGAAGAGGCATATATGTCTAAGTATTCTAAAACGCTGGATATAAAATTTCAGCACCCTGAGATACACCGATAGAAATCTCCTGATTCCATATCGTCTACATATCACTGCTCTCAGAACTACATCAAGACACCCAAACAACGTTTGGTAATTGTACTTCGCGGATTCAAGCTATGTAAATTGATTATCTAAATCAAGTCACTATGAACGCTTAAGCCTACCGATCAGAAAGACGGCAAACCAACGGGGCTTAGTAGCTGGTTATGTGTACCCGAACACTAGCTAGGCTCTCTGGGGGGTTGGCTTTCATACAATATGATCTTTTTGCGTAGCACGCGAGAGGCAGCTGATTACCCCTCGGCGAAACGGTAGGGACTAAATATCCAGATATCTCTCCCGGAAGACAGATGACGTCGTCGCCGAGCCCTCATGGGCCGGACTGTCCAAAATCCAAAGGGCCGTGATATAAAATCTTCAAATGTAAGCGCGTAGGACACTTGAGGGTTCGAATTTCCCTCGTGGCCGAGAAAGGTATAAAAGCCTGTTACCCCCCGAAGATTCCCTAACAGTCCCTAGATTACACCAGCCGAGCACGCCACCTTTGAATTCTCCTCTCTCAAAATCAATAAATCCTCTCAAGCAACGACGCAGATACTCGGAGTCGGATCACCAGTTACTCCAAAACTTATTTTGTTACATCGATAATAGTAATTCTGTCACGCTAGCCGGTACTGTCCGACACCGTCTTCGCTAGGCCGTACTCGCCAATTACCTGCACAGCATCAATCAAATAGCTCCGTCCTTCGGCTTTAGAAATTTTGTGGACTCCGCCATGATTATGTCTTTGATTTCACTTCCTGATGAGGTCCACGGCCTGATTTCAAAAGAGGTTAGTAGTTTTAAATTTTTGATTATAGTACGTCTAGTCACTCACTATCCTATAAAGCTCGACATAGGATCCCTCGCCAATCTTAGAGCAACATGCAGGGCCTTTGAATACATCTACACGCGATATGCGTTTAATAAGATCTCTATTACCTTTGAAAGGGAACATAGATTTCCTCACACACCACGAATGGTTCAGAAGTCTGTCCTGATCGTCAGGGATACAGTACTCCACAATATATCTCATATCAAGGTCTTGGGTGGGCTCAAAAATATCAAGGCTTTCGAGCGTCCTGTATTTCAAGCGACAGCTGAGATGCAAATGGAAGTTCTACTCAGGAGGATGCCACGAAATACGCTCCGTAGCTTCGAGTATGTTAAGTTTATGGTCTGACTCACGGGTGTTGTTCAATTGCTGATGAAAACTGTGAATAGGTGGAACTTGAATTTCTCTGGATGCCCGGCGACGGTCTTCAATTGTCTGAAAATCCAGACCAATTTGGTGTCACTCAGGTTGAAGCTCGGTTGTGGCCAGCGAATCCTAGATGAAACGAGCACCTTGGAACATTGGGGTAGATTCAGAACTCTTCAAAGGCTTCATCTCGAGGATTTGACCCAAAAAGCAGATATCGTGCTTGCAGATATCTTAATCATGAGCGCAGACCATCTTACCGAGATCCGAATTTGGTTTGCGGAGGTGGGTGAAATCGAAAACCTACTAAGCAATGCCATAACTGAAATATTTGTTGAACGGATACTTGGCCGCATCGCAACTACTGAACAGCTCCTCGACCATCTCTACAACGGACTTGCTACAAGACATACTCCTGCCTTTGTTTATCTATCTAACGCAAAGCTTATGAGATCCCTTCTGCCGTTGTTCTGTCCGAAGAATCTGCGAGCTCTTACCTTGAGGGGATGTTCTGACCTTGCTACTGCCATTCCAACGGGATGCCAGTTTCGCCTTGAACATCTCCATCTTCATCTAAAGAAGAGCAATGATTGGGAACTAATGTGGCCATTTTTCACAAATCTACAGCCTGGTCTCATTCATGTCTCGATTTTGACAAAGGGAGACCGCCCGATCTTACCAGACATTTTTCCGGATGCGTTCGCGAGACACTCCAAGACTCTAAAGAGCCTCGCCTTCTGCCATAGGGAGAGAGATGGATGGATGAGAAGCTTCCCTCCTCATATCTTGCTAAACACTGCGCCAGGACATCACTCTCTAGACGAATGCTTAATGATTCTCGATTGGAATAACCCTGTAAGTCACTCAGAACTCAGTAGATACTTCTGTAATAATTTTGCTCATAGATTACCAACAGGAGAGGTTACCCTGGAAGGTGAATCCAGAATTCTACATCTTCGTTTCACGCCTTCGAGCCGTCCACTTATTGCCTCACCGAGAATACGACAGAACGAAGCTGGACGGAGGATATCGGTTGGCGGCTCCTATTCAAAAGTTTCTGGAAAACATTGCTAAGAATGCTCACCCGAACCGCCCCAGAATTCAATGCATCGTAGTCGGACTCCGCGGGGAGAAGAACTCGGTATTCAAAGTTACTTGGATGCAAAACCCGCTCCATCCGGCCAAGCCGCGATACATCTCTAGTGTCCAGTTAACTGATGCCAAAACCGTACTTGAGACTACAGATCTCTCACTGCGCTTATACGGTGTCAGTTTTGCCACCGAAGGCAACTTCGAAGTTCTTCCAGTCTTCGAATGATTCGATTAGTGGCTCATTGTCTTTTTCTTGCTCCCTACAAACCCTTTTCTGATAATTCTTACTTACACTGCATTTCAAGATTCTTTTCATATTTCGCCTTTCGTCCTTGCGGCTCATCAAATAACTACGACAGTGGAAACTCTCGGGCAAGGACGATTACGAACGCATACGTTATTAATGGTAGTCTTGTGTTGGTTAATGAGGACATGGCAAAATTTACTACACACAAGTCGCTGCTCATTCGGCTCTTAAAGAGCTTTTGTTATCAAATGAACCAATTTTTCCCCACAGTTTTTGACGAGATGGAGACTTTCAATATTTCGAGGTGAATCCATGCATCCATGTACGATAAATTTTGAACGAGCCAGCCTCTATGGGGTCTTGATGTAAAATACTCTACAGACATAGTAAAATATTGGAGGGAAACATCTGGGAGGGCATCAGCGGGTATCTCACATATTGAGCCATAGTACACCGTTTACAGGAACCTCAAGACTATGGATTCAAATGGGTCAATAGCCGATAACTACTTGAAAGACGCTTATCGGGTTTAGACTCGAGGCGTCTAAATCCATAAAGAGGTCTCAGCAAGTCTTCCCATAATACCTCTGTCATATTAATGGATTTTCAGCGAAACAAGATGAACGGAGTTCGAATGTTTTACAACTGTTTGAGAATTTATCCAGCGCCATAGCGCGTTGGCGTATGTTGGATCTCACGGATATATCTGGATCCTGCTGCTCTGCGTCATCACTGATTGAAATCACATCGAATGGCTCTGAGTCTGAATTCGCAGAGATATTATACACGGGCGGCTTACTACGTCTCTCATCAAACCCTAATTTTGGGACTGGCTCGAATTCAGGTAGACAGATGTCGATGTAACAACCGCGAGCCTACCTAACTCCGCGGTGTGTGTAACGACGCGAATCCTGTTCGAATTCAAATATCAGCACAACCCACAAATTTAAAGTGGACGCTTTGAACCGCTAAGATCCCCCAAGCTCCCCCGAGAGATTGCAAAGATGGATAACAATACTCCCCGCATTCTGCGAATGCTCCCAGTCGATGTTCTCTCCTACCTCGTCGAGCATGTACGTATAGACTCGGCTATCTCCGATTCTCATCGGAGATTTGAAAAAAAATCCAACATCAACGCATGCTACCAGTCATTTTGAACTAACACCTTTTTACCCACTCGCTATATTAGATTGTTGACGACGAACAATCCCTCAAAGCACTCTCACAGACGAGCCATGCCTTTAGACTTTTCGCGCTTCCCAAATTACGTTCTCACACTGTCATATTGGACATCTCGGTAGGTCTAGAAGGCGGACGCCTGCTCGATCCCGTTTTCAGAATTATCAACGATTTCAACAACGAACGCAACTTTCGTATCCCGTCGTACGTTCGCGTGGTAGAACTACGTGACCGATGGCCCGCAAAGCTCGCCAGAGCTTGTAGCTTTGAACGGGCTATCAAGGAATTCGTCGATGGTCTATATATTTTCCTCAGCAAGTGCGTCGGTCTCAGAAAGTTCTTACGGGATGGGTATGAGCACTCTGGATTTAAAACTCCGGATCTGATCCGCAAGGTGCTCGAGTTGCCAAAGTTGAAAGTGCTTTGCATAAAGATCCATCAGGACAAGCAATGGTGGTACAATGAGACGCCCAAGTTTGAGGAGTATGAGTGTGCAGACACTCTCGCCAAGGAAAACGGAGAACGCGGGTTAGCTTGTTTATCTATTGCACTTCCGATGAGTCTGAATCGCCCATGGTGGGATGAAGTGTTCGCCCTCTGTCGTGAGATTATGCTGGAGAATATAAAAACCCTCAAGCACCTTTACTTCGACGGACCGGATCTCGAACAAATTGCAAGCCAAATGGCTGCAAATTCTCTGGCGAACATCCGTTTGTCAACACTCCGGTTCCGGATGCCATTCAGCGCCGTGAAATTCCGCGAAGCTCTCGGCCTCACGGAAATAGTAGACCGTACAATGCATTGGGAGATACAGGAGGATGCATTGACCTCACTAACCCGCGTAGAATTTCAAGATATGCAGGGCACCAACGGCTTTAATCCAAATTTGGCGCCGGGCGAACTTCTTCCGTATATGAGAACGCCTAAGCTTCAAAGGGCGCAAGTATTTGGGTTCACAAGCATCGTTTTCGCGTACGGAATGGGTGCAGTTGAGCAGGTTGATAGACCTGCCCTAGATCATCTTGCAACATTCCAAGGACTAGAGTTTGCAGAGCTTCAATACTCTTCGAGTCAAACCTGGCTGGAGGACAAACTGAACCTGCTAGCAGATTTGCACGGAAAGTCCCTTCGCACGATCATGCTTCACCAAATCTCAGTCGATCTGAGTTATAAGCCTTATAATAACCCTGGCCCTCTCGGCCAGTTTTCGGCACTAAGAAGGCTAGAGATTCTGCAAGAGCGGACATCTTTCTTCGTAAGCTTGCTATATCGGTTTCACTTTGCTATGTAGTTAAATATACCAGTGATAGAAGCTAACTGTAGCCATTTTATATCAGTGGTCGGTCGATGCTCTTTGGAGAATTATCAGGACCCGAAACACGATCTCAGAGGTCCAGATCGTCATGCGACAGCCTATAGGAGGGCTTCGGCACCGTCTCTTCTCCCCATCCATCGGAACATATAGCTCACTCCCCAGGCGTATACTAACCCCAATCTACTCCACCGCATTTTACCTCCACAACCGTCGAAAAGGCGTAGATACATCCCGCTATGCCTCCAAAAGCGAAGAGCTCTTCCGCTCAACACAGGTTATAACATCCTACCGGTCGATGCTCGGAGACTCCGATGCAGACTTGCTCTACATCAACACCTATCTCAGCCATATGCTACACATCAAACGCCTAGCCCACGAGCTCAGACAGTTCCCCGCGCCGCAGGAGAACTTTGGGCCAAAATTACATAACGACGTTGCGGCTTTTTCTTCGTTTGCTAGCGGGATCCCGGACTGTTTGAAACTGTTCGAGTTGCAATATATTCAGAAAACTGGGCAAGATCAGTGTGAAATGATCAAGAAGGACGGCGATGCGTGGAGAAAGGTAGATGGTGAGTGGGTTTATGAACAGGTGCCAATAGACTTATTGCCATGGTAGGTCAGATATCGTGGCAAACATGGCAAATATATGCAGATAGAAGCAGTTTATACAGTTGCTAGACTGTGGGACGACGAGTCGATACAAATATGTGCAGGATCACATTAAGTCTGTGACGACTTCTACTTGTCTTCTAGGGCGCAGATATACCAGTTTTTTTATGTATATTCCTATAGCTATGGCATAAACACGAGGGCGATCCTAAGGGCATTGCCCATAACCGCCGTAAAACTAATTGCTATAAAGCTATCGATATATTTTCAAAACGCCGTCTATTGATGCAAGAATCGTATATTTAAATTTACTGACTAAAACACATTCAGCCCGCCTGAACCCATCACAACCCTATCCAAAGCAGCTTTATAAAATGAACCGAAATCCAGGTTGTCAAACTCCGTCAGTTCCATCTTTGGACCCTTGGGATGGTCTTCATGGAAATACATCAAATCATCGTTGGGCAGGAATATCCTCCATCGTCTTGGATCTAGTGAGAACCCTATTGATGCCCTGATATTCATCCTAGCCGAGAACTTCATATTACCTGGGTGAAACACCATAAAAGCTGTGGTGAACTGGGGCGGTATCCCGTCATGCTTTCGTTCTTGGATGGACCACACGAGACGGTTGGGACCACTGCCACGAGCAGAGCCTTCGATCACGAGCTTGTGGTCGCGGCTGTACTTAGACTCTCGATAGATGGTGGTATTCGCGACCTCAAGAGATGCAGGCCCAGCGACAAGGTTGGCACCGATGCTATACAATCACGGAGTTAGCAGGTGATCCATATATCAAACAGATATATAACCAATACCTAACATCCAACCCCCAAGTCACATCCTCCGCTTTCTTCTCGCCGTATATCAACTTTGGCGCAAACTGTGCAATGCTAACGGGAAACACAGCCGTGTTATGCGGATCCCCCGCTCTAGTGAACCCGTCTTCCTGCGTGAAATCAATCTCTATAGTTGCATCCTTGAACCTCTGCCGCTTGTGATCGGACGAATGGAATACAAAGTCGACGACGATGATGGCAGCGGGCCTTGATTTGTATGTTCCATACGACACCTGTGAGACCCGAGCCGAGAGATATGTTTTTGAGATTTCAAGTTCGGTGATGGTGTCTCTAGTGACAGTCCCGAGAGCGTTACGGGTGACTGGAGGTCTGAATGCCAACTGGTCCTTCCCGTCGATGATGAAGGTCTTTGTGAACTCGTTCGCGAATTCATCCTTGCCCTTAGCGGAGCCCTCCGCGGGATCAACTTCCTCTGCAGGCGCGGATGCAAGTGGGGTCTCGGTATCAGGCTCGCCGGACATAATGATAACTTAACTCTGCGGAGAAGAACCTAGTTGATACCTCTCAAGTTAATAGTCCTTTAAATTTATAAAGGGTAGACCATGAATTCAAAAGGTGGTGTGCCCGTCCACGATGCGATCCAATACCGGACCCTTTCATGTCATATCGTATCATGCATGCGCATGCATTTGACAGCTATCTTGGCTGCGGGATCAATTAGCCTCGAATCGACCACAACCGCATAAAAAATGTCACCCGCCCCGCAAGCTTTACCCCTGCAGCACCTATCACGAACACCCGAGCTCCTGCTACGCCCGATTTGATCCCTCGAGTAGGCCTCCCCAGACGATGGCTCAAGCAGGCTGCGATTCCACGGATTCGTAATGAGCTTTGTGCAACGGCCAAGCGCTTTTTTTTTTGCAAACCCTGCCAGAGAAGAAAACTTGCTGGTCACAGCTACGGATCCGGTGTGGGGAAAGCCGGTACCTTGCAATGTTATAATTAACCTGGCCGGCGATGAGGCGACGGCTGAAACCTGTCCCTTCCGAGATGCTTCCGCACGAGGCTGCCTTGGAATTTTGTGTACACCAAGTATATATATCTCAACCCTACTGGAGAAGAAGTTGATCATGAGGTTATCTCTGCGCCTCTCCGTCTGATAAGAGCCAGAAAGTTATCTACTGGCTCCTTCTCTTAATTTTAATCTCAAACCTCCCTCTCTCCTGCGCGCCAATCAACGTCGGCGTACAAAAGTTACAACAATGTCAACGCAGACACCCCTGCACCCGCTCGTTGAACACGAATCCATCACTTCCTCTGTGCTACACAACCTGAACCAGCGTCATGAAGCAAGCAAGCTGTTCTACCAAGTCGAGGAGTTTGAGTATCTCGGGAAATTTGGCGACGCATATCAGGCCCTGCAGGGGAGTCCTCACAGAACCGTCCTCGAAGGCCGGAGCCCGTCGTACTGGTTTTTGTTTGGGACAATAAAACTCAGCCAGGGATATTATCGCGATGGGCTGGAGCACTACAGGAAAGCACAGGCGTTTTTGAGCGGACATAAAGGAGAGCTATCAGAGGAGAGTCAGCAGCTGCTAGATTTTATCACTGTGAGGCTGCTATGCCTGGACGTAAACTCTACCGCGGTGGAGCGACAGACCGGCATCGAGGCTGGTATAGCAAGCTATGCGAAATGGGCTCAGAATAAGGCTCCGGACGAGCTAAACTACTTTTCCGTACGTTTATTAAAACCAAAACCTCGAGAATACGCCCGTTCTCTGTGGCTATAGACTAACTTCCCGAATAATTGTATAGCTACTCATCGAGAGGTTGTACTACGAGATAGCAAAAGACATTCCTCCGCTCACAGAAGGCCTTCCCGCTCTTTACACCCGACATGTCGAGATATACAAAGCACAGGTTCTGAAGGGTAACGCCGTAATCGCATTTCCCATCTTCCTCGCGATAATAAACAAATCCAAGACATCGGAGGAGGTCAAGGAGCTGTCGTCCATAATTGAAAAACTACTCCAGGATAACAAGGCACCGACCTCACTGCTAAACACCATCAAGGGGTACTTTCAGATGCGGATGGGTCAACTGGCCGAGGGTAGCGCTCAAGACAAATACTTCAAGGAAGCCCGACGGTTCTACAAATTAGCGGGCAACATCGAAGCGCCATGCGAGGTCGACAGCCTGGAGTGCCTCAAGGCGGGCCAAAAAAATATGTTGGCTGGTACGGACGACCCAAACGACATCCGTCGTCGGGTCATGGAACTGATCAAGAAACTCGGGAAGCTCTACGGCAAATTCACAGATCTGGATTTCCCAAACCGCATGCATGCGACTCTGAAACAGATCACGAGTATAAACGACCAGATGATCTCCTCGCCGGACCTGACGATCGTCGCATGCCGTCTGTGGCGGCAATTAGCCAAGGCTACGGGCATAAAAGTCAACGCCACGACGGAATTCATAGCCGTGATCACGGACATCATGACGATAGATGACCTTGATGAAGCAATCGCTGTTTTCCAAAGGTTCAAGGAGGAAGAGGAGGAAAACTGGGACTTCGATACAAGGGTCAACTGGATCAGAGGGATGGCGGTTGCACATTCCAGGTTGAGTCTGTTCGACGAAGCAATCACAGAGCTAGAGATGGCAGAGACATTACTCCAATCAGAGTGGAGGCACGCGACGGCGATGGAAGTAAGAGAGCAGATACTCGTGATCAAGGAGAAAAGACTGCATACACTCTCAGGCGTAGATAAGGGCTACGCGTTCGACGACCTGCTCGAGGAAATCGACGAAGCCATCACAGATGATTCACACTATTGGCAGCGACGGAAAGCCATGCTTAGCAAAATGCTCTGGAAAGTTACTCTCCTCCTCGCAGATAAAGAATTGATGCCCTTAGAGGAAGCCATCCCCGAAGCAACCAAGATCATCAAACAGGCAGAGCAGCTGGTCAGCGAGTTCCTCCACGAAGACAAGACCTACCAGGCCTTCTCCGACGATTTTCAGCTCCTCAAAGCCATCCTGCTAAGAGACCAAGGCAAAGCTGACGACGCCGTGGCCCTAATCGAGAAACTCATCCCATCAAAATGGAAAATCAAATCCCGCACCGAAACCGAAGAGATCCGTGACGCCGAACTTCACCTCCAAGCGGTCATGGTGTACACGAAGGAATTTCTAAATAACCCGGACTCGATGCCCGCCAAAGTGTTAGAGAAACGTATAAAATCGTCCCTCTCCCATCTCAAAGAAGTCCTCAAACTTTCCGAAAAACACCACCTCGTGTCCTTCTACTCTGACGCTTTGTTCCACGAAGCTCTTTGCCACGTTCTCCTAAAAGACCCCAGAAAGGCTCTTCAGAACCTCAACCAGGCGTCCAGAATCCAAGACCAGCTCCGCCGGGCATCCGTCAAAGGTGACAAGTTCGACAGCTTCATATCCAACGCTCTGGCGGCCCAAGCTTCCGCAGAGGTGGCAGATCTGGGCATAAAAGCCTGCCTGCAATTAGGAGACCCCGTGGCCTGCTGGGCCTGGATCCAGAATACCAAAGCCCGCGCCTTCTCAAACATGCTCCAGCACGGCCATATCCTAACCGAATCCTTCAGCCGGGCCATGGACGACATCTCGAATTCCCAGATGCCCTGGGAAGACGTCACCATCAACGCCCAGGATGTCGGATTGCTCTACGCCTTGGAAAGAGTGATGAAGACCCCCGTCGGCTACAGTCTCGACAATTGGGACAAGGAAACAATGGACGCCGCTCTCGCCAGCCGTCAGGCAAAGATAAACTCTCTGATCGATGACATATCCCAACGTCCCAGCGTCCGCGGCGCCTTAGCAGTCGCCATGGGCCTCCCAGCGACCCACGAAGACATCCAATGGCTGGGAAACTACCGCTACGATGACAAAGAAATCGTCTTCATCGACTGGGCGCACTCTTTCGACGAGATCATAATCTCAATCTACAAACCCGGCGGCATCCGCTTCCACGGTTCAATGGCAATCGGCACATCCAAAGACGCCACGATCAACATCTTCAAATGCGGGCTTTCGATCAAGCAGGTGAAATCCTGGGTCGCGACTTACCTCCTAAACCAGGATATGCCGCTGGAATCCAGAAACGCAACGGACGACCTGGACATATTGTCCGCACTGATCGAACCCATAGCCGCCCTCACAAACCCGGGGGACCTGCTCGTCCTATCCCCCACGGACATCCTCCACTCAATCCCCTTACACGCTCTGAGAATCCCCACAAAAGGCTCGGACCAGCAGCAGCAGCGGCGGGAAACACTAATCGAAAGAAACCCCATAGTCTACGTCCCCTCCCCGGCCATCCTCCGCCAATGCGTCACAAGACTCCGCATGGCCCATCCGCCTCCCCCAGAATCCCACCCGGAAGGCACCCGCTCATCAACCCTCATCGGTGTAAAAATCGACGGCGAGGACGAGACCCCTGACAGATCGGTGGATACATCCCTCGAAAGGATGTCAAAGTCCCTGGAAACCGCCGAGGTAGTAACCCACGATATGTGTACCCTTCAAGCTTTCACCCGGGAAGCCGGTAAGACGGTTGATATCCTACACTTCCACGGACACATGGACTACCAAGACCCGCGACCTTTGCAAAGGTACCTCGTCCTAGCCGACGGAGACACAATTAACGGCCGACAGCTCGCGGATCTAAAGTTCCCCAAGGGCACGGCTCCGCTGGTCGCAATAATCGCTTGTCTGAGCGGGGGGCAGCAGGTGATCGCTGGTGATGAGCCCGTGGGCGTGATTCCCGCGTTACTTGCCGCGGGGGCGGCGAGCGTGATCGCGACGATGTGGCCGACGGACAGCCAGGCCGGTTTACAGTTCGGAGAAGTCCTGTACGAGGACAAAAGACAGAGCGTGGGCGCCAACGGCGATGAGGACACAGACTACGGCAGGGTGTGGAATATAGCCCGGAGCGTTAGGAAAGCGGTGCTGGAGATCAAAAATAACGAGGAGACCAGTGCGCCGTACTATTGGGCGCCGTTCGTGCTACACGGAGCTTGGCTAAGGGGGGTTACGAGGTCCGGGCAGTTGGCCCCGAACGATGGGCTGAACGGGTTATCCACGCAGTTCGAAACTTACGCCCAAATCTTTTTCCCAGCATGAACTTTTTTGTCTCGTATAAACTTTAATAAACGTAATAAATATATATTATATTAAAATTCTCTAATATGAAGCTAAAAGAGCTTCCAGCAGCAGATTATGAAACTTGAAACCAGAACGTTAATAAATAAATCAGTATTGTGCAATCAAATATGCAAAATGCAACATCTCAAAGTCAAACGTAGAACCTCAACCATCGCAATGCAAATGTAAGCAAAAGAACCAAACGATGACGATAAAAAGGATGAGAGAAAAAAGGGAGGCAAACAAAAACATCATTAAAAGACTTTTCTTTAATGCAAAATATATCTTGTGGATTATGCTGAAAACAAACCCCACCGTGATTGTGATCAAAAAGAAACAGATGGCAAGAAAAACTGAGAGAGAAAAAGAACAGAAGAAACTACCATCCGGCCTCGCCGCCACCTCCAATGAAAAGCTCTAGAAGTAGTAGTCAAGCCAACAGATATGTAGTTTTTCTCCATCATCAAGACCCC